>JAEAOA010000364.1:2230000-2830000 GCA_016746295.1 Potamilus streckersoni
TAAAAAATGGTAGTTTCTAAATAGTACATGTACTCTTTAATGAAACTACAGAAAGCGAATTTCTATTTAAAATAATATTTGCGACGGTAAGTCAATACGACAGTTAAGATGTCAAAAGAAACAAATGAGAAACGTTTCTGATTGAATTATGCATGTAATGAAAACAGAGTGGCATGCCGAAGGTAAATGACGCACGGCCCAAAGGAGTTCTGGCTTCCAAAGACTTCTGGCTCCTGGGGATATGGTGCCCCAAGACCTCTAACGCACGGGGCAGCCGCCCGTCCGCCCCCCCCCATCCTCCACCAGTTAGTACGTTACTGAAAACGTATAAATGACACACTAACATTGTAAAACTAGACATTTGCGCTGATGTTTTGGCCGTAAACTCTTTGTATACCCATATCTATAATGTTCAAGCTAAAACTTTAACAGTTCAACATTTCATTGGTAAGAATTGTTTACATCATCCAATCGTCAAACGTTAGCAAACCAAATGTGTGATCATCTAAAGAAAACGTGTTTCTGTGAGAAAGAACTTTATACTATCTCTATTTATCTTTAAAAATCTAACATCCCCATCCCTTTTTTGATATAAAATCAACATATTTACATCAAAAATACATAAAGCAAACCAAAACTCAGTCTTAAAATTTAATCAAAATACGTCAAAGAAACGTTGCTAAATGGTCAAAGGGACGAATTATAATTTAATAAGACGAATTATAATGTAGTAAGGTGATAATGAGTTTTAAAATCTCCTTTCTCCAGATTATTTATAATATTATCTTATTCTTAGCAGTGAAACCATGGCCAACTAAGACGTTTAAGAACTAGGTGTAACCGTTAATTTTGTTTTAAACCGACGGAAAATACAATAGCTAATTATTAACACTGATATTCCAGATTAGTTTATGCTATTTGCGAAGCGTAGCTATATGAACAATAATTAACACACATAAGTTATATATGGCTTTCTATTTATTCACACACAATAAATGTGAATAAAAAGAACCCATTTATTATTAAATTAATTCAAAAGTTAGGCGTAAACCTC
Organism: Potamilus streckersoni; assembly: GCA_016746295.1. Taxonomy (NCBI): domain Eukaryota; kingdom Metazoa; phylum Mollusca; class Bivalvia; order Unionida; family Unionidae; genus Potamilus; species Potamilus streckersoni. Next base: position 2,231,055 of record JAEAOA010000364.1, read on the forward strand.
AGCTTCAATCTGCTTGTATACTTTCATAGATCCATCAATATTATTGAATGGATGAACTTATTACTCAAGAAAGAAAATGGTGCAAGTGGCTTTAAAAAAAACCTCTAAAGGCCATACTTCTTTTTATTTTTGTACTGCGTTCTAAGCAATGCTTTAAATTTAAAATAAAGAATTCATATTTTTCAGTTAATATTTTTAAGTGTTTATTTGTCTTACGACTCTGTGGTCTTCAATTAAGAAACAGAAAAGAGCAAAAACAAGTTGTGTAAAATTCAACAAATCATTTACTCCCCTATAATATAAACTGAATATCTAAAATGAATTTAAAGTATTGTGAATTAAATCCTAACTAGTCCTAAAAGTTCTAGCAAATGTCCAAACGTACAGAGTAATCTGAATGAATTCCATTCATGTTCTGAATGAATTACCATTTTGAAAGTGTTGATGTACCAATAGCCTGGAAAAGTGTTGATGTGCTAACAATCTTGATTTATCACAATGATATAATACGAAATGTCCCAAAATGAATTCACAATAATCCTAAAATGGTGATTTTGTCTGAAAGTATTGAGCACTTTGTAATTCCAGTGAATAATTTAAGTAAATAAATCCTCTCAAATATTAACTGAACACAACTAACACTGATCAATTCATAGACTGACGTCAATTTAGGAATGAATAATTCTTATGTAAACAACGTTCTTTGCCCCTCTATCTGATCTAAGTTGCAATAATCGATTTCTGAAAATATTGACATTGTATAGGAATTTCCATCAAATTCATAGACAATGTCAAGTCTGGTTACTTAAATTTTAGCAAGTACCTGTTAAAGGGCTAGCAAGCCATTTTTCTCAGGGGAATATCAACGCCTTCCTTTGCTATTGGATTAACATTCAATGTCGTTCTTTACGATTGGGTCAGCATTCATTGTCCGCCTTTAAGACTGGATCAGTATTTAATGTCCCCCTTCACGAATTGATCAGCATTAAAGATCCTCCTTTACGATTGGATTGACAGCTCCGGTGGCCTAGTGGTTAAAGCGTCTTCCTCTAGGTCTGGAGGTCGTTGGTGCAAACCCCGGCCGAGTCATGCAAAAGAAATATAACAATGGTACTAATATCTGCCTCGCTTGGTGCTCAGTATTAAGAACTTAGTGTTAGAAAGGTCGGCCTGGTGTCAGGATAATGTAACTAGGTTGGACATCATTCTACATCTCTGCGGCATGATGCTCTAGTGTAGTGGCGTAGCGTGGGTTCTTAGCGTCCGAAAACAAAACATAAAATTTGCGCCCTTCTTCGAGTGTATCTGTGATAACGAATAGTTTTATTTTCCTCATTTTTGAGCCCCTGTCACATGGCGCTCAGAGACAACTGTCCTTCAGCCCTCCCCAAGCTATGTCACTTCTTTAGTGCTAAAGTGACAAACTTGCAGACATCGCAGCGATTTGACCGCAATGTTTTAAAGCTACGTTATACGATATCACACACACTCACAAACACACACACATACACACACACATAAACACGAGCACATACGATTTGATCAGCAATATTCACGTTCTTAAGCATTTGAAACGTGTTTTGCTTTAAAAAGTTTCTTTAGATATCATCTTTGTGATATTATTTATGAGTGTGAGGTCTCGTTGATATTCTGCAGTAGATGGATTCACACATACCATGATTTCCAATCTTCATGCGTGAAATTTTTAATTAAAATGGCATGCAGCTCTGTTCTTCGGTTTCTGACTAGGTCTTCAGATTTGACGATGCATTGGATGTATACTACGTCATGTTGTCTGTGTTATGTAAATGTAATTTAAATACTTATTTAAATTCGCTCAATAGAATCAAATTTATCCATAGCGTACTTGATAATCGACATATAATGTTTCTACATCGCGCTAAAAGAAAGTGATCACGTTGCCCCATCACGTGACTCTAAATTGCGTTTAAGCTTGGGTTAAAACTGATGTTTCATAGTGATTTTAGTCCGTCTTGCATTTATCCTTCGGAGCTCAAATGTGTTTTTGAGCGAATCTACAGTCTACTCAGTCAAAAATGAAATTAAGGTATGAAGAAAAGGTATGATAAAAAGTCATACGAAAGGAGTTTACAGCCTGGTATCATGGTCAGTACCTGGCTGAAAAGAAATAAAATGGTTTAAATTACATCATAAATACTCCTGAGAGGCGAAACCGAAAACAACTTTGCCACATAAACATGTTAAAGGAGTACATTGAGAGAGATAGCCAGGTAAATCATGCAATTAATTTTGTTGTACCTGTCCAACTCAATGAGGATTTAAACTAAGGAATTCAATGGAACTCTATTCATTTTGGAGTGGCATATCTTCGGAATTCGGAAATTATGAATGATCTGGACCAGAAACTTTACGTTTGCAACAACAAGAATGAAATGAACTTAAATAGTCATTATGTGAATATGAGCACTTATTTCCAAATGTTTCTACGAGGACAAGCAAAATTTTTCATGACGTTGAAATTGTGAATACCACACCTGTGAAACAACACCCATGCAGGATGAACCATCGCAAACAGGATTACTTTGAAACAAAAGAAATTCAGTATTTGCTGGAGAATGATTTCATTGAGCCCAGCAAAAGTGGTTTGAGTTCGCCATGTATACTTGTTCCGAAACCAGATAAAACTTTCCGCATGTAAACTGATTATCGGAAGGTGAACAGTATGACTAAAACATATTAATTTCCATTGCCAAGAATCGATGACTGCATTGATAAAATTGGAAATGCATAGTATGTCATCTACTTTGACCTTCAAAAAGGATTTTGGCAAATTCCACTAACGTAAAGAAAAGAACAAAGGAAAATTCGGCATTCGTGACTCCAGATGGATTTTATCATTATAAAGTGATGCCGTTTGGGATGAAGGCTTCGCCATGTACCTTTCAACGTTTGATGAGTATTATTACTTCTTGTCTACTTAAATGTGATGCTCACATCGATGATGTCATCATCTACCTGGAAAGAGCATTAGCAACTTTTCAGAAATTTTTTGACAAACTCACTGTTGTTAGTTTGACAATTAATTTATCCAAAAGCGAATTCTGCCGTGCTTGTGTAACCTTTCTAGGACAAATCGTGGAATACGGACAAGTTCAAACTATAGATGCTAAGGTCAAAGCTATCTCTAAATTCCCTGTGCCTGTCAGTAAAAAGCAACTGATGCGATTTTTAGGTATGGCTTTATACTATCGGAAATTTTGTTCATTTTGTTTTTTATATTGCTGAACCGCTAAAAAATTTATTGAGGAAGATAAACAAGTTTGTTTGGACTGAAAATTGTCAGGAGGCTTTTGATAAGTTAAAGGCCATGCTTAAGAATGCACAAGTTCTTACAGCTCCAAATTTCAGTCAATCGTTTAGATTATCTATGGATCCAAGTGATATTGGGCTTGGAGCAATATTGATTCAAGAAGATAGAAATGGTGTTGACCATCCAGTGTGCTTTTTTTCTAAGAAATTAAATAAGTACACAAAAAAATTACTCAACAATTTAGAAGGAATGTTTGGGTTTGATATTAGCATTAAAACATTTTGAAGTTGACATTTTTACGTGACAAAGGCTCGTACTTAGTAACAAAGAAAAGTCTGAAGGCCAATAAGCTCTTTATAGTTTAACAAAATTTATTTTCCTAGACAACAATATAAAACTTAGTAAATGGGACTTACAGCTTGTGAATACAATCCAATATTTGATGCTAAGAATGAAAACACAAATCCTAGCACCTAATAGTCATATTAAAATCCAGGTTCGAGTTCCGTCGACGTACAAATATGGAAGGCGATGACGTCAAATGTTGTCCAATATACGAATAACAATAACACCTTACTTGAATCACAGTCTTTGTTTTCGAATAAATCCAAACACATTTCCATGAATATATGTCAGAATTTTTATAAAAAAAAATGTCAACTTGTTGAGTTTCCAGGGAAATAAATTAATAAATAAAAAAATTCAGACGAAAAACAAACAATCCGGCAACAAATATAAAATAATACTCCTTGTTCGTTCCAGGTGTTAGCATGATTATGCCCGAAAAATATTTGCTATTTAGAACCCCAAAACCTCATTTAAGTCGCGGGAGATTGGTCATATGGTCGCTTACTACACTAGCTTTAGCACGTAGATCAATTTGTCCCCACTTAAGAACCAATCATAAAAAACGTTGATTACACATAGTAATCACGCAAAGAAAGTATGCCCCTAATACTGGCCAATTATTTTAACTTCCTGTTGACATTGTTGCCAGCCCAAGACGAACTAAAAGATAATTCTCACGTAATACTTCTTCGTCTTAAATAAACAAACTTTGTTTAAAAAAATATCTCATTACTGAAATTGAATCTCGAATCCGACAAAATATTCATCGCAATAAAGTACAATAAATAAATATGATAAATAAAGAATTTTAAAACTTACACACAATCAATTTAATCACGTATACGTAACTACATTAGTTCATCTCCATCTCCGATTGTTGTGTTTAGGGATCACAACCCCCATACTTTCATCGGCAAGATAAAAAACAAAAATAAAAAATTATTAAGGTGGAGATTGTTGTTACAGGAATATAATATTGACATCAGGCACATAAAGGGAAAATATAATTTAATTGCAGATGCACTTTCCCGTGTATATAAATGTGATTTCCTGTACACTTTATATAATTCATAAGAATTCTTTGTATGTAATTTGTTTACCTGATATAATTAATCTATGATAAAGAGAAAGCTTTATTGTATTTATCTTTCATTTTCTTTATGGGAGGAGAAGTATTATGTATATGTAATTTAATTACTTGTGTTTTAGTTTTAAATTCATTTTTTAAAATATTTCATTACATGCTATTGTAATGATAACTTTATTCGCTATATTTGACATAGGCCTATTTCCGTAAAATCCAGTTCAGTTCGTTTTTTTTTACCTGATAAACAAGCAATCTTAGAAAAATTGTTTCTTTTGCTGACCTTAACCAATAAGACAGTTCTATGTAAACAATTTTTTAAAAACAAATTCAATCTTATAGTAAGATTCGTTCAGTAGAACCAAATTTGTCCTTGACGTACGTGATAATAGACATACAATGTTTATACACCGCGCTAAAAAAAAGTGATCACGTTACCTCAACACGTGAATCTAAATTTCGTTCCAGTTTGGGTTAAAACCTAATGTTTCCAACAGTGATTTTAACCTTCGGAGCTCAAATGTGTTTTTTTTTTGTTGTGACGAGTCTGAGTTAAATTTTTAAATTTTTCGGAATTAGTAATTAATTTCTCTTGGTCACATGCATATAAGCGCTCCTCATCAGAACTCTTGAACAAAGACATTTGTTAAAATTTATTCAGGAATTCTAAAGTGGAATGGTATTTCTTTCTGATTCAACAAGGAACTATTGATGCAACAACATAAAACAGGTTGTTGAAGACGTCATCGCCTTCCCTCTTGGAACTTCATCGGGATTCGAACTTAGGACTATTTATTGATAGGACTTATATTTAGTCATTCTAGGATTAATTTTGGATTAGTTTCATAAACCGTAAGTCCTTTTTCTTATATTTACCTTGTTTTCTATCGAAATAAATTATTTTGTTAAATTTTACAAAGCTTGTTGGCATCACTCTTTTCTTTGTTACTTTTGTACGAGCCTAGACACGTAACATCTTTATTCTTCATCTTGATTATCTGCAAAGTTCGTCTTGATTGTTTTGTATACTTCCTTATGATTGTCTGTATACTTTGTATTGATTGTATGTACACTTCGTTATGATTGTATGTATACTTCGTCATTATAAATAACATGGCTTTTAAAGTGTTGGTATCAAGCAATTTGATATACCAGAACTTTAGGTATATTAAATTGTGATCCGCCCATGACGCAATAATGCACATACATAAACATTCTTGGTACTGTGTGCTATTGGGTCTATTCCTATAGATTAATGACTAATTTCCATTAATTAATCATTAGTGACGTATGAAAATAACGATAAAAGAATAATAATAATCTCCCTTTTCTAAATGAATTTAACATGGTATACAATTTAATCACAATTTTTCCTTTTTCCGTTTACCCCTCCCCTCTCATCCCCAATGGACAAAATATGCTGAAATCTGAAGTGAGACGGAAAAAGAAACTGGACTCGATTAAAAAAAACAAAAACATTTAACTGAAACTGCACGAAGTAACCTACAATATCATTCCTCATAACGGTATGTTTACACTTCCCTTGTCATCTATGTAAAGTATTTATATTATCATTGATACAAAGTTGCAATTGCCGGTCGAAACAGTAAGGTAAAGGTCTTGGTTACAGGGTACATAAATTATAATGTATTTAAGGCTTTTTGATGTTATTAGTGTTTCTCAACCCTATTATAAAGTTCTAAAACTGGATTATTATTAACTAAATATGAAATTATTGCCTGCTACCACCTCCCCCTCCCCCCCCCTCTCTCTCTCTCTCTCTCTCTCTCTCTCTCTCTCTCTCTCTCTCTCTCTCTCTCTCTCTCTCTCTCTCTCTCTCTTGATCATGAAGTCAAGATAAGGGAGAAAACAAAAATAAAAAAAATAAAAAAAGACGAGAATGGCGGATTTCCGCTTTTTTCGTTTTCGCTTGTGCAATATACCACAACGTCTCTGGACCAATGAAGAATGATGGTAAATGTTAGGTCAAAGCGACCAAAGAGGAGAGAGAGAGAGAGAGAGAGAGAGAGAGAGAGAGAGAGAGAGAGAGAGAGAGAGAGAGAGAGAGAGAGAGAGAGAGAGAGAGAGAGAGAGAGAGAGAGAGAGAGAGAGAGAGAAACACGTTTTTATGGTCGGTAGTAATGTTATTTAAAGAAAAGTAATGACTGATATCAACTTTAAATATATTAACATATTGTAATTACCTCTGGTTGGTTCGTCGATTCGCTTAGATTATATTTGACGCTAATTTCCTTGTGCCGTTACGTTAATGCATTGATGCGCGTTCAGTATTCAAGAATCTATGTACCTGTAGGCCTAGTACTCTACTTTCTTCATAAAATCCATCTTTCATGTATAAATTATAAGTGTAAATTATATTGATTTAATCAATGTGGATAAAAATAGAAATTAAAAAAAGAACACATTCAACTTCTAGCCTACATATGAAACAGTGATTGTGAATAGGCACAAAAAGAACAACATCTTGTAGCAGACACACTCCGCGAGATTGTGAGTTCATTCACCCAGTCAATACAGTTGCCGCTCGTCAATCTAACTTCGTTCAAATGGCAAATATATGTATTTGTATTTGTATGGGATATATATATATCCCATACAAATACGCAGAATTTGCTCCGACGATGAAAGATTCCTAGAAAGGTCTAAAGAGCTGGCTAAACATTTAATTTACCGAGGCTACGACAAAGATATGGACAGAAAGAAAAGGTTGATAGGATACCATGTATTCTGCCCTATCACCCAGACAATCCCAAAGTAGGTAAAATCATCGCAAACCACTGGCCACCCGTGCAATCGTCAGACATACTAAACCTAATACTTCCGAACAAACCTGTAGTAGCTTACCGGAGACCAAAAAACCTAAAGGACATCCTAGTCAGGGCAAAGCTAACGCCAATCGCTAGTCAAAACCAACCTAGTCAATCTGGACCCTGTGGCGATAAAAGATGCAAAACCTGTCAACATATGATAGAGACCAAGACATTCACTAGCACAGTGACTAAAGAAAAACTAAACATACATGGTCCAAACAAAACGTGCAAATCAGAGAATGTGATTTATCTCATCACATGTAAGATCTGTGGCCTTCAGTACGTCGGAGAAACTGAAAAGCTGCACAAAAGGATAAACCTTCATAGATCTGATTGGATGACAAAAATGCTGTACAGAAGCCCGGTTGCAGGACACTTCTCCTCCCCTGGCCACACTTTCAGTGATATAATACTTATCGCTATTGCTAACAACCACAGCTGGAGTTCCGAAACCAGGAAGGAAAAGGAATCATACTGGATACGCCGCCTTAGAACATTGAAACCAAGCGGTCTAAACCAAGAAGACTAGAAAATGAAAACTATGCACTAGTAAAATTTAACATTTTCTAAATCTTCTTATTATCCTTCAATTTTTACTAAAAGAATAACCGGTATAGAATCAAATATCCGGGATATAATCTGCGTTACATATGTACAAAAAGTAAAAATAGATGTCGCTTTGGCTTGTAGACTTTTAGGGAATTATACAACGTTTTCAGTTTCCGCAACTAGTCTATACAAGCTGGTTGTATTTATAGTTTTAGCACATGTGAAGACAGCCATGTAGAGGCTTACAAACACAACGTTTTTGTGTTTATTTGTTTATCGTATATATGTTTTGTATTTGCCTTTGAAAAAGATTCATTAAGAGTCGAAAGCGCTTAGGCTAGTTAGTTATAAGTTTCGTACTGTTCGTCGTCAGTTTACTGCATCTATTTTAATTAATCCCTGACACACGTGATCCCTTGGTGGATCCAGTACGCTTGAAATGGTTGTTATTCGCCATATGATTTGTATTCTTTATATATATATATACTGGCAGCTACATATTATTTGTAGCAATATATAGTCAATGGACGGTTGCAGTTTTATGAGGCGCCGTAGCGGACAAAGTTGGTCCAATGAGAAAGTTGCAGTTGAAATTCAAGAAATCCAATATCACGTGTTGCATTAAATTGCATGTCCTTGAGGTTTCATTTTCAAGATCGAGATTTTAGATTGTATGTGTTGAATTATATAGTTGTGGTTTAAAGTTGAATTACACAGCGGTGATTAAAAGTTCAAAACCATATGTCTAAAATACCTAATTCGCGCGTTGTATGTAACTGTTTGTGATGAAAGTTTCATTTAATATGGCAAGTATTTAGATTTCAATTCTGTTGAATTTCACAATAACTAGAAGCAGCCTCTTTGTTTAAAAAGAACGCGGTCAACCAGAACGACATAAAGTGAAGTAATTCATAATAATTCTCGACTTGTGAATGGTCACTTTCAAACTGTAAATGCATGAAATGGAATGGCGCCTCATAACTGAATGAACGAATGATGTATCTTAATACTAGATGCAATTTTGAATCGTGAAAGCTGTGTAATGTTACAATTAACACCAGTGCATCATTTCACCATCTAAAAATAGTAATTCCGAAAAGCATAACAAAATATCTAACAACCGCTGCTTAATTCAACAGATACAATCTAAAAACTCAAAATGCAAAATAGAACTTTCAGCACATCAGTATGATTCAAACACATTTAACTGTAACTCACGACATCTGACATTAAAATTTCTACAATCGCCAAGTAATTCAAAGTTTGCAATATAAAAACTCGACATTGGACATCGAATTTTCAACAAGTGCTGAATGATTCAACCGATGAAATCAAAATACTCAACATATGAAATGCAACTTTCAACATAAACTCGATGACCAATACGTAAATTCAGAATTCTCGACGTATGACATTGAAATTTCAACCACATACGTGTAATTCAAACGACACACTCTAGAAAATATAACTTTTGATCACTACTGTTTAGTGAGTGTGATTTAGATTTTTAACGTAACTTTATCAATTTTTCAGTCAATCGCTACAATGTCTGCAGTATTTGTATTGAAGCGACGTGTTAACTGGCGTAATATGCCAGATATTTGAAATGCAAAATTGCAATATAGGAAACATTCATCATGACAAAATTTATAATTTTTTATTGGCTTTTCAAAAAAATTTTTCGGTGTAATCCTCATAGCGGAGATAATTAATCTGTTCTGGTCAATTATTGCTGGACTGGAAATCAAAGGCCAGTATGAGAGTGGAGTCTAGCACTGGAGCATCATGCCGTAGACATGTAGCATGATGTCTCACCCAGTCACATCATCCTGACACCAGACCGATAAGTTCTAAGACTAACCTTCTAATGCTGAGCGCCAAGAGAGGCAGCTGTTCGTACCATTTTTTTTATTAAAGTCTTTGGTATGACTCAGCCGTGGTTCAAAGCCGCGACCTCTTCCATCCGAAGCGGGCTCTCTAACCACTAGGCCACCGGAACAGTCACACCACTATTGTTTAATTCAACAAATACAATCTAAAATCTCGACCTAGAAAATGGAACTTAACGGACAAGCATTTTCGAAACAACACGTGAGATTGGCATTCTGGACATAGAACATTAAAAATTTCAACGGAAACTTTCTGATTGGACCAACTTTTGTCCGCTACGGCGCCTCATATTGCCTGTTTCATTAACGTGGAAACAAAATCATCGACGTATTTTAAAAGTGTCTACACCCCCAATATTGGATTAATTGTCAAACAACCGCATTAACCGCTACATACATTTGTCCTTCGATGCGTGAAAGTGTGAGCGAGATACAGTTCATTATTCACGAAGGACAAGTAAGTGCTAATTATAGGTAACAAATGAAATACAGAAAGAGATATTAGTGTTTCCCATTCATAGTTCGCGTGCTTCGCTCTGTGCACAAAGTTTATAGTTTGTGATGTAAGCAGACGGTCTTCATAACGGCGAGACGCTTGGAAAATAATAGAAGTAAGCAGACTATCTTCGTAACGGCGAGACGCTTTGAACATAACCCATAGCATGGGGCTCAATGTTAACAAACTATCACTGTCTTTCAAAAACTTGCGAATTGTCGGAGTGCTCAGGTTGGTGTTGCCAGTTAGATAGCTTTATTTGAACAAGCCCGACCGGCAACCCCGAATACTGGAGCAAGCATACACACACACACACATACACACACACACACACACACACACACACACACACACACACACACACAAATAGGTGTGATCTGAGCTTTCATTCCCAATAAGTTCGAAAGAACCATGATGGGAATGAAAACCAACAACACTATCATTAATTTATCAGATTTAATGTATGTTATTTTCAGGTAAACCATAATCCGTTCAAATTTAAAACATCACTCACAAAGAATTAAAGAAAAAAAATATATCTTTACGACACTGTTTTGAATGCTCATTTATACTGTTAATTTCAAATTTAAATTTTCCATAAATCAAGATATTTTCATTTTTATTATTATCCTAGTAGGGCGACAGCGTGGTGCCAAATTTCACGCTTCTTCGATCTGCGGTCTTCCCCACCAGTCAAGAGTCACCACTGGTCAAGAGGACGTGGCCTTTGATTTCCAGTCCAGCAATAATTGGCCAGAACAGATTAATTATCTCCGCTATGAGGCTTACACCGGAAAATTTCTTTGAAAAGCCAATAAAAAATTATAAATTTTGTCATGATGAATGTTTCCTATATTGCAATTTTGCATTTCAAATATCTGGCATATTACGCCAGTTAACACGTCGCTTCAATGAAAATTGGTGGAACGAAGCGTAATTTGTAGGAAAATGGAGGGTTAAAAGATCGCGTTAAATTCATACCTTTTGTGAATGTATCCAAATTTATTATGATTTGGTATTACAGATCCTTTAGTAGATTGAGATATAGTAAATTATTTAGAACAATTTAATTTAATTTACTATATTCAGTCCATACTGTTGAAATTTCGGATAATCCAGGATATATAATTTTGAGAATTCATTAATTGCTGCAAACATATTAACTTATCATTAACACAAGCAAAATGAAAGCTATGTTGTTTGGGAAATGAAGAAATAAACAAAATATAAAGTTCAAATTTAGAGATTCGGAACTTGAAATTGTCAGAAATTTTAAATATTTTGAACCGATTGCGACAAAGAATGTTAGATATTTATTGGAAATTAATAATTGAATTAATTAAGATAAGAAAGCCATGTATCTTCGTAAGAAAAGAAAATTGAATCTTAATTCGTTTCCTGACTGTTAGCTAAAACATTTTGTCCTGACAATAGTTCCAATTCTTGCATACAAAGCTGTGCTCGGGGTAGGGTGGGGTGGGGTGGGGTGGGGTATGAAACATCAAATACGATGGAACATGATCTCTTAGACTTTCTAAAATATGTGCCAAAAGTTAATAAAAATTTATCACCGCTTATATTTTATGGTGAGCTTGGTATAATTTCACATTTTCAAATACAAAGGAAAATTATGAGCTATTTGGTGAATCTCGTTATGATAAACAAACAACACTATTTTATATTATGTTTTATATTACGTATCTGAGTTTATTGCAGGATTATAATAACGGTCTAGGCAAAAGTAAATGGATAAAAAAAATTGATAATGTCTTATTGGAAACTGGTTTAAACGTTTATACATTCTAATTTTGCGATTATTTGAATGCCGGTAATCTGAAGCATCAACTTAATGTTTAAACATTTCAATGGTCATGTATTACAAATACAGAAAAATCTTAAAACAATGCAAGATTGATTGAAGGAATACGGATAGATAGATAGATAGATAGATAGATAGATAGATAGATAGATAGATAGATAGATAGATAGATAGATAGATAGATAGATAGATAGATAGATAGACAGACAGGTAGGTAGGTAGACAGACAGACAGGTAGGTAGGTAGACAGACAGACAGATAGATAGATAGATAGATAGATAGATAGATAGATAGATAGATAGATAGATAGATAGATAGATAGATAGATAGGTAGGTAGGCAGACAGACAGGTAGGTAGGTAGGTAGACAGACAGACAGGTAGACAGACAGACAGATAGATAGATAGATAGATAGATAGATAGGTAAGTAGGCAGACAGACAGACAGGTAGGTAGGTAGGTAGACAGACAGACAGACAGGTAGACAGACAGACAGGTAGGTAGGTAGACAGACAGACAAACAGATAGACAGATAGACAGACAGATAGATAGATAGATAGATAGATAGATAGATAGATAGATAGATAGATAGATAGATCGATCGATCGATCGATCGATCGATCGATCGATAGATAGATAGATAGATAGATAGATAGATAGATAGATAGATAGATAGATAGATAGATAGATAGATAGATAGATAGATAGGCAAGCAAGCAAGCGGAAATGCAGACAGTCAGATCGATGCATAGATAGAATTAACGACTTTCACATGTGTGATGCATTATAAACAAATAGATACATTTCGTCGAAGTATGTAAAAAAATGTCATGGTTTTGATGTATGCGACGTAAGATTGAAGCAAATTAACGTAGTGTTTTGATGCACGAAACCCAAATGATAAATGACATAAAGATCGCATTCTCTGGATCACTTTACAGCGTGTTTTCTCTGGTTTATATGTCAGCGTGGTAGAAAAACTTATATCATATGTACGTGCGTTATAGATATTAGATATAGATATGAGCATGGAACTGACAAGAGGGTTGGGGCAGATTTAAAAGCATGTTACCTTGCATTTACTAATTTGCAGAAGTTGAGAGGGCTCATGCAAATTTTGTTTTTCCTAGTAACATAAAGACGTCATTGCTACCAACGTCTGTCTGAGACAATCATCTCAGTTTAAAACAAAAAAGGGCAAATGACTAATAAATATTCATGACTGGTGAAAATTATAACAACTTGCATAGAGCAATCAGTCTTCATATCAAGATAAATATCGAAAAATATGGATACATTGATATATTGATTAATGTTAATCCCAACTTATAAATATGAAGAAAAAGAAGTTGATCAAAAAACAACAAAATATAACAAAAAGCATTTATATATGCAAATAATCTTCATGTCCCCAAACACTTAATATGTTCAATTTGCCGAGGACGAGAGAGACAACGGCTGTAATTATCAGTTTTAACAACATTTTGAATATGTCAAATACTACAGTGGCAAATGAAAGGGACATGCTTGACATCCAAGATGCATTGGATTTTGCAATAATTTTTTGAGTTTTCATCCTCGTCTAATTTAAAACAGCTTTCTCACATCTAGAAAAAATTGCATAGGAGCCTATATCATGCAGGAAAAAAACTTAAAATATTTCACAACTTTCCGTAGCTGGTTAAACACATCACAAACGTCATGCATCAACGTTTTTGAATGTTATCTTAGTGTCTCGTCAAAATGTTTACCCCCATGTAAGGTGCCAATCCAGTACCCTTAGTATCCTGTAGGTCCGAACTTGGCATAGTGTAATTGAATCCTGTACCAGCATTTCTATGGTACAGAAATCGTTTTAGAAGCAAACTATTAAGTCTCCTTACTAATTTACAAATAGCATATGCAACTCGCACAGTCATTATAATTTTTCATTTTCTTTGCATAATATACAAACAAAAGTGATTTTATTTAAGTGTCTTTGCCAGTAGTGTATAGAAGTATATTCTTCACATAATTACAGGAGGAATCATTTCAATAGTAGCCAGGGATACTTCAAAACAATTACATAAACAGGTGTTAATGATAATCTGAAGGAGTTCAAACTCTTTATATTCTTACCTGTACTTTCTCATATTACTGATCTGGACAAGATTCATTGTACCGTCTGTACTGAGCACATTTTCCTAAACCCTAAAATGACCCTCCCACCCAAATAAAAACACCCGATATGAAAATATCAATACGCTATAAAGTAGATGGGAAAAGGAAACGAAACATGCATTGCAAAATTATGATGCCCAAACTTATTAATCCTTTTCAAGCCAATAACGTACCTTTTATATTTTTTCATTATTCAAAGTTTTAAATTTTTTAGTTTATATATATATATATATATATATATATATATATATATATATATATATATATATATATATATATATATATATATATATATATTTCATTATTCAAAGTTTTAAATTTTTTAGTATATATATATATATATATATATATATATATATATATATATATATATATATATATATATATATATATATATATATATATATATATACAGTGAACTCAGATATGTGCATATTCACCGTTATTTGAAAACAGGGCATCTTGTCTTCGGTATTTTGGTCTTAACTGAAATAGCTTGATGACTGACGTTAACGTCATTTACATTCTGTATTCATTAAGGTATATCAACGAAATCCAAGAACAGTGGTACCCAAGAAAATCATGTGAATCTAAATTATTATTATCATTATTATTATTATTATTATTATTATTATTATTATTATTATTATTATTATTATTATTATTATTATTATTATTATTATTATTATTATTATTATATTATTTATATTATTATTATTATTATTATTATTATTATCATCATCATCATTATTATTATTATTATTATTATTATTATTATTATTATTATTATTATTATTATTATATTATTATTATTATCATCATCATATCCATTATTATTATCATCATCATCATTATTATTATTATTATTATTATTATTATTATTATTATTATTATTATTATTATTATGACGACATCAAATTTTATGTGCATTAGACTTACAAAAAGAAATGTAATTATCAATATTTCATTAAAATTGGTTTCATTATCTGGACTGTAGTTCGAGTTTTTTTCTTTATTTAGAGTTTAATAGCATAGATATCAGGGCACCGTGGGCTGATATCTATTATCAATGATATCATGGCATTGGAGACTGATACCTAAGATCAGTATACAATTTTGTGTGAGAAATTTTATACAAGTCTTTATTATGCAATACATGATCCACTCTGATTCAACCTAACTTCTGAGTTTCTGACCCTTAACTTAACACTGGTGGACAAAAATATATAAATTTTTAAAACTTATATTTATAAATTTCTTTAGAATTGGTACAAATGTAAGATTCTATTTACCACTGATTGTATTTGACGAAACAGCAGAATTTTGAGGTGAAATGAGTATGAAATACATATGGAATCCCATACCATGATGCATTACAATACGTATTAAACATATAAAAAATTATGATAATTATGACGTTATGTGATATTAAATTAACTAATACTGTAGCCATGTGTTAAATGTACAATATTCAGATAAAATACATATTATTTTCATTACATATACATGCTTATTGTAAGATATAATGACACTGCTTTGACATTTTTTATTCAGTCACGACCGTTAACCCAGTCATTAGTTAATACAGTGGACAAATGAAAAGCACAACTCAGATCGGAAATCAGCTGTCAACCAATGTCTGTAATATCGTGTTCTATTCCTCAGCTGCAAAAACAGCGATATGTACAACTAGATTTGAGAACGATAAAACGGCTAAGGCCCGATGATTCATTCCTTTTCATTAAGTTATTTGATTTCTGAGTCATTAATCATAACATAGTCTATATTTAAAATTAAATATATCTTGTAACACATCGTGCATAATGTAAGGTCACATCTGATGGAAGTCACGTCATGACCGCAGGTAACATAAAACTTAAATCAATAACACTAAGATCCAAATAAGTATCGATCCACCATTAAAATTAATACAGGCACAAGTTGCTGCCTACATTACAGTATGATGCATGTATGCCAAACTACATGCTGATATAAATAACCAACTCTTGCAGATAGGTGAGAAATTAAATTACTCATTTATGGAATCAATGATTGGGACAATATTTAACCATGTTGATGCATTACCCTAAAATACGTTTCACTCAGTTGAGTAAATCTGTCATAAGTGATCTTGCTACGAGTGGGATATTATTATTATTATTATTATTATTATTATTATTATTATTATTATTATTATTATTATTATTATTATTATTATTATTATTATTTTCGCAGAAGGGCTTGAAAACTTCAAAGTGGTATTGGAGATATTGAACACAGTGCATCATTTCCTTTTACAAATTTACTGCAATAAAAATTTCCAATTAAAGTGATATATTTTACAAATATTCACTACTACCAAATCTATAAAGTTTGAAAAGCCACCATGATTCTTCTGAATTAGATGGATCGCCTGTGTGACATGAATTGCAATTAGTCGGTGTAATTGTTGAAATACGATGACGATAATTCAAGGAAGACACCAGTCTTATCTGGGTGTTTGGACATTATACTTTTAAAAAGACATAAACAACAACCGAAAACAATTCTAATATATTTATATAACTTAAACTTGTCTGCAGATAAAATGGCTAGTAGTGGTGCAAATGGAATCAGTACACAATTAATAAAATCCGGTTCAGTACCCAAGATGAGTTCATATCAATACACTGATATACAGCATCTCAAAGACATGGCTTAGATCTTCATGAGAGATATTCATTTTTCAGTAAGGTGAAACTGTATTTTCATATTGCATTGTTGACTTTTGTAGTTATCGGCATTAAAATGGAATGCATATTTGCTATAAAACATGGTAGTGGTCCCATCAAAACTTTAAATTTGAGTAGGATATTAGTTATACAAACAACTGTCCAAGTACCTGAAACAATAAATGTGGAACATAGTACCTGTCATTGTTTCTTTAGTATGTACACCTATATGCATCTGGATAGGCATATTGCAATTTGCTGTCAAAATCACTGTAAGCTATCATGTTTCAGTACCACTGGGATTAATATTATCAGTTGTACAGACCTAAAATACCATTTGTTTTAAAGACCATTTATTAATCAACTTTGCTGCCTTAAATTTGTCAAACTTAATGTCATAACTTGTATGAAAATATATTTTTTGCAAAATAAAAAGTTTTTAAAATTTATATATTTATTTAAATTTCCATTAAAATTTAATATATCAATAATTTTTAATTTCAAGACTATTTTCAGACAAGCCTTATCAAGTATTACAATTAGGTTTGTACTGCATTGAAAAATTCCTATAATCAAGGAAGATATAGCCAATTTAGTTTTGGTTTCTTAAGAACAATTGGATCAAATTGCACCCTATAGAACACCAGCATTACACATTTTCTGACAGCTGTCACATGTCTTGCTTGCAAGGAAATTTCAAAAGACTTTATGAATGAAGTTGAAACAGTAGTGGCATGCAAAATAAAATGCAAATATAAAAGTTTGACAAAAACATTGACCCTTTCAGGAATCAGTACACAATTAATAAAATCCGGTTCAGTACCCACGAATGTAGTCCCGGTCTATTTTTAGATCACTTTTTCCGGTCTAAATTTGGTGGTGATACTAGAGTTAGATTTTGGCATTCTTGGTAAGGATTTAAAGGCAATTGATTATTCTTTAAAATGTGAGCTTATGGTGTGGTTGTCTGTGTGTATTTCGGCGACAGTGCACATTGAGTAATAAGGTCATGGTGATGATCCGGAAGTGAAATCTGTGTTCCGTTGCCTGGTGTTTTGTTTACAATTCAGCCTCTCAAAAAAATGCAGGTCAACCCTTGACAAGAACTAAACCGTAAAGTCATCTTTGAAGGTATTTTAAATTAACATATGATTTGTATTGATTGTCACACAGTGGAAAGTTCAGTACTGAGAAACAAATGCAGAGACAATATAGTGAAATTAATTGTGTACTATGGCCAAATGTGTCAAAACGTAAATGATTGGGACCTGCTAATGTTGTACTCAGACGCTTGCATACGATGGCTAGTAGTGGTGTAAGGCGGCAGCGCCCAACTGACTGATACCTGGCTAGTACTGGTGTATGATTGGCTGGTTGGTATGGATTTAATGCCGTTTTTCAGCACATGGTAATACATAGCGGCCAGTAGATGAAGAAGCCAGGAAAACCCAAGGAAGAACCAACTACCCACTGGCAGCACACGAATGCCGAGTACGAGCCAAGATGTCAGTGATCTGCAAAGACGAACATCTAAAATCATTCGGCCACACGGGCCATTCGGCCCAGTGATGTAAAGTGCTACTAATGAAATGATAAATACCCGCTAATGTTGCAGACACTAGGATAAGAAGAACCGCAGCTGTGGAAGGTGTCAATACGTAATGACTGAGAACTGCTAATGCTGCACTAAGACACATGATAAGATGGCTGGTATTGGTGTAATGTAGCGGCTCGCAAATGATTGATTGATACCTGCTAGTGTTGCAGTCAAACAATAATACCAATTCTTCCAAGAGTTGTAGATTCGTCAACATAAATAAAACACTAAAAATCAAAGATATGCAATATGTCAAGAGGTTGTGTACATGTGTTATCTCCTCTATTCCTTATTGTTTTTGTTTATAGTTATCTAGGACATGATCGACCATGGTTTTATTGCCATGATCGAGTACACAATGAAATAAAATACGAAATTAAGGATGGAATAACAGTGATCTGAATAGAGATATAGAAGAGAATAGCATGAGGCCCCGCATATAAAATAAAACAGTTTAAACAAATGCATAATCAAATGAAATCGATCGTGACATGTGAATAAATCGCATTCTCCCAGAAATAGATTTACGAAATTATGCTAAATTTAATTACCCTTTTTGTTATAATGAGAGAACAAATTTCATCATATGATCGAGTGACTGATCAAGCTCAAATTTCCAGCATGATAGTATCACCTGTTTTTTCCGGTCTTTTCCAGTTCACTGCTGGTAATAAATCGTCGTTTCCATATTTGTCATTGTCTGTCTGTCTGTCTGTCTGTCTGTCTGTCTCTCTACTAGTCTATTCGGGTCATCAAACTATTTTTTTGCAGACTGTTCTCTCCACTTTGCTGTAAACTATGGAGCTATGCCCTTTTATTCAAAATAAATACCGTACTCGACCTAAATGTACATTAGGTTCTCTTCTCCTTGGAACAACCAATAATATCCCTACTCTCTTTTGCGTTAGATATCATCTATCGAAAATCAACAGAAATAGCTATGGTCAGTTCGCCCCCATTACACACTCAATCGTGAAATTAATCGTGAAATATATTTATTTCTAGCAGCTCTCGCATTCCAACACCAGGACATAATTAGCCTTCTTAGATATTATTACTGTGGATACAAATTACCAGTTGAACATGGCCAGTCGGAACACGTTACTCGATTATCGGTTGAAGAGATTTCACAAATTGACTACACACGAATTAATGGATTTTACTGCTTGTCTTAAGTAGCGATTCACTGACATAATATCTGACATAGAAAAATCAATCCTCATCATAAATGAAATAATTTATATAAGACAGATATTTTACAGATTCACACAATTTGTATCAGAAAAATGCATGCAAACTTACCTTACATGATTTTTGTTACATATAAAACAACTAAACCCTAACTCATTCATATACGAAATATTGTATAACATCCTTACAACACATAAATCATATAGCATGAACGATTAATTTCTGTACTCCAGGACAAATTGACGTATTCATTAAAATGAATAAATTCAAAATTAATTACAAATTTACATCAAACAACACATTGTATGTAACTGAGACTAACCTTTCTTTCCCGAACCATCCCTCGTTTATCATCATAGAATTCCTTCCAAATTTTCAGATCCCCCTTTTCGATTGGGCGACTTATTTAGCGAGAAGCTACTGAATTCGGAGCCCCTCAAACTTTCATCTCGGCAGAAAAACTTAGAGTGACTAATATTGCGAGGAAGATTATTTTAAAACACTGAATTCCGTCTTAGAATACCCCCCTCATTTAGCTTAGTCAATAGGGATTACAACTTTAACCTACACACATTTTTATTACTCCCACAGACGTCAGAATAATCCTCCCGACTGCCTTTTTTCTCTGATTCGTTTTTAGCTCTCGTCATTTTACCACGAAGGACCTTGGGTTAACCTTGCACTCCTTTTAGCTCTTAGCCGTTAATTCCGCTAGTCTTAATTAAAATTCAGTCCATGCCCAAAGCAAAACAGATCCCATCCCTCGCAGTCAACAATTTATGGCATTAACACATGTGTCAAACTTAATGTTTATGTGTCACACTGACCCGATATAATGCACTTTTAAGTTATTCTACAGACACTGTTCTACCAAATGTTGCACCCTTACAAAGTACTATTGCCTTTGCCACCTTCGGGACATTTTGAGAGTTGAGCTGAGCTGAGAATTGAGGTGTATGTATTTGGAAGTGTGTTGGGGGTGTTTTTTTGTCTGTCATCTTTATCATGTATTTTTATAATCATTTTATAAAGCTTTACCATTTGCATTTTATTCTTTTTTCATTGTTTATAAGTTGCTTTGATGTTTTTAAAAAGGATGCCTACATTTTTCTTGCAATTCTATATATTTAAACTTGAAGAACGTACCTATCAATGTTCAGCATATAGACATTATTGTTGTGTTGTGCCTTAACTGTATGCCTATATAAAACGGAACGAACAATGCTTACTGGCAATACATTCCAAGTATGCCATGAACTACTAAATGATATGGGAACCATATCCTTTAAATAACTTTAAGGCTAAGGGATTTTTTTTGTTATAAGAATTAACCTGTAAATCAGGTAGACATAATTAACCAAAGAAAACAATAGGGTAAGCAGTTTCAACAGTAGACACCTCGAAGAACGAGTATTATCTCAGAACAAGGGTACGAAGGAAGCCAAAGCAATATGACGTCTTTTACATCTAACCAATGGGGTCATATTTAGTTTGACATACAAAACCGCTCCGGTGGCCTAGTGGTTAGAGCGTCCGCCTCGGATGCGGGAGGTCGTGGGTTCGATCCCCGGTTGAGTCATACCTAAGACTTACCAAAATGGTACTAACATCTATCTCGCTTGGCGCTCAGCATTAAGAGGCTAGTGTTAGGACTGGTCGACCTGGTGTCAGGATAATGTGACTGGGTGGGACATCATGCTACACGTCTGCGGCATGATGCCCCAGTGCTAGATATCACTATAAACTGCCACAATGCAGACATCGTAGCGATATGACTGAAAATTTGTTAAAGCTATGTTAAAAATCATAATCACATCACATCACAAAACATTACTTTAATCTTGACGTGAAATCCCAATGCATGCCATTGGATAAGACACTTGATCTCGTTCCAGTTGCCAGGATTGATATCCACGTGCCATTTCTAACAGGAGGAGTTGATGCGTTATTTACCGGAAATCCAATTTACGACATAAGGAATGAAAATATCGAGAGCTTCAGACTCCGGATTAAAAAAGTGGAAAGGAGACCTCTGATGGAACATTTCTTTTTTCGAGGCCATATTTTCAACGATGCTGTTTATATTTTCTGTGCAATCCCTGACTGGGATTGCACAGAAAATCGGAAATCCAAAGAAGCATATTAGATTCGCCGACTGCATACATTCAGAGGCAGCAGTTTAACTCAGGAATAATCCAAACAGCCATTATCAATGCATTGGTGACAAACAATTTACAGGTTACAAAAATCACATTTTTTCTGTCATTTATTTGCTTTCTCAAACTCATAGTCGTGACTATAATTTTTGTTTAATGTAAAAATATAAAATTCCTTCCTGTTATTTCGCAATTGTTATGTGAATACTCGAATACTACTTGTACGTACACGATAACTGTGTATTACTGAATTAGTGTGATTATTTGTGATTATGATTTTTAACGTAGCTTTTAAAAAAATTTCAGTCATTTTGCTACGATATCTGCAGTGTGGCAGTTTATAGTGATGTCTAGAACTGGGGCATCATGCCGCAGACACGTAGCATGATGTCCCATCCAGTCACATTATCCTGACACCAGGCCGACCAGTCTTAACACTAACCTCTTAATGCCGAGAGCCAAGCGAGGAAGCCGTTAGTATCATTTTTGTAAGTCTTTGGTATGACTCAACCACTGAATAAGCAGATGATACTCGTTTCGTTTTTGAAAACAATACAGCAAGATGAATATGATTCTCGTATTACATAGCATAAATATGCGGAAGGAATTGGTCCGGATACTGTAGATTCGCATTCATCATTTATGCTATCTTTTTAGGTTTTTTTTTGCTTGTTTTATAACCGATCTCTCAATTGATCCTTTTTTCGCTCGACCTGTTTTGGAACACTCATTGTGTGTAATACTTTCATTTCAGTTTTAAGCAAAAAATGATCGGAGAGATTTAATAAGTGTATAAATTTATATTTTCTTTTAGACAAAACAAAGTATTCAAGATTAAGCAAAAGCCTGTTCCTCATATCTCAGGAGTTCTGAAACTGTCGAAATTATTAATTGAAATTAATTATTGTCTTTGAAAATTCCCTTAGAAGTTCTTGTCAGAGAACTATAAGGCAAATAAATACAGGTATAATGTTTACTTATAATAGTACCAATAGTGATGTTACCCAAACAGTCAATTGGTAAAAAGGAATATTGCATGTGTCGTTTAAACAAACATCCAAAAACGTGATTCGCAGATTTGCTTAAAAGAGAAGTTAGTTAAAAGAGAAGAACATGCAAAAGAAAGAAAGGAAAAAACTTTATTTTCTATCTGACTTGAAAACATTTCAGGACTTCGTTTTGATTACAACCTTTACGAAATCTTCCTTCATGGCAATCATATTAATTCTAATTAGCAAGAAAGAGGAGTCAAAACCCCAAAAGTCAAAATACCAGCAATACACATACCAAACAATGTTAAAACATTATTAATTTCTACGTATTACGTATGGAATTCAAATATTACACATATGAAATAGTATGTCTTAAGCAGATTTATGCTACTCTGCCATACAAAATGCTGTATAAAATTAAAAAAAATTCATATTGACGGTTTCATCTTTGATTTGATAATTGATTGGCTAATTACAAAATATATCTTATGCAATGTAATTGATTTAATTCCATCTTCAGAAACATAAACCAGTACATATTTACTTAATTTTGGAAATTGGCAGAATAATCGATACGTCTGATATATCTCGTAATATTCTTTCGACAGATGTTATGAAGATACGTTTTGAAGTCATATCGGCATACAAATGTGAACGTTAATAATTTGATATTATCTCATGACCAAATGTTTTTTTTTATGAGTTGCACTCATTCTGAAAAAAATGACAGCGCAACATTAATCAAATATGATAAATTGTCTAGAAATTATATTAAAAATATACAGCTTCTTCTTTTCTCTGATGTAAATAACATCCGCTCTTTTTATCGGAATTCAAGATGTCAACGGAAACAATAGAATGTAATAGTCAGAGAAGATACACCGTAGGTCTTTCTTATTAGAACCTATGCATATTTTACAAACTTCTTGTTTTTAAGATTTAATTATGGAACTTTCAACACCAATTGCCCGCCATTGTTAAGCAAATTCTTCTATCTTTATTGTGTCCTAATATAAACAAAGTTTACAGAAATTGCGTAAAAAAACAAAACAGGATACAAATGTCAAAGAAATTTAAAGATTTCCGAAGCATAGTTGATGTCTGAACTTGAATTTGTTATAATCAAGAAATTTGATTGGCTGAAAGTTAAAACTTGACTAAAATTATTCAATAAAATGTTTTAAGTCTAAACTTAGCTTGAAAATAAAGGCCATGGAATATGGCAAAAACTGTATTGATAAGAAATATGCTGATTAGGTTTGATGAGATTAAAAAAAAACAAATAAGTTCATAAAGTTTTCCCTTACTACTGTTCATTGTGTTTCAATTCTTGTATTCTGTATTCTCTTGTGTTAATAATTTTTTTTTTAATAGAAAATCAGGCAAATTGGCAATTAGAATTTGTTATAACCTTTTCACCATTTGTATCAGATCTACCTTGAATTTTTGCAAACATCGAAAGAAAATACAAATATATATGGATTACGCAATGCAATTCTAAATAAAACAACATTAAACAGAAATGTCCTCTGTGAGAAATAAACTGCATATATGAAGAAACGAATTGGAGAACGTTCTTTATTGAAATTTAAGAAAGAAAAAATATAATACGGAACTGATTTCAAGACCTTATTTGCTGTTGTCATTACGATGCATTAATTTGCTATAGAAAGTTTAATGCAATGATATCCGTTATATGACTTCAGATTCTGAAATGTATTTTAGTCTGTGCATTTATTTAGACTTCTTTATGTTTTCCTTCTGAAAGGACATCGTGATGAATCTTACGAAACTCAGGCTTAAACAACACTTGAAAGAACCTTGCGTTCGTGGACGAGGCTGTGGAGAAATTGAAAGAACTAGTCGTTGACTGCATACACACTATTCTTCTCCTTAATAATTACATATTGTTATTACTCGTAAACTAAATAACAGAAAGAATGAAATCCAACAGGTTTTGTAAAACGTAACACATAATTGTCAATGGCATAAAATGAAGATTTAAGACGAACATACAGTATTATGAACTGAATCCAAAATAATCCTGCGAAAGTTCTATTAGGGTCTATAAAAATGAAAAGTTCCGTGTAAATTTCAGATCCACAAATATATTAATCCGCCAACAGTCCTGACGTGTCAATTTTTTCCAGATATCCTTTAATAGTTCCTGAATAATTATATAGTCCAAAAAGTACTTCCTATTTCCTCTGAATAATCCTAACAAACGTTTTATCTCTAATTACCTAAACACAACATTAAACACATCTATCTGTAGATTTCTTTCAAGTTCAGAAAAGAATGAATACAAAATAGTCGTGAATCTAATTGTTCATTTATCTCCTTATAAACATATTTAAGAGTCGTAATATACACCACGTGAGAGATCTTACCACTACGTTTTCAAAATACATTTTCATGGCACCTAATCTATCCAACAGAAATTAATTTAATACTTTTAAAATTCCACGTCTTCACCAGCAAACGGGAGATTACCCCGAAGTTGTCAACATGTTTTGTTAATAGAAATATGACATCATCTATTTATAGAGTCTATGTAATCATATTCGTGATATCTTAAATAGAATATAATTTCTGAGTACAAAAATAGCTCTCTAATATCCTGACTATAGATAACTACCGCTCATAGCCACGAATACAAATCACACATAATATAGACACAATAGTGTAACAAAAGTTACTAAAAATAAAAAGATACATAACATAACACCTTCTTTATAAGGAAAAGAAAGATTGAAAACTATTTTAAATTAAGGAAGGTTGCAAGAAATCAAGCCTTATACAAGATCTATAATAGTCTAAAATCATAAGGCCGATCGTGTAATATCATAAGATCGATCGTGTAATATCATAATGTCCATCGTGTAAAATCGTAAGGCCCATCGTGTAATATCATAATGTCCATCGTGTAAAATCGTAGGGCCCATCGTGTAATATCATAAGGTCCATCGTGTAAAATCGTAAGGCCCATCATGTAATATCATAAGGTCCATCGTGTAAAATCGTAAGGCCCATCGTGTAATATCATAATATCCATCGTGTAAAATCGTAAGGCCCATCGTGTAATATCATAAGGTCCATCGTGTAAAATCGTAAGGCCCATCGTGTAATATCATAAGGTCCATCGTGTAAAATCGTAAGGCCCATCGTGTAATATCATAATGTCCATCGTGTAAAATCGTAAGGCCCATCGTGTAATATTTTTGCTGTTTGTGGTAAAATGAGATTTATTTATGAAAATTGATTGTCACAACCAATTATGGAAAGGAACTATGTTGATCTAGACTACCAATCCAAAAAGGAGTTCAGAGAGACTTATTACCAGTTAAATTTTCGATATGTCATTTTATTGATTAGAAGTTATACTATTAAGAAGTTCATTGTTAATTCAAACTAGGTGTAAAGCATGCCAAAAATCTACATTGGAAAGAAATGGAATAGAAAATCCCATGTATTAAATGTTGCGAAGCTTCTTACCCAACAATCTATCAATAGGGAGATGATTTAAAGACTTTGTTTCTATGATAAATAAAACGAAGTTCGTTTCACCGTGTGCTGAACATTTTTGGCTTGAGACTTTATTATGAAAGTAAATTAATGGTGCCTGGTGTTATGTTAAGTTTCAATTCTTGTCAAAGTTCAAGAGTGACCACTGGTCAAGCTGGCTAGAACTTTGATTTACATATTTAAGGAACTGAGTCCTTAAACACGTTCATTTTGTCTTTGAATGACAGTAAACATGTCTTTTTAAACTAATTCGTCATTTTTTAATTGTCAAGTTGATTGTACCTATTAGTGCACATGTCTTGCTATTTATTCACAAACTGTTTGCGCCATTTAGCTATTTAACATGAATGCGACATTTATTGAAATGAGATTTATTTGAAGCACATGGACAGACGGGACTTGTAATAAATGAGTTCGACAGCAAATTCATTTCTCTTCCTTTGTGATCGACGTTTCCGATAACACTAATTCTTTAACAATCCTTCAAAGAATGCCATACTCGCATGAATCAAACATAAAATTCTTAGATTATCGACATTTGTAAAATTATGCCTACACACAGTATATACTACTAAAATCGCTAATCCCATTTACTTCGGCATATACCTTATTTTCCAATAGCACAAACTATATAACTTTTATGCCTCCAAATAATGATTAAAAAATTATTTAAATTGTTTCTCATAAAATTAAAGTGATTATAGATATGTTTTGAAGAGAAATATGTTCTGATTATTTTATAACAAGTAGCGAAATTTTACATTGCGTGTCATGATAGCCCTGCTGTGCTGTCATGTTACTTAACAAAAAAAAAATAACCTGACTGGGTCCTCCGTGCGCTTAACAGCATAAGTAAGCGATGGAAGACGTCTAATAAGTTGAAAGCTAACTGGATCAACATATGCAGTGCATTGCAAAGGAAATCACGAGCTTTGGACTGAATAACGTGAACTTTAAAATTTTGCATTTCGATCGGTGTAAAAATGCATTTCATTTACAGATGCATAGCAATTGTCCATTTTGTACGTCTGACAGCTTATGAATATTAATTTTATTTTTTGAGGATTTAAGTTGTAATATTAAAACCGTGTACTGCATCTTGCACATGGCTTTTGAACAATTCTTCTGGAGAGACCACCTTCGATAATTTGTGAATTATTCTAAATAATCCCCATTCCTGTTTTATAATCACAATCAATGAGGCTGTTAATAAAAGAAACTGGCTTCGTTAATAATATGGATGAAATAATTGTGGAGAAAGTGTCCAGACCCAAACAGAAGTGAATAAACTGAGTGAAATACACACAGTGTTGTCCCAATTAGTTCTCATTAATAAATAATGTTTCAAAAACAGGTATTACCCACAAACTACTCCGAAAAACAGTCTTTCAGCTAACAGGGAACACCTGTAGTTCGTTTTGTGGAGTCGGACTCGTAATTAAAAAGTGGATGCCTAGATGCCTGCCTACATAGTGTAAGCCGACAGTATCGCTGTGTCCTTGGGAACTGCAATTTGCTTATATTTCCTCGATATTATATAGTCAATAATGTGTTAAAATGTACCGTTAAAATAAACAAAATCTTTCATATCAATGATTTTTAGTTATTAGTATGGATTTCATTATTACTTTGTGGCAATAATTTGCACTGTTTTGTTAGACGAGACATTGGAAAATGACATTTCATTTCCAGCCAGAAGGAGAATTCTGACCTCATTTGTTAGAAAAGACGCATAAAATATCACCTAGTAGTGACAATCTGTGCTGATTTGTTTAATATGATAGAGGAACTTAGCAATTTTGTTATCCACTAAAAACGAACTAGAGAAACATTAGGACTTAAACGTTACAATCTTTTAAACAGATCACGTTCAGAGAAAATAGTGACACCAAAGCAATTAATAATAATAATAATAATAATAATAATAATAATAATAATAATAATAATAATAATAATAATAATAATAATAATAATAATAATAATAATAATAATAATAATAATAATAATTATTATTATTATTATTATTATTAGATTGTTGTTGTTGGGTTTAACGCCATTTTGCAGCACAAGATAGGCTATACATGGCGGCCAGTATTAATGGTGGGGGAAAAACCCTGGAAAACTCCGGGAAGAACCACCGATCCACGAGAAGCTACTGGCAGGTCTTCTCACTTACCTATGTTAGCCGAGTCTGGACTCGAACTCACGCAGACAGAGGTGAGATGGCAGCGATCCGTAACGGTCAGCGCTTTAGACCACTTGGCCACTTGATTATGATCGATTTCATGGTTTAAACTGATAAAAGTAATGACTTTAAGTGGGAAACCATTTTTTAAATTTTGTATGACATCATGATTTAGTATGCTTTTGTGATGATTTAATGTTGAGTTATCATTTTAGAGTTTTTGCAAAAAAAAAACAACAGACATAATATCAAGAACCAAAATATTTGATTCACATAACAATCATAGTGTGTGTCTTTCACCCTTGCTTAATTTTCAGATATCTTGCCAAATATAATAGGATATTGTAACATTTATGTCGGGGAGACCTAACTTCGTCATCAACCTATTTCAATTATGGTTGGAACAAATTGTTACCATGCGATTTCTCGTTGTTAAAATATGACGTGTCCACATGATTTCCACTCTGGATGAAAATTGTCATTGTGAAAAGAAAAGGAAAGAAACACATTTCTATCCTAATATGTATCCAAGAGAAGGGACACGTTCTTAAGATTGCATTTTTTCGGCGAAGGAAGCACGTTGTTACAGTAGGATATTCCTCAAAGGGAAAATCGAACATACGTATTATTACGCCATGATTTCCACAATGGAAGGGACCCATTTCTGTAAAGAAGGGACAAGTTGCTGCAATAAGACTTCTCTGAGGGATGAAAAACTTTACTAAGTCAAGATTTTATGCAAGAGCTACACGAAAGGAAAAGAACTCATTGCTATGATGTTCTCATGGGATTTCTCCAAGTGAAGGGAAACGTTGTTATAATAATAGGATTTCTACATAGAAGAGAAACTTTGCAATGGGATTTCTCTGATGAAAGGGAAATGCTGCCTGATAGGATTTCTCTGATGGAAGGAAAGAGTAGACGCAAATGGACTTCTCTGAGGGATGACAAACTTTGCTAAGTCACGATTTTTTTCTGAAAGAAAGTATTAATTATTTTACACCCAGATAACCAGTCTACTTGAGGGAATACAATGTAGAGTAATAAATATCGAGATGCACCTATCGGATGGGAATAGAAGTAAGTTCATCTTACTATACTTATCGTAAGCTTGAATCTATATATTATAGTAGACAACAAACTATTCAATTTTAGTTGATCTCCTGTATTTTTTTCCTACTGACCCGAGGCTATGTTATTAAGTGCAGATAAAAAGAGTCACTTGTTTAGCAGCACGAGGCGCAAAAGATTCTGCGTAACACATGTTTTTCAAGGCTGGAAAAATTTTGTAACTAATAAACGGAATCAGAAGTTGTTTTGTAATCTTTTTTGTAATGAAGAAATTAATTTTTGAAAAAAAACAAAACATTAACATTCCTTTTTGTGGGAAGTGAATTAGTGACTAGATCAAAGCAAGAGATGGGAACATTATTATCATAGATTTCTGTAAAGAAGGGACAAGTTGCTGCAATAAAATAACTTCCACAAGAGAGGACGTTGTTATCATACGTGTTCTCTGAGATCATTTGAGAAGACCAAGAAATATGTATACAAATAAGAAATGGTATAAACAAAATATATGAATCAGGTTGTCCTCGTTTCATAAAAGTTGTGTTTCGAAAACAAGTAATTAATTACAACCTTGCCACATCCATATCCAGGTAACTAACCTAAAAAATATATGGGTTTATCAAGAGGTACACCAAGTCTCTCTCTCTCTCTCTCTCTCTCTCTCTCTCTGTATGTATGTATGTATGTATGTATGTATGTATGTATGTATGTATGTATGTATGTATGTATGTATGTATGTATGTATGTATGTATATATATATATATATATATATATATATATATATATATATATATATATATATATATATATATATATATATATATATATGTGTGTGTGTGTGTGTGTCTGTGTGTGTGCGTGTGCGTGTGTGCATGCGTGCGTATGATTGATTGTCGTGATTGTTGTATGCCTCTTGACGTGTATTCTTTTAGCTTTTAATTATGAATAAAAATATCTATACATAAGGTTGTATGCTTTTAATATGTTCGTAGTTTAAATGAATTATAATATAAGTCACTTTAAATCTCATTTACATTAACAAATTGCCTAGTAAAAACCCAATAACTACAGACTAATCAATGCTTAACATAATATTCCTTGCAACACATTGTGCATTACATTCAGATTATATCCAATATCCAATTGATGTCCCCTTATGACTACTTGTAAAATAATACTTTAATCAATAATATCAACATCAGAAAGGATGGCATTCTCCATAAATAACAAAATTTCCAGTACAAGATGTTACCTTCATAAAAATTTATCGTTAGGACAACATCTTGCACATTGATAAGTCTTGTAAACTTCCTCCTGACAAATATAATCACGTTTTACAGAAATATATTAGACTAATTTGGTCGATTATAGAATTGATTTTGTGTAAGCATTTACGCATGTCGCCTTGCTGTTCTCAGTAGAATGCTCGAAACTGTGTCTTGTTTCACTCATGTTTGACATTGTAACTCATTTTGCTACTGATTTCCTCGTTCGTGTAGCAATGCGATGACAAAAAGAAGAAAAAGTCACTTTATGTTCAGATACTTAGTACTTTAGATGCTGTACGTACCACTTTTCATTTTCTTCTGGAAATGAGGTTCACTTTCAAAACTTACATTTAGCACTTTGGAAAAGAGGTTCATTTTTCAAAACTTACACTGTATATATATATATATATATATATATATATATATATATATATATATATATATATATATATATATATATATATATATATATATATATATATATATATATATATATATAACATATATATAACATATATATATATATATATATATATATATATATATATATATATATATATATATATATATATATATATATATATATATAACATATATATATAACATATATATATATATATATATATATATATATATATATATATATATATATATAATGCAACAAATAATCATTTTCATTTGAATGTATAATGTATTAATATATTTTAATATGTACACATTTATTCAATAATCTTATTCCGTGAAGCTTTCCCCACGTAAAGCTTTGGTTTTAGATGAAATCGTGGCTCCACCAAATACAAACAGTCAGTCAATTTACTTCACAGAAATGCTATTCTGTTAATCTATAATAAACGTTTATCTATTGATAATGTGCCATTAACTTGTTTCATTTTTAAACCACGCTTAAAAGGCATGATCCACTATATTTTACGTTGACAGACGTTTATACGTAAAGCATCTAACAAGCCAATCAATGAATAGAAATAATACTATAACAAAACCTCTCTTGAAAGACTGCTTCCATGGCAGACCACCTGTTTTAAGAGACCAAATTCTCAATGCACAAATTTATAAATTACATAGTATATGAGCTGTCACGATAGACCACCTACCCTGATAGCCCATGCTCTTTGGTAGAAATGTGGTTTTCAAGAAATATTCATTTACATAAGCAAAATTACAATAAAACCATGTCAACGTTTGAAAAAGTAACAACTATTATGTATTAGTAAATCAAAATCCTGCTAAAATATAAATATGTTATTATTCGGACAAAGCAACTGTATTGTGTAACTCTATTAGTTATGGCCTTTACGTTCATTCAGAACGTAATCCTCACTGAATCGAGTACGATGGACCAGATGAAACACACCTGACATGTTGTTTCTTCTCTTTCTAATTCTGTATCAAGATCTCATTATCCATGATCTGACTTTACTAAGCCGAGATATGGGTTACAGATTACTACATCTAGATCTCAAATTGGTAAATAGAAATATTAGATTATAAATGCGTGATCGCGGATTTGAAAAATAAAAGAACTGAAGTGTGGCAAATCAAGACATCCTCCATCAGGCCATTATAAAGTAGTAATTAAAATATTAGATATATTCAGGGACATAATTATACATACGAATATACGAATCCATATTATATACAAGAAAACGCACACATTCTTACACACATGTACATGCATTTACATTGTTAGAAATATATAGAAAATATCTTATTCTAACACACATATAAATGCATTTACATTGCTAGCAACGTATAGAAAATATGCACATTCTTAGACGCATATACATGGATTTACATTACAAGAAATTTATAGAAAACATCTCATTCTTACACACATATACATGGATTTACATTGCAAGAAATATATAGAAAACAACTCATTCTTACACACATATACATGGATTTACATTGCTAGAAATTTATAGATAACATCTCATTCTTACACACATATACATGGATTTACATTGCTAGAAATATACAAAAAACATATCATTCTTATACACATATACATAGATTTACATTGCTATAAATTTATAGAAAACATCTCATTCTTACACACATATACATGGATTTACATTGCTAGAAATATACAAAAAACATATCATTCTTATACACATATGCATGGATTTACATTGCAAGAAATATATAGAAAACATCTCATTCTTACACACATATACATGGATTTACATTGCTAGAAATTTATAGAAAACATCTCATTCTTACACACATATGCATGGATTTACATTGCTATAAATTTATAGAAAACACCTCATTCTTACACGCATATACATGGATTTACATTGCAAGAAATATATAGAAAACATCTCATTCTTACACACATATACATGGATTTACATTGCTAGAAATTTATAGAAAACATCTCATTCTTACACACATATACATGGATTTACATTGCTAGAAATTTATAGAAAACATCTCATTCTTACACACATATGCATGGATTTACATTGCTAGAAATTTATAGAAAACATCTCATTCTTACACACATATACATGGATTTACATTGCAAGAAATATATAGAAAACATCTCATTCTTACACACATATACATGGATTTACATTGATAGAAATGTGTAGAAAATATGCACATTCTTACACATATACGTGTATTTACATTGTTAGAAATGTATAAAAACGTCTCATTTTAGATCAAATAGCTGAGAACTTATTTTTGTCACAGCTATCTACAGCGTGAAAAAATCGGCAAACAAATATCCCTTAGGGTTCAAGTGAGTCTGTTTAAGAGTACCAGAAGAGCTAATAAAAAAGTAGTTTGTATAAGGAAGGTCGAGAAAAGATACGAAAAGGGAGTGTGTACAAGAAGGGTCGGTTAAGGTAATGAAAGGGAGTGCAAATAATGATTGTCTGGAAGAGGTCATAGAAGGGAGTATGAATAAATATGGTCATGAAGAGGTAGTAAAATGGAGAGTGTATAGCAAGAGTTGGGAGAAGACGATAAAATGAAGTGTTTAAAATAAGAGATGGGAAGAGGTAGTAAAATCAAGTGTGTATAATCAGGTTGGGAGGAGGAGAGTAAAATGGAGTGTGTATGATAAGAGTTGGGAAGAGGAAGCAAAATAGTGTGTGTATAATAAGAGTTGGGAGGAGGCTGTAAAATAGAGCATGTATAATAAGAGTTGGGAGGAGGAGTAAAATGGAGCATGTATAATAAGAGTTGGGAGAAGGCACTCAAATGGAGTGTGTATAATAACTGTTGGGAAAAGGTCAGTAAAATGGAGTGTGTATAATAAGAGTTGGGAGGAGGCAGTAAAATGGAGTGTGTATAATAAGAGTTGGGAGGAGGCAGTAAAATAGAGTATGTATAATAAGAATTGGGAGAAGGCAGTAAAATGGAGTGTGTATAATAAGAGTTGGGAGGATGCAGTAAAATGGAGTGTGTATAATAAGAGTTGGGAGGAGGAGAGTAAAATGGAGCATGTATAATAAGAGTTGGGAGGATGCAGTAAAATGGAGCATGTATAATAAGAGTTGGGAGGAGGCTGTAAAATAGAGTATGTATAATAAGAGTTGGGAGAAGGCAGTAAAATGGAGTGTGTATAATAAGAGTTGGGAGGATGCAGTAAAACGGAGTGTGTATAATAAGAGTTGGGAGGATGCAGTAAAATGGAGTGTGTATAATAAGAGTTGGGAGGAGGCAGTAAAATGGAGCATGTATAATAAGAGTTTGGAAGAGGAGAGTAAAATGGAGTGTGTATGATAAGAGTTGGGAGGAGGCTGTAAAATAGAGTATGTATAATAAGAGTTTGGAGGAGGAGAGTAAAATGGAGTGTGTATAATAAGAGTTGGGAGGATGCAGTAAAATGGAGTGTGTATAATAAGAGTTGGGAGGATGCAGTAAAATGGAGTGTGTATAATAAGAGTTGGGAGGATGCAGTAAAATGGAGTGTGTATAATAAGAGTTGGGAGGATGCAGTAAAATGGAGTGTGTATAATAAGAGTTGGGAGAAGGCAGTAAAATGGAGTGTGTATAATAAGAGTTGGGAGGAGGCAGTAAAATGGAGCATGTTTAAGAGTACCAGAAGAGCTAATAAAAAAGTAGTTTGTATAAGGAAGGTCGAGAAAAGATACGAAAAGGGAGTGTGTACAAGAAGGGTCGGTTAAGGTAATGAAAGGGAGTGCAAATAATGATTGTCTGGAAGAGGTCATAGAAGGGAGTATGAATAAATATGGTCATGAAGAGGTAGTAAAATGGAGAGTGTATAGCAAGAGTTGGGAGAAGACGATAAAATGAAGTGTTTAAAATAAGAGATGGGAAGAGGTAGTAAAATCAAGTGTGTATAATCAGGTTGGGAGGAGGAGAGTAAAATGGAGTGTGTATGATAAGAGTTGGGAAAAGGAAGCAAAATAGTGTGTGTATAATAAGAGTTGGGAGGATGCAGTAAAATAGAGCATGTATAATAAGAGTTGGGAGGAGGCAGTAAAATGGAGCATGTATAATAAGAGTTGGGAGAAGGCAGTCAAATGGAGTGTGTATAATAAGAGTTGGGAGAAGGTCAGTAAAATGGAGTGTGTATAATAAGAGTTGGGAGGAGGCAGTAAAATGGAGTGTGTATAATAAGAGTTGGGAGGAGGCAGTAAAATAGAGTATGTATAATAAGAGTTGGGAGAAGGCAGTAAAATGGAGTGTGTATAATAAGAGTTGGGAGGATGCAGTAAAACGGAGTGTGTATAATAAGAGTTGGGAGGATGCAGTAAAATGGAGTGTGTATAATAAGAGTTGGGAGGAGGCAGTAAAATGGAGCATGTATAATAAGAGTTTGGAAGAGGAGAGTAAAATGGAGTGTGTATGATAAGAGTTGGGAGGAGGCTGTAAAATAGAGTATGTATAATAAGAGTTTGGAGGAGGAGAGTAAAATGGAGTGTGTATAATAAGAGTTGGGAGGATGCAGTAAAATGGAGTGTGTATAATAAGAGTTGGGAGGATGCAGTAAAATGGAGTGTGTATAATAAGAGTTGGGAGGATGCAGTAAAATGGAGTGTGTATAATAAGAGTTGGGAGAAGGCAGTAAAATGGAGTGTGTATAATAAGAGTTGGGAGGAGGCAGTAAAATGGAGCATGTATAATAAGAGTTGGGAGAAGGCAGTAAAATGGAGCATGTATAATAAGATTTGGGAGAAGGCAGTAAAATGGAGTGTGTATAATAAGAGTTGGGAGGATGCAGTAAAATGGAGTGTGTATAATAAGAGTTGGGAGAAGGAGAGTAAAATGGAGTGTGTATAATAAGAGTTGGGAGGATGCAGTAAAATGGAGTGTGTATAATAATAGTTGGGAGGATGCAGTAAAATGGAGTGTGTATAATAAGAGTTGGGAGAAGGCAGTAAAATGGAGTGTGTATAATAAGAGTTGGGAGGAGGCAGTAAAATAGAGTATGTATAATAAGAGTTTGGAGGAGGAGAGTAAAATGGAGTGTGTATAATAAGAGTTGGGAGGATGCAGTAAAATGGAGTGTGTATAATAAGAGTTGGGAGGAGGCAGTAAAATGGAGTGTGTATAATAAGAGTTTGGAGGAGGAGAGTAAAATGGAGTGTGTATAATAAGAGTTGGGAGGATGCAGTAAAATGGAGTGTGTATAATAAGAGTTGGGAGAAGGCAGTAAAATGGAGTGTGTATAATAAGAGTTGGGAGGAGGTTGTAAAATGAAGTGTGTATAATGTGGGTGGGTCAGCTATATTATAGACATGCTGTTTCATGTTAAAAGTAAATTTAGTTCTTATTGACAGAATAATTGAATTGTATATTGCTGTGTAAAAGCCAACATCTGACAAACTCACAATAACAATGTTATCTACAATTCCATTTAATAATATATCTTTATTGGTTGGTGTAATAAGTGTTTGAAAATATTGGATTTGAAACAAACGCACGACCATACTATATATTTTAAAATAGGCACGATGAATCCCTTCATTGACGGAAACGTTTTAATGAAAATTAAGGGAACTAGAACGATAAACTCACGTATTTCATGATCTTTGTAACGTGTCAAGATTTTTTTCTTCAAATTTCCCCCGCTTTAAATATCATAACTGTACAGGCTTTTGTGGATAGGTGGGGTTGGTGGGAGTAAGCCGAAGCGAGCAAACCGACCCGAGGCTTGTCTTAACTTCCTGCTGACAGCGGAGAAAATAAACACCTGAAAAGGTAACTAATTGGACACTTAAAGGACGAATTGTTTTGGAGTCAGAACTAGTAACACACCTCAACAAGTGAATCATGCTTGCTTGAAAACACTTTACGTAAATCTAACATCGTGCCAATGTACATTATAGATAAATGCATCAAAGAAACATATGTCTATATGAATGGGAGTCATAAAATGGGAGTCATAAAAACATCTCGCATATATTGACATATATAAAAAGCATATAATAATATGCACCAATATACACCTCGAAAAAGGTAAATCAATTCTAGACAAATCGTATATAGTCTAATATTTATATTAACTACACTGCTTTTTACACATTATATACATATTACATACAGTACGATTGGTTGTTTGTTATTAATTAAGAACAATGGGTATGTCACTTGGCAATAAAACGTGTTTTAATAAACAACCGTATCTTTTGCATATTTCATTTTGTTGGCAGGGTGACAAAAGTCAATCATACCTAAGCAAAGGAACGTCGACTCGTTTGGCTATCGGTTGGGCGCAAATCTGGGCCATAATACAAAAATGAGGATCTAAAAATTGCATAATTATTTAAATCTTTTCATATTTTTTGAAAATTTCCAGACGGCTTACATTAGTAAACCATCTTTGAACACAGACATTTATAGTGTCAGGTATAGGTAAGTTAGAAGCTCGTAGAGAATACTAGAATCGTTAAAAGAAGAGAGTGCATGTAAAAAGGACGCGCAGCTTTATTTTAGACCGCCGCATGATACCATTTCTTATGACCAGAAAATTTGATATATTGTCATTTAAATAACGATATCTTAAAAATCACAATTATAATGTTACCTATAAATGTGTATTACCAATATATTATTTGTTAACGTAAGAGGCTCTTTGAGAATAATGAGTGAATCGGGTAGCTACGTCCATATTACTGTTTCATAAACAGGCCTAGAGTTGCAGCTATAGCTCGATGACATGAACTCTGTTTTCTAAAACAGAGATACCAGGTCTCAGATGGGTAATGAATAATATTGAATTAATGAAACGAGTTGAATAATGTCCACCTTTTGCAAGCCTTGGCGAGCAAAAGCTGGACATTATTCAACGAGTTTCATAAATTTAATATTAAATTATAACCAATTTGACATTCTTTAAATCACATAGTTTTGATTTCAGTGGAAATTATTAAGATGGAAAGAAGAACGAATAATCTCGTTTGTTGTGACAGACGTTGTACCTTTCATTTATTGTGCGTAAAAATAGTCCTAACCAACGCTGAACTAGTATTGCGTTTAAACGTAGTTTACACTTTTCTTACAATCTGTAAATCCTTCCAAAAAACGCAATATTTTACAGACTAAATCATTTTTTCAACACAGAATGTACAATGTGTGTGTGTGTGTGTGTGTGTGTGTGTGTGTGTGTGTGTGTGTGTAGCATTGTTTGATGCACTACCCGTATAGTTGACGATTCATGTTCATGTAAGCTTAAAGAGTCACTTTCACAACTAAACATTACATTGATATTGCAATATTCAAGTGAAAGAAGGTTTGCTGGCTGCAGAAATTCCCATATTTAAAGTAATGTATTTGTGACCGGATATTTGCAGTGTTTAATTTGGAACAGTTGACTACAGAATTTGCAAACAAATTTTATTTTGACTCGGAATTGCATAACATGTTTACCGAGTAAATATGCAGTGGTTGGATAAACTTCTGTCTGTTTAGAGACCGGTTTATGCCCACATTCTTCTGTGAACAGAGGTGCGTTTATTTAGTTCTGTAAGTTAACAATTAAAACACGCTTGTATATAGGGTGGATTCCATGCCACAAATGTTCCGCCTCCCTCAACCTTCACCTCACACAAGCCATAGCAATAATTATTATTGCTGTTGTCTTGTGGTTTTAGCCATTTTTCCCTTTCGCTAGTCGATTTGAAAATTGGCAGTACAAATGGTCATTGAAAACAAACAACTTCCAGACGACGTGGTTAACAAATTTTCCCACGATTGCAGCCAATCAGTAAGGAGAATACTGCACAATAATTTCATGTTTTTTGTTGTTTTTTTTTTTTACCAATCAGAATCACT
This sequence comes from Potamilus streckersoni, assembly GCA_016746295.1. NCBI lineage: Eukaryota > Metazoa > Mollusca > Bivalvia > Unionida > Unionidae > Potamilus > Potamilus streckersoni. Next base: position 2,270,492 of record JAEAOA010000364.1, read on the forward strand.
TAAAGTGATTATTTTATTGTGCGGTAATATCAAATATATGAAATTGCACATACTATGTGTAAAACTACTATATGATGAATCGTATTACATGTATGATTTTGTGATATGCAAACCGTTTTATAATCAGAAAGTGTCATAGCTATTGGTGATTGGCAAACCGTTTGTAACCAGGCAATGTCATAGCTATTGGTGATTTACAAACCATTTGTAACCAGGTCGTGTCACAGCTATTGGTGATTTACAAACCGTTTGTAACCAGGCAGTGTCACAATTATTGGTGATTTACAAACCGTTTGTAACCAGGCAGTGTCACAGCTATTGGTGATTTACAAACCTTTTGTAACCAGGCAGTGTCAAAATTATTGGTGATTTACAAACCGTTTGTAACCAGGCAGTGTCACAGCTATTGGTGATTTACAAACCGTTTGTAACTAGGCAGTGTCACAATTATTGGTGATTTATAAACTCTTTGTAACCAGGCAATGTCACATGATCCTTAATTATATTTATCGCCACATAATAAAGCAATCATTTTGAATAGGAAAAAATTACATATATAAAATAATAGCTTAAATGTTAAGAAATAAAACTAAAGCTCATATAGAAACAAATAAATCTTATACAGGGGTATCTGGCTTTTAAACTGCTTTTATTAAATGACTGCTCAGTATATATCATAATTGATGTTATAACTCTCTAGAACACATAAATTTATGATCGTTAGGGACAAGTTAAGTACAATTATTGATTTGAGGCGGGGAAATTGTCTATTATTGTTACCAGATGTTATGTTGTTAATACTGTTACGTTTGAAGTCCTATCGACATCAGGAATATAAAGGATATCTCAGTGATAAAATCGTCGTGTCTGAGCTTGTTATAGCTTGTACTCAACTAACATAGTTTTATGCGTATTCCTTACGTCTTTGAGTAATTGATACAGACAAAATATTTCCATTATTTTTATTCAGACAATATGTCTATCTATTTATCTATTTATTATCTATCTGATTCTCTGTCTAGTTATCTATCTATCCAGATAAGCAGATTTAAGACAGGCCCACCCATCACCCATCACTTCTCTCTCTCTCTCTCTCTCTCTCTCTCTCTCTCTCTCTCTCTCTCTCTCTCACACACACACACACACACACACATACACACACACAGAGATATACACACACAGATACACACTCAGACAAACACACACACCTCTTCGCATGTAAATCTAAGCATTAATTTTAGCACTGTACAGATCAGAATCTAAGCTTCACATTTGAATTCGAGTCAAGAAGTATAAAATACGAAGTGTAAACAAAATGGCGATATGCTGTCTTCAGGTGCATGTGATCATTAAGCCTTAAGTGACATTATTCAAAATGCTCTCTTAATTTTGCCATAGGGGTGAAAACAACATTTCCCATAGTGAAAACAATGGATTTGATCGGAATTAATCCGAACTTTCATTAAAACTCTAAACTCATGAAGTCCTGATTTTTTTTTCTAAACCAAATTTATAAACTAAGTAAAACATGTGTTTAATGCTTTTTGTGACAAGATTTTATCCAGAAAAAAAGTTTAAAGATTATATAAATCGTTTAATTTGGACGGGCCAAAAGGATAATTTATGAGCTAAATACCTCTAAGAAAACCAGAACAGCAGCTACTGGCTTGTTTATACACAGGATGACATCCACAATACAATTATCGCTTGATTTTTATTTTGACATAAGAGAACAGGGAAACAACAAAAAATAAAATGATGAAAAATTAAAAGGATATCCAGGAAAGAAAGAAAAGAAATTTAAAACAATACTATTTGAATCATTTTGCTCAGTATCGTCCAATGTTTTAACCCAAAGTGCTTTTATAAAATTTCTTGCATCTAGACGGTTTTATTAAAAAAAAGAAATTATAAACTTTTCAGTTCTATCTTTAGTGACATTTTGATGTTCAAGAGGTAACAAATTAGAATTGTGTCCAAATGGAATATGACACCATTTTAGAATGAATATTTGACAAAAATGTGGTTTTACAGTTTGAAAAAAAAATACTAATTTTTATTTTCCACACAGAGGCCCATTTAAAATCATCCAGATGCAAAGTATATAAGCCATGTAAAAATATCATTTGAAAACGACTCCTTTCTTTTCACAGTATCTCCCAGTTTATCAAAGATTAAAAGAAGTCGAACGATTGGTCTTCAAGAAATGGGGCACATTTAAACGGTTGAATTCCAAGATCAGTTTTAAATAGATATAAGGTACAATCTGATTAAAAGTTAGATCTATTAATAAGTAGAATACGACAGGTGCTGATAAAGATTCGTGCTCTGTCGACATTTTATTTTCCCCGGTTCACGTTATAACCAATTAAAATAAGCTTTACGTTTGCGTTGGGAGAGTTATCGTAAGAACATATTCCAAATGAAGATTTTAGTTTCGTAAATGTGCAAGCTGTAATTTGGTTGGTGAATCGATTCTTCAACAAAGCTTGACGTACAGAAGGTACTTCGAATATTTTTTATATTATAATACAAAGGTTAAAGTCAGAGCTATGCATTCTAGAAACGTGGAGACAACCTTTCTAAAATGAAGACACAACCACAAAATTTATAAATTTCATATCAATTTTTTATTGTGTTAATTTTTCCAATAGAAATGTTATTGAGGATTTGATGATATTTTAAAACATTCAAACAAGTTTAACTGTTCCAATAATTGTTGCATTTTTTTTCAGCTTGTTGTCTTCTCTTACATTGTATGTTCAAACCATAGTTAAAGAGAATTGAGCATTAAATAAATTTTTTTTTTTTTTTAAAGCAGTCTGAATAAGATCAGATCTCCGCTTAAGGGTCATGATCTGGTGAACTTTGAATTTACCAATGGAAATGCAGCTTTAAAAAATCTGAAAGTGAATCAGATCATTAGGTACACATTTATGCTCTTCATCCACGCTGCTCAGTCTCCAAACGCGAAGATATAAGACTTCACCTGATTGGTTGATCAAATTAGCGACTATGATAATAACATAAGGTTACCAGAATATAACCCCTAAGACGTTGCTGATAGATCTCGGGTATAATAGTGGAGACCTTATTTTAGTCAGATTGCTTTTAAAGCAGCAATAGATAATCATTCGTAACACAGTGGTAAGATAAGATCTTGCCAACTTCTTCTAATGATTGTTTCCAAAAATTATTTGTCAAAAATATATAATTTTCTGGATAAGTGGAGCCGTCAAAGTGATAATAAACTAATGATTTTCATAGACGATCGTTTGTTTACTCTTCTGCCCTGAGTTTCCATTTGATAATATTATATGTATGACCTTAAACCAATAAAATGCGATAAAGTCTAACTTATTGTAAAATAACATGTCACTTGAATACATTGTGAAAACGGTGGGATTTTATTTTGTAGATCCTTAAAGAGCCATTGTGTCAATGAATACTTACTTCATTAGGGAAGTACCATTTCTCTTTTAGGGTAGAGAGCGTGTCGTGTGGGATTTTTTAAAAAAATATTGGCCTTCAGTCAGCTTCGCTGTTTTGTAACAAAAAGAAAACAAATATTCTTATCCATCGTATTAGCTGAAGAATAGTATATTGAGATGAAAGTTTTTAGAAAGTATCATGGCTAGGAAAACAATCCCAATCAACCTCCCACATCAAAGATTAAACGTTTTAAACTGCCTTTCAAAAGAGGTTCAGTTTTATAACCAGTTACCCGGATTAAGGATTTATTCGTGCACCTCACACCTCAAATACAGCACCTCAGAATAAATGCTTTAGTAGTTGTTATTGTATTTGCAGTAGCAGTTTTATTAGTACTTGTGATTGGAGTAGTAGTAGTAGTAGTAGTTGTAGTAGTAGTAGTAGTAGTAGTAGTAGTAATAATAATAATAATAATAATAATAATAATAATAATAATAATAATAATAATAATAATAATAATAATAATAATAATATTGTAATGTCTTTAAAGTGCTGTACCTAAATTAAACAAGAGATTTGCATAAAGTGTCAGAGGTAGGGTCAGAAGGTGCGGATTTATATCCATGGGATACAATAAAATTTATTTATATCTAAAATTTGAATGGCACGAACATATTTTTTTTGGATAGAAATATTACGATAATATATCACGGTCCATAAACAACATCGAAAAACCATTGTGTCAATAGCTGAAAATTGGTGTCTGCAATTTTTGTCAGTACAACAAAAAGAGAAATATGTTTTATGAATCCACACCCTTGTATCAGCGATCAAGGCACGCGCGATGATCAAACGATACGCGGTAAAGCAGGTGATATCTTGTACCAGCACGTGCGATCTTGTCCTTGCCTAGTCAAACTTGTCCATTCAGTAATATTAACAAAGTGGGGATATGGTGAAAATATTTTATTAAACTGTATTATAAATACAAGCGAGGTTCTTTCAGTGAAGTACTTCTCGAGATTCCGTTTGACTGAATGTAATTACATTTCAATACATCTTTCATTGCCTCAAGTTTCCTGAGATCTCTTGAAAACCCTGGGTTCTTTAGATGTCCAGTTTAAAATTTCAAATGAAACTAAATCCTGTAAATTTCAGAACTCTTGTGTCCATGCTTGGTTTAACCTCTTTGGTTCGTCCATTGTTCACATTGTTCAGGTTTTCAAATTGTACTAAACGAATAATGCTGTGAGTAAATATTGACCACTTGATACTGTCTCGCTAGGCGATGAGACGGAAATCTGAACCTGCTTGAAAGTCCAAATCGATCGTAGTGGTACAATCTGGATTTACTTGAATTAAAGAAAACAAAATACTATTTCTTGTAAAAACTATTATCGGAAAACTCTAATTTGACACGTCACAGCTTGATTCAACAGAGACATATCAAAATTTTAATTAGATAAGTGATTCAACAGTGCAGTGGAGCTGTTGTATTTTTGTTTTCATCATTTGTGACAAAAGAAACACATTTTCCCGTTTAGTGTACATCCTTCTGTCAAGGTATGCAAAAACATCATATTAATTTTCCAGCATAATATGAGATTTAATAATAATTATTAGCGTAATCGCTTGCTTCGAAACTTTTTAATCATTGTGTCTTTAAAATATTATTAAAAATAATTAAGACAATGAGACGATAATACGGAAAATTTAGACCATGATAAAACTATTTCGCAAACATTTTTATTGCCAGGTATTTAGTTGGTACAGAACTAATGTCGTAAAACTTACGCTGTTTGACGAAGTTGTTTGAACACTCAAAAGCTGATCGTTCCTTCACTTAGTTTAATGTTTGAGGGGTTGTGTAGTAAATAACCATATCTTGATCAAAAATAGAAGACACCCTCTCATTGTTTTATAGCCAGATGAGAATTTCTTTGAGGTACATTGTATAGTCGTCATTTTGTCTTACATGTCAAATATCCAAATTAATTTGTTTAATTTCTTTGTAAAATACAAATTGAATGAATAATACTACCTACATGCTCTGTTCAAGACAGCATTAATACATATGATACGCATTCAGATTCTGCGCGGAAGGCTGTTATCTCAGTTTGTAGTTTGCCAAGTCTCCCAGTCTTGAAATTGGTCATTGTTTACAGACTATACCAGACCACTCCGATGGCCTTTTGGTTAGAACGTCGGCCTCGGGTGAGGGAGGTGGCGTGTTCGATCTCCCGCCGAGTCATTCCAAAGACTTATAAAAATGATACTAACGGTTGCCTCGCTTGGCGCTCAGCATTAAGAGGTTAGTTTTAGGACTGGTCGACCTGGTGTCAGAATAATGTGACTGGGTGGGACATCGTGCTATTTGTCTGCAGTATGATACCCCAGTGCTAGACATCACTATAAACTGCCACATTGCAGACATCGTAACGATGACTGACACTTTTTAAAGCTTCGTTAAAAACCAAATACACACACATGCGGACACACACACACACACACACACACTGCAAACTATACCAGAACATTATTCTTTTGTTTTAAAGGGTTCCTAAAAAGAAAGGAGAATTAATGTTGATTGGTTTTTCTTCAAAATTGATAACAAACAAGTACTCTACTACTACTACTACTACTACTACTACTACTACTACTACTACTACTACTACTACTACTACAGTATTCCATCATTAGAACACTGATCACAGCAGCCATAAACAATATTCTGTTGCTGAAGTTGTCAACAGCTATCACGACTGGAAAATACTAATAAAGAAAAGGGAGATGCCGACAGAAGGAGGCTAAACATATTCTCGCTGTCTGCCCACGCAGAGCGAGAACGGTAACTCGTACGAGACTACATTGTCTAGTAACGTTAGCAATCACTGCCATGTCACATCTGTCCGCATGGGTATAATTCTCAGGGTTAACTAGTTTGGGTATGTGAGAAAGCTTTCCAGTAGCTTCCCGTCGGACGGTGGTTCTTACCGAGATTTTTCCCCAAGTTCCGTCATAGCCTTTCGTTTGTTTGAAAAACGGTAACCCCACAAGAAAAATTGTTCTTCATCGCAATGAATTGTTCTCTATATTAAGGCTAACCAGGTGTAGGGTGAAGTTGTTTGCATTTGCAATATCTTCAATGGAGAGAATGTTGGCATGCCTCTAAGTTACTGTCATCTACTGTGGCTAAAATTTCAATGGATATTGTACTAGTAAATTGTACACACAGCTGACCAAAATGACTGCTCCTTTGTGCTAAAAACAATCAGCCGGAATTTAGTCTAAAATACGCTGTCTTCGGTCGTTATTAAAATAGGGAAAATGAATTTTGCCGGACTAGATAGTACAGTTTCAGAATGTGAAATAAATGAATTACTAAATATATAAAATGTAAAAGAAAAAATTATCGACTCATTTTACACAATTTGCCTCTGAAGTCCAGAAAAGAAAATGACCAAGCGGAGCTAGCACTTTTATATGCGTGCCTGTCTGATTTAAGCCAAGCTGCATACTCTATAACCAGAACTGCACCCATCAATAAAACACCAAAATAGATGAAATTAAAAGTTCTTTTAACAATACCTAGCATATACTATGTATTTTTAAAAGGTCAACAAAACCAGTGGTGAAAACATTGGAAATACATTTTTTTAAAAAAATTAAGCCTATGCAAATTACAAAACTGTAGAGCGCCACCTAGATGGACAGGACGTTGGTAAGACTCTATGTAGCGTTCATCACCTATCATTGTCCTCCTATTGTGGTAAGTAAACATTAAATGACCTGATCGAATTCTGCAAATCCGAACGAGCATGATGCCATTGATGACAGGCTCAGAAATATTTGAGAACAAATGATACAGTTTTGAAATTACCAACTGCCCAGTTCAGGCATTTGGCCATAATACACGATTCCTTACCGCGGTTTCGTACGAATGCTTGGGTAAAACTCGTTGCGGAGATTGCTAAACTGGGGAAGGATATTCTTTCTATTGCGATGACAAGCAGATTTTGTCATATACACTGTATCACTATATTAACACGCATTTTTGACAAAGTGAATATCTATGTAACTATTGTCTCCGTATCTGTCCCAATAGCCTAATTCTCTGTTAATGTATCATACTGTTAATGTATCCTACCCTATGTATTTGATACAGCCACTGTAGTTTTTGTTACAGTGTGAATATTGTAAAGCTCGTTAACAATGACAAATGCATCATTCCAGAACAAAATGTTGTAGTATAACAACCTAACCAACAAAGATGATACAGTAGTCTATGCAAATTTTAAAAAAATATTATTAAAAATTATTATTATTATTATTATTATTATTATTATTATTATTATTATTATTATTATTATCTTAATTAAATCTAATTAAATTATCATTATGACTTCATATAATTGAAGCTAGAATCAGCAAGATTAGTGTCCAGAAAAATGTCAGTTCCAATCCAATTCATATCATTGTCGATCCCACCCTAATTACATTAATTGTCAGTGCAAAGTTTTCAGAACATCTAGATTTTGAAAACAACATGATGACTGATACAAGATTTGAAAACAGATTGGAAAACAGCGTGATAACTGATACAGCTTGGAGATTTAAAAACAACATGATTACTAATAAAGTTTGGAGGCTTGAAAGCAGATTTGAAAACAACACGACGACTGATGCAGGTTGAAGATTGGAAAGCAGATTAGAAAACAGCATGATGACTGATACAGCATGGAGATTTGAAAACAACATGATGACTGATACAGTCTGGAGACTTGAAAGCAGATTTGAAAACGGCATGATGACTGATACAGCATGGAGATTTGAAAACAACATGATGATTGATACAATTTGGAATTTTAAAAACAACTTGATGACTGATACAGTTTGGAGTTTTGAAAACAACATGATGATTGATACAGTTTTGAGTTTGTAAAATATGATGATTGATACAGTTTGGAGTTTTGAAAACACAATATGACTGCTACATTTTGTGGTTTTGCGACTGAACTCTTCTGCATCCTTCAAGTGGCCATCTGTGTTATTATTGTTACTGAGTTTTTGATTATGTGAGTGGGCCCTAAGAGAGATATACAAACTAAACAGTTCATATAGATTTCAATGACTTTGAAAAGTCTTTTATTTTATTCACACAGATTGGATACATTGCAAGTGTATGGAACGTTAAGAAAGACGATAGATGTTACTCAAAACACGTATGGTATTAGATATAAATGTATTGTTTTCCCCATAACCTTTATAATAGCATCGACAGATTTAATGAAAAAAAAAATTGTACCAGGTCACAAAAGCGGAAACCAGTGGACTTTAAGAGCCCTTTCATGCGCACCGGATCCAGCAAGGGATCGCATGTGTCAGGGATAGATTGATTATATTACTGTAAGAATAAAATATCCGGAATAGCATCAAATATCCGAGATATAATTTGCGTTACATAATGTACTCAAAGTAATAGATGTCGCTATGGCTCATAAATTTCTAGTTGAATACAAATATTTCTCAGTATCCGCAACAAGTTTATATAGGCTGGTTGAGACATAATGCATCTATAGATTTAATTAATGTAGAAACAGCCATGTAGAGTTTTATAAACACAACACTTTTTATGTTTTATATGTTCGTTTTGTCCATGTTTTGTATACGCCTTTGAAAAAGACTCATTAAGAGTCGAAAGTGCTCAGGCTACTTAGATACTAGTTTTGCACTGTTCTATCTATCTATCTATCTATCTATCTATCTATCTATCTATCTATCTATCTATCTATCTATCTATCTATCTATCTATCTATCTATCTATCTATCTATCTATCCACACACCTTACCTTGATACACTTAATGTTGAGTCCACTTTGTGCACCTGGATTTAATTACACAGCCTGTCGATCAGAAGGCATTTAAATGCAGATGCTATCAATTCAATTAATTTTTCCTTATGCAGATGATGCCAAACCATTTCATGAAGACAGGATTTTATGACCGAAGGCGGTCATAACTGACCATTCTTTTTCAACTGGAACAGTGCTATCGACACCATATCAAATGTTTAAAGATGTAGATGGTGTCACCGACTGATTTGCGGAAAATTGTCATCACAGGCTATTGCTGGGTCTTGAATGCCCAGGTCTCATAAAACGAGGATAGTTTTGAGGGCAGATCGTCCGTGCTAATTAACAATTCATCTTGACATGGTTTATGTGAGTATGACTTGTGTAAAAATTTATTCCATCCATAATTTAACAATATGTGTGTGACAGGGTTGCTGAAAATTAAAAAGCCATCATTTTTTAAATGTTATTATTTAGAGAGAAAAAAGAACGTGGCAAATAACATTTCTACATTTACCCAATAAAGTGTTTCTTCTACAAAAACTGCTTTATGGGGTACAACGTTTAAAATATACTTGGAATAAACAGCGTTATTCCTAGCTTCAGACAGATTAAAAATAATAATTGAACAGAGAGAGAGAGAGAGAGAGAGAGAGAGAGAGAGAGAGAGAGAGAGAGAGAGAGAGAGAGAGAGAGCTATTGATTGGATTACCGACCCCGTTGAAGCTTATACCATGAACTTAACCTGCTGCCCAATATAACTGTCATATAAAACTATTATTTGGTATAAAAAAAATTGCTGGTTAACAGCCACATACCATACATACATACATACATACATACATACATACATACATACATACATACATACATACATACATACATACATACATACATACATACATACATACATACATACATACATACATACATACATACATACATACATACATACATATGTTACCTTCTTGAAGTTATTTCAGTATTGCCACCCACGTAGACAACTTACGAACATATAGTTCTTGTACGACTTTGATCCGTGTTGAATTTACCACTTCAGTAAATGAAGGGTTCTAAGAGCAATTTTGATTTGCACTTCAAGAAAAGAATGGAGCTCATAAAAGTTGCAATAGTCACTGTTCAAACTTTAAATCAACAGCACCTCTGACATTTCAAGTTTAGTGATAATAAGTCGCAATATTTGCTAGAACATTAAGTAAAAGTGCTCCAATGACAGGTGTCACTCGATGTTTCAGTGAGCAAGTTTAGTAAGAAACTGACAAACTTTAAAACAGTAGTATTATTGTTTACTTTTATGAATCTGATTTGCTTCTATGTTATACTTCGTATACAATAGCATTCTCTTGTCAAAGCTAAAATTTCAAGTGGTCGGAGTTAACCGATAGCAATTATTTTTGCACAAGATGTTTGTAAAAATCAAAATAAGACTATTATTCATGTACAAGTCAAAATACGGATATTATTCTTGTACACGTCAAAATACGGATATTATTCTTGTACAAGTCAAAATACGGATATTATTCTTTTACAAGTCAGTCGAAATTGTTTACTATGAGGCCATTCCAGGAACAGTGTTAAAATTTGAACAACTTGACTTTGCCACCACATCCAATGACATTCACAGATACGAAGCACTGAAATATCGTATCGACCCGCTAAGGTGTAGATCGGGTTAACATATCAGAATCTTTGCTAGTGAAGATGCATTCAAGAATGTATCTTTACATCTGCCAATAATTAATACTGAGTTTTGTAGTTATGATATCACAATACTGCACTTTCATGTCTTCAGATTCCATTTGAGTGATTTCATGTGCATTTTTAGTATTACTCACATTATTATTTTAATCGTGTCTTTCTTAACTCTAAATTTTATCTTGGCATATGACATAATTTATTTTATAACAGACTGTTGAGTATTGACAAGCAAATGGTTCACATACAAGAAATTATAATGTAGCGCACAGAAAATTGCAAGTTAGCAGCTACTATGACAAGATGTAATCGATTAATCCCCAATGGCGACAACAGCGGACAGTCTAATAACCGATATGAAAATAGGGACACGAGACAACTAAAATGCACGTTATAATAATGGAAGAAATGAACTTCAGATCCGACCTACCGTTACTCGACAGCTACGTAGTATTTAATGAATAATAAGACAACATATTCCTTCTTTCAGAGTATTTTTTTATCTTTCATTTTTTTAATGTATACTCATTCTTCTGGTGAAACACTGAGAAAAAAGCATTCTTTTTCCTCAAGGTTAATCATCGTTTCTAGAAAAATCTCCGGTCAACGCTCTTCCCAAACCTCTGTGATAAATCTTCCTGTATTTTAAATCTCTCTCTCTCTCTCTCTCTCTCTCTCTCTCTCTCTCTCTCTCTCTCTCTCTCTCTCTCTCTCTCTCTCTCTCTCTCTCTCTCAATCAATTGATCGATCCATCAATCGAAGATCGATCATTCGATACGGCAAGTTAATCAGTGTTTATTTTTCTTTATTGATGATATAGGGGCTTCACGGCTGTGTCATCCTTGCTTAGATTTACCCATCAGAGTTCTGCCCCATCAGTGATTACTCTAACAGCTCCATCTGTTCTCATAATGGGTCATTACAGTAATGCCCAATTACGACACCAGAAGGCGTTGATTACAATATTCTAACTTACATCATGTTATCGTCTTAGTGGTGACTATCGCTGTACCCCATTGTAACTTTTTGCGATGGTATTTATTTTTACCGTTATGGTGATTAACATGTAATCAAATAAGCTTTCAGCTCGCAATACACAGTTTCGTATTGAAAATATGAATGTGGAATTTAAAGAAATAATATTGCAATGTTGCAAAATTATGCATGTCAATTTTAGCACATAAAAATACTGCAGATGGAAAGATGTACTTTTTGAATGCTCATCTTACACACAAAACAGAATAATGCATAATGAGATATATGCATATACTGATAGAAAATGCATGTTGTGAAATAAGGCAGAAATCGCCATCACATTTTTTGTGCCTTATCAAGTTTCTGGAATACCTTGTATATATTCTTTATTATTTATCCTTTATATATATATATATATATATATATATATATATATATATATATATATATATATATATATATATATATATGAAATTATGAACTTATAGTAATCATTTATGGATCAAATGGAAATTAATTGTTGTGAACCAAGTAATAAAAAGGGATTGCAAATTTTAAAGTTATGAGGAATGCAACATCCCTCAAGTTACATTTTTTTAAAAAAAATTAATTGCGCATATCTATCATTTCTGAAAAGCAGAATTAGCAACCAATGACTTCCATATATATTTATCAACGATGACCAGAGGCTACTCTCTCTCTCTCTCTCTCTCTCTCTCTCTCTCTCTCTCTCTCTCTCTCTCTCTCTCTCTCTCTCTCTCTCTCTCTCTCGTTATCGGAATCGGTCACGATGTAACAATGAATCATACTCTACCAATTGTGCAAGTATATATTCTTTACCTTTGACTACCAGTTCGTAGCCGACAGAGGGCCAATTGTCGGTATTTGCGAGTTGCCTCCCTTATATCGCATTATTAAGGAGACTGGTAGAGGAAAACGAAAGAAAGAAAATATAATATACAAATGAATGAATAGATGAAAGATTGAATGAATGACAGTTTTAAAAGATGAGTTCTGAAATAAGGAATTTTTTGCGGCTTGAAATAGAACTGAATCGCTTGAAATAGAAATTTCTAACTAATTGTAGCACTTCAACCAAATCCGTTAGAAAATTGATATTGAACACTATATATATATATATATATATATATATATATATATATATATATATATATATATATATATATATGCATATAGTAGTGATTTACATATTTGTAGAAAATTGATTTAATCATCACATTTTTCAACTGAAATAACAATAAATTTCATAGTAATTATATCCTAATACAATTGATGTTTTTCACAGACAAAATGTTTATGTATTTCATCTTGATTTCACCCAAATAAGTTAAGAACATTTTCAAAGACACCATTTATGTTAATAAATACAACCTTTTGTAGCTTATTAACTTACATTTGAAAAAGATATATGATTACATATAGTACAGACCTCAATTATTGCTTCGACTCTAAATTCCATTATTTTAAAAACATTTACAAAGTATTGTTAAAACATTTAACAAAATAGTTCCTTTTCATAGGTGGACGTTTTGCGTGTATCACCTTTGTCTAATTATTATTAAAACACATATTCTGAGTATTTATAGATATGTGTATATATAAATATTTTTAAAACATTATTTATTTAGATAGAAATAAAAATGCAAGGAACATTCATAGATCAATTTAGAAAACGGAGAATAAGGAGAGAAAGGATGTGTGTGTGTGTGTGTTGTCTGTGTATGTGATTAGGACTTTTAACGTAGCTTTAACAATTTTTTCAGTCATATCGCTACGATATCTGCAGTGAGGTAGTTTATAGTGTTGTCTTTGTCACTGCGGCATTGTGCCCCATACATGTTGCATGATGTCCCACTCAGTCACATTATCCTGACACCAGTCCGACCAGTCATAACACTAACCTCTTAAAAAGCTGATCTCCAAGCGAAGCAGCTGTTAGTACCATTTGTGTAAGTCTTTGGTATGACTCTGCCAGGGTTCAAACCCGCGACCTCCCGCATCCGAGGCGGACTCTCTAACCTCTTAGGCTACCGTAGTGGTCGGAGGTGGGTGTATGTGAATCTTTTTTGTGCAGCATTTAACATCTTCGTCGATTATAACGAGTGTATTGCCCTTGAACGTTTAGTCCAATCCTAGAGTCTATCGTTCGTGGAGACCACCATGAGCAATTTACTGTAATTGTGAATATCTATGCACTCTTCATTAGAAGAGACCACATAGATCATGAAAACTGGCACAATTTTAGAACAAGAGTAGCCAATCCAATTTTTATTAAGGGCCCCATACTCGAGTCAGCACATTACTTTCTCCAAATATTTATTCGGTTATTTCTACTCGTCGAATCCTATGACCTTATAAATGTGCGCAAGTGACTGTTGCATGTCTGTGAATGTTTTACCATCTGCATCATCTTTATTTGATACGACATTTATATCGTTCTGCGCTGTCAAGTGAACATATCACTCTTTACATATCCTGTAGGTAAATAAGCAAATGTATTTTCTCCATCATCTTCGAACACATTGTCAAATATAGTTATGCATTCATCACATTTACCACCATAAAAACTTTCCATTCACTCTGTCTTCTTTCTTTTTATGTCTAGCATATTGTTTCTCGGTTTAAATGTCACTGATATCTCGTACATTTGTAGATATTTTGCACACATGCATTGAAGAGTTTATATAATCTTTTATTTAACCGTTATGGAAATGGGTTTATCTGTTGGAATTAGAAAAATCTGGGTTTTTTTTTTCATTTTATCTGTCTTATGCCAATTCATTTTTTGCGTTCCTGCAAATAATTTTATTTATATATTATAAATGCCCACATTTGTAGTCAGCAAATGATTCAGCCTTTGAAATGTTAAACAAGCACATGTTGCTCTCATAATAGTGGCTACATATTTGATAATACTGTTGTAAACATTCGAATATCCTGTCACGAATTGTCTTCTCCATAGGGTGCAAAGTGAAGAACAACTTCTAAACTCAGAAAAACGAGATTTATATCCAATGTCTCAAAGTCAAAATTTCGTTTCTTGGCCTCTCCAAATACAATCTAAAATGAATTTTGTAACATGTCTAGCTGTCAGTTTTTATTTGGTTGCATTTATACACCTCATAAGTTCATGTTTCATCCTGACCATACCATCTTAAAATTTCAGTTAAAAGAATAAATAAATAGTTCCTAATAAGAAAAGCCTTCATGTATCTGACGAAAAGATATTCACAAAAAGTATTATTGTAATATTCTGAAACATATTTTTGGTGCCAATTCCATAATCTATTTTATTTCTTAGTCAAACTGTAAGTGTTAGTCATCAGGAGATTCGTCCGAGTTCTCGTTGTTTGAATCTAAAAAAACAATTGCACCACTAACCTTGCAACTTTGGTCAGAATCCTCATCTCCTAGGGATAAATACTATATATATATTTCCTATAATTGCTGTAAAGTTGTGAGCGTTTACTACAGCAATGACATCTACCATCTGGAACTGACCAGTCCGTAGCAATTTTGTACATCAACATGATCGCCATTAAAAAAAAAGTTTTCTAGGAAGGAGTTCTTTTTCTTTTTTCAGAAGGTATCACTGCCATCTCACCTCTGTCTGCGTGTGTTCGAGTCTAGGATTCGATTTATGTAGATATGTGAGAAAGCTTGCCAGTAGCTTCTCGTGGGTCGGTGGTTCTTTCCGGTAATTTTCCAGTTTCTTCCTCCACCATTAATACTGGCCGCCATGAATAGCCTATCGTGTGCTGAAAAATGGCGTTAAGCCCAACAACAACAACAACTGAAGGTATGAACTTCAACAAGATGGGTTACTATGGTGAAATCGGATACATAATGTACAATGGAGGATGACCGACTTTAATCCCACCTTTTTGAAATTTGGAAACATGAATGATGATGCTTTGTTTGCATATGGTTAAGGAGATTTTTTTTTAAAAAAAATAGTCTTTAACATCTTTTACCTCTCATTGTCTTCCAGGGAGTCATTATCGCTATAAATAAAGAGAGGAAATTCTGTAAGTATATTTTCAAAGACGCGTTGCTGTTATTTTCGCAAGATATATAAACCAGTCTTAATTTATCATCATAAACCAGTCTTAATTTATCATCATAAACCAGTCTTAATTTATCATCGGTTAGATCTGAATCTTAAAGGTATGAATATAATTTTTATTTAATTGGTAACAATGCGGAAAATTTTTGTGGATCTGAAAAAGAATAATTGCTAACTTTTAACATATAATCTGCTTTCTTATGATGATGCTAATGGGTACACGTGATTTAAACAGTTTAAAGTGTAAACGTATGTCTCCTTCAACATATATATTGTTGAAGTGTTCTTCAAAACGTCGTCAATCGAAATACTGAAAATTGCTTGTTGAATAATTTGCAATAACGTGGGTACGGTACGCTTACCTTTCACAGCTAAATGAAGACATCTGACGAAAATTTCAAAAATTAATCTAATTGTGTTTCTGTTCTTGTGGATCCTTGAGTTTTCCCATAAAGCGTGAAGAAAAGTGTTCCGTCCTTAAAGTTAATGGTGCACATTATATGTGGGCAAAATTTATTCATGCTATTGACGTGTCCAATGACCTCAATTGCTGAACATAACTAATAAGCTAGATTTTCTTATGGCTATATTGATTCTTCGAGGTTAAGAAATTAATTTTAATTTTCAATGTATATGTTCGTAAAGTGAGATACTCCAGCACCCGCCCCCTCTGAACCTTTCCTTCCCATCGATTATCAAATATTGAGTAATATATATATATATATATATATATATATATATATATATATATATATATATATATATATATATATATATATATATATATATATATATATATATATATTCATAGTTATTTAGTCTCCCAACGGATGTAAAATCATGAGATTAGAGAAGTAAAAATATATTTGTGCTCACGGTTGACCCTAGTCATGAGCTCTGTGACATTATAAAATAGAGATATCGATACCCGGAATCGTCCCTAAACGTTGGGGATTTTATACCACTTTGATTCCTGTAATTATAGGATGCATTTTCTCAGTGTGACGTCCATTCAAATTCTGGAGTCCAGAGAGCAGACAAATCCGTTCATTGAATGGAGCGCACAAAAGATTTAGTCCAGTGTCAGGAGCTGAGATGACACGTTATGTTTTTTCTATTCTTCCGGATCATTTTTACGCAAAGATATTTATTACTTTAGATTATATGATCATGGTATTTTTGGTGTAATGCTTAGCCAAAAATTGGTAATGTTATGCCAATCAGATCTGTGCTCTCAAGATCTCTTGTTCCGTTTTCCGAAGCCACCTGCTTGTGCTGAAGAGGCACAACAAGGGTTAGCTGACAATTTTGTTAATTTTATTTCTTCTTTTCTTTTTGTCTAATTTCAAATCTTTTTTGTTTTAAATAAAAATCTGAACCTTTTATCTCAATTTGATGGTAAATAATGCAGACGTGCAGGAATCATTCCCCTCGATTCAGTTGTTCTTAGATCAAGACCCATAAACCGTTAAAAGAAACATAAAATTGATTGAAGCAATGCGTTAAACATTTTTTGCATTAGGTCCATATATTTTAATGTGTGCATTGTCGAAGTGTTTCAAGTAACAAGACGCCAAGAAGTTCTTTACAGAACGAAATTTAAGGCTCTTTTTATTAAAATAAAACAATTAAATAATATCGATGTAGTGATGTTATCTACTGAATGCAGAAATAAGATTTTAACATAAGTTAAGGCAAGTCACCAAGCAAATGTCAGTAATTAAATCATTTTAGTACAACAAAAGTTACATGATGATGTACAAGGATAACTTAGCCTTTCAATATCTTCAAGTATAACAATAGCTCAACGATGATATGCTAAGATGATATAGCACGCCGCTCTATTGGAGAATAACAATAGCTCAACGATGATATGCTAAGATGATATAGCACGCCGCTCTGTTGGAGAATAACAATAGCTCAACGATGATATGCTAAGATGATATAGCACGCCGCTCTGTTGGAGAATAACAATAGCTCAAGGATGATATGCTAAGACGATATAGCACGCCGCTCTATTGGAGAATAACAATAGCTCAACGATGATATGCTAAGATGATATAGCACGCCGCTCTATTGGAGAATAACAATAGCTCAAGGATGATATGCTAAGACGATATAGCACGCCGCTCTGTTGGAGAATAACAATAGCTCAAGGATGATATGCTAAGACGATATAGTACGCCGCTCTATTGGAGAATAACAATAGCTCAAGGATGATATGCTAAGACGATATAGCACGCCGCTCTATTGGAGAATAACAATAGCTCAAGGATGATATGCTAAGACGATATAGCACGCCGCTCTATTGGGGAATAACAATAGCTTAAGAATGGTATATTTGAGTACAGCAATAGCTATAGGATGATATACTAGGACGACGACATGTAGTTGAATTGAAGTTCAACATTAATTACTGGATGATACATTTGAATACAACAATAGCTACTGGATGATACATTCGAGTGCAACAATAGTCACTGGATGATATGCTTGAGTGCAACAATAGCTACTGGATGATATGATTGAGTACAACAATAGTCACTGGATGATAAGCTTGAGTACAACAATAGCTAGTAGATGATATACTACGATTACACAGCATGTGGTTATATTTATCAGTGTACACGAAGTATTATAGTAAGCAAGCAACCTTTTCATTTGAAATATGTCTAATTCAAAGTTAGAACAGAAAATCTGTCTTCATAACCAATTTTTAAGAGCATCGCTAGAAAATTAATATAAAGTAAACATTCTAGCAGCTCTAAACAATTTACATAAGAATAGTTTAAACTTCAAAGAATTTGAGATTTATGTCCGCCAGAATTTCATTTCGTAACAAAAATAAAATTTCATGTTGGTAACGTTTGTGAAAGCTTCAGTTCTGTTGTTAGAATTCTATTTGTTCAACCCTTGTTTGGACCCCTGCTGATGTGAGACTATAAATGATTACGATCAGGTCACATGCTTTGGCGTACATGTTATAACTGGAAAAATATATTTGTTTAAATTTATACAACTCCATGCAATAAATGAATGTGATTCCTTTATGCTTCTTTTCCAAGAGTCAGACAAGGGGTAAATTATGCTCCCCTTCTTTTCCCAGATAATAACTGGTTTGACGTGATTATGTAGGAAAGCATACACTCCTAATTTCCCAATTAGGCTGACCGTATCAATTTATGTTCGGCAAATGCCCTAAACTCCAGTGGACATTAAATCACAACTGCGCCGTCATTAAACCGCTTGCAACACCAGCGACTTCTATGCTTTGCGGGGAATTATCTATCTTTGGAAATTATAGTGTCGGGAATTGACCGCAGCGCAGACAAAGCAATGCCGTTCGCTGAAGAGAAGATGTCCATTGATAAATGTGATATATTAGTGTATTGTTATTTTTGCAAGATGAACTTGATACCATATTTATCGGACTGTTGACACTAGGTGGACACTGCAAATTATTGACAGTTGTAATTAATAGCTCATGTGGACATGCATGGCATATATCGTCTATCTTAAACTTAATTAATTCCATTCCATCCCAGTAAAATTCAACGGTTTTTATTGCATGTGACGGTATTGGCACCATTACAACATACATAATCTCAAAGACAGCGATTTAAAAAAAAAACAACAAACTACATGGAGCTTCTCTGTTCTTATCGCCTATTATTAGGCGACAGTTGTACACGACCCTATAGTAATTTCAGCATGTAAAACAATGCAGATAAAAATAATTTAATAGAGTGTTACATTTGATTTAAATATCGATAAATGAAATACACTCAAATTACTTTATATGCTCTATATTTTAATTATTTAAATCGCTGGCTTCTGATTAAATTTATTTCATCATGGGTAGTTGACATGCAAGCGATGAAATAAAGAACAAAATGTGCCGAGTATTATCACCGACATAAATCATACTATTAAATTTCAATGTATTGAGTACATGCATATAAAATAATCATATTCTATGCAAATTTAGATGCAATAAAAGTAAAAAAAAAGTGGCTTTTATTGATTTTGATCAGGTATGCAGTAAGAGTCGTGTTTAAATGTGTAGATTTCAGTACTTAAGTGATGTGTAATAGTTGTGTTTAAGTGTGTAGACCTCAACCCTGAAGTAATGTTTAAGATTCACGTGTAAATCTCAGTGCTGAAGTATTGTGAACAACAAAAACTCCACCTATTAAACAAGTCCTTATTATTTAGAAGAATTTAATTAGAAGAGAAAGAATATATATTTTTTCAGAACAAGGAAAAATTCAACAATAACATCGAACACGTTGATGATAACTTGGACACCATAGTCTTTCGTTAGCTTTTGACGATGCTTACAGAAGTAGACTGTAATAATTGACTTTTAAATACTACATAGTGAAAGTTTGTTTTGTTTTTGTGTGGTTTAATGTCATTTTGTATATGTGGGTTTCAACGTAATTTTTAAGCGCATGATATGCTATACTTGTTATAATTTGTTGAAGAAAGAAACCGGAAAGAGCCCGGGAAGAACCACCGACTCACGGGAAGCTATTGGCTTACTTTCTCTATGCCAGCCCACGATAGTCCCAATCGAGACTCGAACTCGCGAGGACGGAAGTGAGACTCACAAGTGCCAGCGATCTAAACCATTCTACAGTGAAAGTCATTTGAGTAGCTCGGCTATATAATTTTGGTCAAACCCCTAGGATATCTAATATCTCCTTTAGTATGCATCATACTTCACTGATGTAGGTCTCTTTTAACATGTCGGTCGGAAAATCTAAAACATCATTTTAAAACTTAATGAATTCTACAATTTTTTTTTCAGAAAAAAAGTAATCGATCTCCTTATATATTAATGTTCCGAATATACATAAATGCAAACGAAGAAAATCATTTGGAAAGAAGATGCGATGGTTCAATATTCTCGCCAGAGAGAATGACTGGTTTTAACTGATAAAGACGAATGACTTATATTAGTGCAATCACTGCTGTATCAGTCTTCATGAGAAAATATAATTAAGACCACAACACCTGTGCCTGGCATCTGAAAGAGAGCCCTCTAACAAAACTGTTTAGGTGTGACGAACAACTGAGGGCGATGAAGGGGGCGTGATCAGGTCGATTAACACCTTGGACTGCCATGCTCTTGAGAACAGTTCTCTGAATTCCTGTTTTTGTTTTATAACGTCCTTCCATGTGGCGTGGATGTTTGCTGGGGACATTTAGGAGCGTTAAAGTATAAGACTTTACCCAAATGTCCGTGTATTTCAAACCTGACAATAGATTATATGGGCTATCAAAACAGTTTTGTTCTTGGAATAATAGATTTTTTTTTCTCTCCGCATAATAGATGGGACTTCTTCGCTTATTGTCGTTCCCGTAATAGATGTCCCGCTTGCAAGATCAACACTGATTCAAACCCTTATGTCCACCAAGACAGGTGGTCAAATTTTGGCCGATTATCACTGACCATGTAATGTTTTCATAACGTCAATGTTACAAAAAGGGGAATGAAGAATGAATACTTGAGCATGATTTTCAATATCGATAATTCATTTAAACATTATTCAATTACTATTGTTGAAGGGAGCGCATCTGAACAAGACCTTTAATATTGAATAATTCATTTCAAACATTTTTCAGTGACCATTGTTATAGATGTGAGCCCTGTTATTTTAATTGTAAATCTATTATATCAATGAGCCATCTTTTTCGCAAATCTGTCGTTAGTCACTCAATGGATTGTAGTGACAAGACATGAAAAGAGAAGGGTGTGTGTGCAATTCTTGTCTGAAACAATAGTTTCTTTATATGATGAGAATAAAGCAAGGAACTGCATCCATAATCTTTGATACTTTTGAATAATGACCCGTGTTTTGTTTTTTCTGACCTGCAACGATCGATTTATTATTTCCATCTCGTGTGTTGTCTTTTAAAATTGTTGTTTATATGTGGAGAAAACAATACTAGTAACAAACGTATTCTTATGTATTAAAATAAAACAAACTCAGGATGTTTAAAGTGGTTCATCGCTGGTATTATTTACATCACCAGATCAATGCAATATTTGAGGGAAGCAATGACTGCATTTGTTAATATAATTTGGAATAATGGCGAGCACAAAAAGCGAGGGAACGCGTAAAAACGCATAAGTGAACGTCGTTTCGACGCGTTCTCACGTCACTGCACCCCTGATGGTATTTATTTTTATGACGGTTAAGCTTTATTTTCTACTGATTTTACGAAATAAATATTGCCTAAACCAAACAGCTTGTAACACATTACTTTTATTAAATGTACCATTGTAGAAAATTTGACATTTATCAAGTTTTGCTTTTATCTCTCTTGTAAGAGATAATTTGTTTTTTCTTATAGTATTCAATATCGCGATATTTGTAATCTCTTCATCTGTGAAAGCAGTAATAGCCTTTGGAATGACAGTTTATGAGACATGTCATTAGTTGCTTGAAAACGACCAAAAGTTTTGGTAGATAATAGTAAGTTTTGAGATAACTCATGAAATATAAAGATTGCAATCAAGCGTGGCTTTTACGGATGAACTTGATTCAGCTATAAACATGCTACTAGACAATGCTACATGCTTATTAGAATCCATGCTATTAAATTGCATTGACAATAGCTTTGTTTCATCCAGGTATAATCCTCGCCATTTTGCAACCATTTAATTAGGACACCAGTTAAGCAGAAACCGGTGTCAGTCAACTTTTCAGCACCAGTGATGACTGAACGTGAAATGGCGGAAAGGAAAATTGAACACAATAGTAAAATACAAAGTTCGAAAACACTTGTGAACTAGTACGATATTTGGTAGCCTATGCATACTTACAAATTATGATTGTTTGCTTGAGTGGAACTCATTGACTACCGTATTGAACAGGTTATAAAACAGAAAGCACCTATTAGTCAGTCATAACGTACTGACTAGGCGGCAAATTATCCTCCTTCTATAACAAAATAACATTGAAAACTAGCAAGTTTGGTGCAAAAATTCATATATCCCACTGTGTCAGAGAATTTGCAATGTGGCGATAACGGATCTAATTTTCTAGACGACTGCCAAATGAAGATTGGAGGAAAGGGATAAATCATCACATTTTAAAGTGGGGGCTCGGTCTTACCCTCCAATGATTTATACCAGGGCCTGAATACAGTGGTAGGAGGCCATGGAGCAATTTCAAACAGCGCCACCTAACCACGTCCCAAAAGACAGCAACATATCACTGCGTTCCGGGGCACATAGTTTGCCTGAGTCCCTAGAGGACTAATGGTACTAATTCAGCTCCCATAGTTAACCATAGAAACACCATGATATCAAAACTAAAATACTATAAATGTCTAAATACTCATGTATAAACCTATATTTTTCAGTTTAGATCTGTCCTTAACACAAGGCTGTTTACAGAGAAAATGAATAGAGACAGTTTGTATTTATTCAATCAAGACGAATTTTCAAAAAGTCCCGCACCCAAAGAATCATGTGCTAGTTTTATGAATGAGGGTTCCGAAAAAAAAGCATTTAAAAGAACCGAAATTATATCATCTTAATTTTGTTTCAAATGTTTTTGTTACAAATAGGACAAGCTGTCGAAAGATTTATTTTACTAAGATGTTATTTTTCACTATCAGCGAGTCACGGTTTATATTATGGTCATCCATTTCTAGACTGAATCCCATTTGTCCATATTATTAGCACCCTGAATCCTATATCCACTCTTAAATTACATGACAGACCCTTGCACAGTAGTAGATGCATAAATAGAGAGTGCGCATAGTTCTGCTCGTCAAAGATTACATTAGTGAGTAGTAAATTTTATTGAAAGTCAATGCACACCAACATCGGTAATGTCGTATTTCAGAAAATATTTACGTATTTTGGCTTCATTTTTATAGATCAAGAAAAACATTTAAAAATAAACGTGTTTAGTCAAGAGTTACACTGTTTGCAATAACCATTTGTCTTTCTTCTTCAAATTAAGATTGAAATATATTATTAACCATGATATATTATACATTATGTAAGTAAAAGTCAGTTTGACTATCTGTATGTGCACGTATTACTTTAAAAATGAGATTTCAGTGATATGAAGTCACACAATTGTTACTTAAAGGTCAGGGACGTATAATTTAAGACCGAAACCAATTAAAATAGAAAATATGAAGCCCCACAACGTTCACTCAATGAAATCGTTTGTCACAAAATCGTGCGGGTCATCCGCATTAAGTCTGTTGCTAGAAGAATAAGATAAAACCTGAAGATATCCAATTGGTGACCACAATGACTATTAACGGTTAGCCTTCTAAAAGTGATCTGAAGATAACATGCTACACAATATAGTCATATCTACTAAGCTATATACCACACCTACACATTTAATGGTAAATGTTCCTGTATCTGAACGTGTGTTTAATATCCCATTGAAAATCAATATGGGGTGGACAACAGGTATTTATTTGGCTTGTTTTTACTAATAGAACTAGAATCAATTTAACATCTATATTAAACTTATTGGACTCATATGTACTATTTCAGCACCCACAGTAAACCTATGAATACATTGATATTGCAAATTCAGTATATTTTACAGTGTTGAATGCTAATCATTAAACTTATATTCCACAGGACACACACACACACACACACACACACACACAAACAATGAAAATTTCAGAGAGAGAGAGAGAGAGAGAGAGAGAGAGATGAAAATAGGGAAATAGATGTACCCGAAGTTGCTCTTGAAAAATATCCGTTTGCATTACATACATACATACATACATACATACATACATACATACATACATACATACATACATACATACATACATACATACATACATACATACATACATACATACATACATACATACATACATACATACATACATACATACATACATACATACATACATACATACATACATACCCACCTACCTACCTACCTACCTACCTACCTACACAAACACGCACGCACGCACGCACGCACACATTCATACATAATACATACATACATACATACATACATACATACATACATACATACATACATACATACATACATACATACATACATACATACATACATACATACATACATACATACATACATACATACATACATACATACATACATACATACATACATACCCACCTACCTACCTACCTACACAAACACGCACGCACGCATACATACATACATACATACATACATACATACATACATACATACATACATACATACATACATACATACATACATACATACATACATACATACATACATACATACATACATACATACATACATACATACATACATACATACATACAAACGCGGGTGCGAACTAAATTAATGTTCACGGAGTGAATGAATATATGCATAAGTGAGATATAAATATGCAAAACTGCTGCAACGAGAAGATGAACGAAAGAAATTTGGAAATAAATAAATAACTGAGTGAATGATCGATTGAAAGCGAAGATTGGCAATTTTTACGATGTATTTGTTTCATTTTTAGGTTTCCATCTTATATATATATATATATATATATATATATATATATATATATATATATATATATATATATATATATATATATAATTTACATACACATATAAATGCACATACATAAACAGTAAACTTAGACATGAAAACATGAATTTAAATATATTTTCTTTTCTTTTTATCCCCTTTTAGTGTTGTAGCTTGAAAATGACTCATTACTAGTCAATATAACAATTTCCTTTAAAATCACTAATGTATTATCTATATTTTGTACATAGAGATTTTTGCTAATTTTTAATGCAAATTGCTTGAACTAACTAATGAAATAAATGCATAACAATTTTTTGAATTTTACATCTGCAGAAGTTTAATTAATACGAAAGAAAGATGTTATCCATACTTGCCGCGAATAAACAGATGCCAAAACAAGCCTTAACCTCGGAGTGGAAATTTAATTTCAATTACAAACACATCAAAATAGTGGTTTGTCTGAGACATGTGGAATTATTTGCTCTGCTTTAAGCGCCACTAATGGAACTAGGATCATCTGAGTTTGCACCTCATTTAGGAAATTATGAGAAAATATGTCTTTCGGAGTGAGAACTTTGTCACATGGCTGACAATATATTGGCCAAATTAACCACAGAATTGTACGACCCTTTTTGTACCATCGATCCTATGAAAGTCTGGTCATGATAGTTCATTCATTTTATTCGTTATTATTGGTTCAAAATGATATTGAACGATATCAATAGCAAGAAGATAGAGTACTAGACCTTTAAATCACGACCAAATTTAATTTAAGCTGTATAACCTTAGTAGTTTTAGACAGACGATACAATATTGCATCAAAGCCTATTGGGTTTTTTTTTCGAAATCTGTTAGGTATATTTTGTTTCA
This sequence comes from Potamilus streckersoni, assembly GCA_016746295.1. NCBI lineage: Eukaryota > Metazoa > Mollusca > Bivalvia > Unionida > Unionidae > Potamilus > Potamilus streckersoni. The sequence goes on from JAEAOA010000364.1 coordinate 2,296,963, forward strand.
AATGTAAGCTTATGGCGAGATCGGTGATAATTTTATCTCTTAAGCTACAGCTTGATTACGATGTGAGTCTCGTAAATTCCTGTTAAACTTTGCCAAGTTTTATCTGCTAAAGCTTTCGTTAAAGCTTTCGTTTTACCTACGGTCGGAGATTCATATAAACCAGTGATAGCTTTCGTTTTACCAACGGTCGGAGATTCATATAAACCAATGATAGCATTTTTTACATACGGCACGGATGTTCATATAATCCCGTGATAGCTGTCATTTTACTTTCGGCACGGTGGTCCATGTAAACCTATGATTGTTGCTTTTTTAATATCTTCTTTTGTCTTTTTTAAAAATTGAAACCAGGGTTTTTAGTAGTTTTAACTGCGTTATTTCCAATACCAGTACAATCATTCCAGTAGTGGTGCAATTAATGCCTACTGAATGTAAGTTTAATCTTGTGGAATCCTTTTGGTAATATCAAGGATTTATTGGCAAGGAGAGGGTCTGAGATATTAAGCCTCAGGGAAACCAACGTCATACATGCGTTATAAGATCATCGCAGTCGAAAACAGATGTCAAGAGTAAATGATGTAATGGTCGTTTTCATTCATTTGCAAGAATTAATTTGCGCTTAGCCTCGAAGGAATTAACTTCAAAGTGGACGCAAAAAGAATAAGTAATGTAATAATAGAAAATGAATTGTTTTTAAAGAAATTAAACCTTTAGAAATGACAGTTATTTCAAACTGATTAACTGATTTTAACAATAAGTAGTAGGATCATTTTGTAAAAATTGACAACATTTTGACTGTGTGCCCCTTACCTTTTCTCTCTGAAGACACATACGCTTCACTTTCAGAGTAGGCCTTCATATGTATGTATGTATGTATGTATGTATGTATGTATGTATGTATGTATGTATGTATGTATGTATGTATGTATGTATGTATGTATGTATGTATGTATGTATGTATGTATGTATGTATGTATGTATGTATGTATGTATGTATGTATGTATGTATGTATGTATGTATGTATTATTGCGGTTAATTAAATTGTTGTCATCATATACGGTTTCATTTCTCATTAGCACATAAATGTAATTAATCTTACGGCAGTATGAATTTTAAAAAGTTTTACACTGGAAACTTCATAAGTATCAAGTTCCCGTCAGCGAGGACTAAAATTACAAATTAACAACACTGTTTGATTAGAGTTCATATACAGACACATATAATTTGTAATTAATTGAAAGTTGTTAATAGCTTCATTCGCCGGACCAGTAACAAAAAATGCAGAAGATTTACTTTAAAACTGACAATTGTCTAAATATAAATATTGGTCAATAGTTTCTTTGTTTGTTTCAATGTAGAAATGTTCTCTGATCTACACAAAATATATTTAAATCTAGTGCAAAAATATTTTACAGAGTATTACCAGTTTCTACTGTGTAATTCAATAATAAATTTATGTCGCATGCGTTTAGTAGATGCTGAGTGATTTTACGATATTTCTATATGTTTATGTGCTGAGAATCATCAAATTGTTCCAAATGTTATTGTTTTGATATAGATCGGAGACATCCATTATCAGAATCGGAACGTTCTTATTGTATTTATTAATCTTTTATAAAACGAAAAACGACAGTATGATTTATTTCTAATATAAACTGGACTGCTTTCTTGACGTTTCAAACCACATATTTTTGAAAAACTATTTTATTTTCTTGGCTGTTGACTATGTTGTAATGTCCATTTGTACCCACATATACTACGGGTATGTGAGGTGAGTGTTGTGGGATATTTATGTATTTATATTTTCAACATTCGAGAGACCGTTCATACTGAATAGATGGGCCATCATTATTTTGGATTTTTTTTCATTTCATTGTTGATTAACAATAATAATTAGCTTAGAAGAGAACCTTATTTTGTAAGTAGATCATATAAAAGAGAAAGAAAAGGAAAATATATACGAAGTGGGGTATGAAAGAAAATGTTTGTATGTATACATATTGGATAAACATCTTAATAGCTTTCAAGGTGAAAACTCGAGGCTAACAGTGTAGAGAAATATCCCCAGGGCTAACAGTGTAGAGAAATATCCCCAGGGCTAACGTTGTCGCATTTATGAATTCATCTCTCCATCCCTTGAAACTATGTATATTGGAGATCTCAGTAACTTCCTGGTATGATCACGAGTCTATGTAGAGAAATACACCATGGGGTCATGTTACATACGCTTATCACTTGATTGTGAAACCAGGGCATGTGGTACACATTATATACAATTGTTGTTAACTACTGTTTCATTCTCTGCGACCCGTTGCCCATGAATGAGTTAAAAATTTCAAAACGAATCTACACATATCGTGCTATCTACTGATACAGGTTTCAAGTTTCAAATTAAGTCATGTAAGAGAAGTTCTCTGTATCGACGGACCCTATCATAATATCCCCATAGTACTAATATTACTATCCCCATAGTACTAATATTACTACCCTTAGTCCTACCTTGTAGACAGGGTATTAACATGAATACTAGTGACTGTGTTGTCATGACTTTGAGTGTGTCAATGGAGCAACCGGGTGTGATTCATACGCGGTGCTTTTTTTTTAGCCTAATACAAAAAAATTTGAACATGTTCTTAAATATATAATGAAATAAGTTGAGTAGTCCTCTTATTTAATACTGGATTTATTGGAAATCATTGTAGAAATATTGGTAAAATCTCGTTTACTTTTCTTATCCGATATTTTATTTTGATCGTCCGCCATATTAGTCCAAATAATGCCTACTTCTGTTCTCAGCCTCGTTTGTTTGTGTGCCATATAAGGACGTTAAGGCCTTATCTGGAAAAGTAAACAGATCGTAGTAAAAATATGGCGCAGTTTGATTCGGAAATTCTGCGCATTAGAAAAAAATACTGTTTACCGGTGACTTTGAAAAAGCAATTATTTTCTAAACAAAAACTGTATTCCGCAATTTATGCAAGTATCCATTCTCCATCTTCTTGCGTTATGTCATTCAACAACTAAGACCATATATTATAATATCCATATGGCCATAGTACACAATTAATTTCACTATATATTCTCTACATTTGTTTCTCAGTACTGAACTTTCCACTGTGTGACAATCAATACAAATCATATGTTAATCTAAAAAACCTTCAAAGATGACTTTACGGTTTAGTTCTTGTCAAGGGTTGACCTGCATTTTTTTGAGAGGCTGAATTGTAAACAAAACACCAGGCAACGGAACACAGAATTCACTTCCGGATCATCACCATGACCTTATTACTCAATGTGCACTGTCGCCGAAATACACACAGACAACCACACCATAAGCTCACATTTTAAAGAATAAACAATTGCCTTTAAATCCTTACCAAGAATACCAAAAGCTGACTCTAGTATCACCACCAAATTTAGACCGGAAAAAGTGATCTAAAAATAGACTGGGACTACATTCGTGGGTACTGAACCGGATTTTATTAATTGTGTACTGATTCCATATATAATCTGGTCACAGAGAGAGTCTCGCGTTATCTGTCATGGTGGACACGGCGAGGTTAGCGTAACTATGCCAATTTTGTTTACTGTGTAAGGGCTTAACAAATTCAAAATAAGCCAAACTTCTTTGACAAAATGATTATACTTATTTAGTAGATTTCTAATCTATTTGTGTTTCTGACTTTGGTGAAGATCTTTTATGCTCAATTACATGATGTGGGATCAGTTCGTAGCCTCATCCACAACAAACCAAATTGAGGCTACGACATCGTAGCTAAATATCCACAGCGCTAATAACCTGTTGGATCAAAAACAGAAAGATAAAATTAATGTCCATAAGGCAGATGAGACATGGATCAATGTGTTACTAGTACTTTATTTTGTATATCATTTGGTTCTTTTTTTGTTGTTTTTGTTGTTTTTTTTTGTTTGGTATTTCTTTTGATATTGATAACATTATTCTTTCAGTGTCATAAAAAAACCCACTGCTAACAATGTTGCGATGAAGATGATCGTAAAATTTTATGACGTTGTACATGCTTGGTTGTGTCTCTGCAACGTAGTATCATCAAAAGTATTTGTTTTCAAATTTACTAATTCAAATCTGACCTTCTGCTCGAATATGCTTAAAATGTTAACAATAATAACGACTCACAGGTGGCTGCTTTGGGGTAAAGCAATAAAACTGCGTGACTGGTATCCAAGAGTACAGTCCCTTGCCATCGACAGGTGAAACAGCGTGACGTCACAGTATGTACGGTTGGGTGATTTCAAGCGCGTGTCGATCTCTTTACTATTGATTCAAGTCTGCTGAACCGTAACTCGTGGGATGGATTACGGTAGCCGTTTTTGTCTCATCAAGCATTTGTTAAGATTAGTTGAAACAGTAAGATCGGCCGTTTCGTCTAAATAGCAAGAAATATGCAACGCCATTTTTTTTATGTAACACCGGTGAGGAAACCTGCGTGAATATAGATGAGTGAAATATAATTATTGAATCCTAACCTCAGTCTAGACTGGAGTTTAGTCGGTGCAATGCGAAAGAAAAATACATACTGGATGATTTTGAGGAACTCTATAAATTCAGATCGAGGGACACTGAATGGCATGTTAACCTCACTCTTTAATATATTGAGATACAACCCGTTTTCTCTTTATCCGCTGTATATCCTTACTTTCTCCGCTACCATAGACATCTTGCCAACATTGTATACTGGTTTCCCTTATTGTTAGCACTTGGAATAATTGTCTTCGCCTTATGATTGGAAAGGGTCGAATATAAAATATACAGCATTTTAAGTTATACTTACCCTTACAATTATATTGGACAGTTTATGCAACCATGGCAGTTAAAATTGATACATTTAATCATTTAATGCGGTGCTTCTTATAATACTTGTTCGCTTGTAGGATTGTGTATGAGAGAGAGAGAGAGAGAGAGAGAGAGAGAGAGAGAGAGAGAGAGAGAGAGAGAGAGAGAGAGAGAGAGAGAGAGAGAGAGAGAGAGAGAGAGAGAGAGAGAGAGAGAGAGAGATCTTAATTTTCAAAATTATGGTAAACATGTAAAAGACGTAGGTATTGTGTTGCTCAAGATAAAAAAAAATCGTGTATTTTCATGTGTATCCTCGCAAAGTGATTTGTATACATACCTCTTGTCAATACGCCATCTTAGCAAGTCTGTCAGAAAAGATGCTAGCGGAACACAATCTTGTTTAAAAATGGAAAAAATATCGTGGAATCATTTGTTGTAAAAATAGTCATTTTTAATATTTTTACTATTATTTTTTTCATAATACTAAGTCTTTCATTCAATGCCAACTTGAGAAATGGCTCTGATTCAAAATATGCATATTCGGTTTCTGCTCAGTTTAGCTGCCAGCCACTTCATGTTAAATGCATTCCAGTTTTCTCACAGTAGTGGCAATTAATGTTAAAAAGTATGAGGGTCTTGTAGCCTAGCTTTTTCCTTTAGAATTTTAGTTCTTTACGCCCATCTATTTTACTATTTTTCTCTCTCCCGACATATGCTTGTTTCAACAGTTCGCAAACAGGCTCTCGACCACTTTAAAAATTCACGTGTGTCTATGTGTGTGTGTGTGTGTGTGTGTGTGTGTGTGTGTGTGTGTGTGTGTGTGTGTGTGTGTGTGTGTGTGTGTGAAAACCAACCTATGTTTTTCCTGCATTACATTGTGACTTACTTAACTCATAGCACAATTAAAAACAGCTTGCATGCATGACATTTAGGTGGGCAAGTTTCATACCAATTTTTTATCGGGTGGAAATTCAGAAACTTCAGTTCCTAATTTTAATTTTTATACAGACCTTAATTGGCTCAAAAGATATTAGTATTGAAATAAGAATTACAAAGTAGAATAACTATTTTATGTAAACATGGCATGATATTAGAGTATCGGTATCAATTAAACTAAAATCTATTTATTTCATTTTCCATTTACATTGCCTACTAGTAGATTTAATTTTAAAATGAGAAAGAGGCATTTGTATGGAGAGAGAGAGAGAGAGAGAGAGAGAGAGAGAGAGAGAGAGAGAGAGAGAGAGAGAGAGAGAGAGAGAGAGAGAGAGAGAGAGAGAGAGAGAGAGCAACAACCTAAAAAATTGGTTTAAGGTTAAATGATATATATATATATTGCTCAAACATAGTCAAACGAATCGTTGTTGTTGTTGTTGTTGTTGTTGTTGTTGGGCTTAACGCCATTTTCAGCACACGATAGGCTATTCATAGCGGCCAGTATTAATGGTGGAGGAAGAAACCGGGAAATCACTACTGAAAGCTAATGGCAAACTTTCTCACATATCCACATTCGCCGAATCCTAGACTCGAACACACGCAGAGGTGAATCGTAGAAATAGCCAAGGTGGTCAAAATTAATTGTGAGTTTTATGTAATAATTTTTTTTTATAATAAATTTGAGGCTAGAAAAAGATATGAATTTTCTGTCGATTACTGTGCCGATATACATCTAAGGAATATTTTTGTCTTGCAGAAATCATCGAGTTGTTTCGAAGGCCTTATAGACTGGTATGGTGCGTATGACCCAACTGTTCGCAATTCTTCTAAGTATGTTCTTTGAATGGTATATTGGTCCTTCGTTATCAAAACTAGAAAGATAAAAAATACGAGTTATTCTCAATAACTACTAAACATAATTTGCTCAATTTGACAGAAGCATCCTGGCATGAAACTTCATTTAAAATGATGTCGAGTCGCTATCAGATGTAACCTACTTTACTTAAAATATAAAACTTTGATACAACTTTTTCTCACTAACCTCTTAATAGAATTTTACCAAATTTGAAATAAAACACCCTGACATAAAAGTCGTTAAAGATATTACAAACGATACTGATCTGCTATCAAATATGGCCGCCCTTACTAAAAAAGAAAAACCTATACAAAAAAACTTCATCTCTAAAATCGCTCAAAATGATTTGACTAAAGATCAGAAATCACTCTAGCATTAAGATGTTTCAAATTTATTCAAATCATGCCAATCCACCACAATTAAAGCTACGACTGCTGTTTCTTAAACAATACAAAACTTTAAATGATTTCTTCTATAAAAAAAACTCTGAAAAGAACTTGAACATATTTTATTGAAAAGATCATTGCATAAGTGACTTAAAATTTTTATTCAATTTATTTATATATGTAATTAAATATGGATGGTGTTCCTAAAATGATGTATATATGTCATCAAATATGGCCGATGTTCCTAAAAATGATGTATATATGTAATCAAATATGGACGATATTCCTAAAAATGATGTATATATGTAATCAAATATGGATGATATTCCTAAAAATGATGTATATATATATATATATGTAATCAAATATGGCCGATGTTCCTAAAAATGATATATATATATATATATATATATATATATATATATTTATATATATATATATATATATATATATATATATATATATATATATGTTCCTAAAATGATGTATATATGTAAACAAATATGGCCGATGTTCCTAAAATGATGTATATATGTAAACAAATATGGCCGATGTTCCTAAAGTGATGTATATATGTAATCAAATATGGCCGATGTTCCTAAAAATAATGTATATATGTAATCAAATATGGCCGATGTTCCTAAAGTGATGTATATATGTAATCAAATATGGCCGATGTTCCTAAAAATGATGTATATATGTAATCAAATATGGCCGATGTTCCTAAAATTGATGTATATATGTAATCAAATATGAACGATATTCCTAAAAATGATGTATATATGTAATCAAATATGGCCGATGTTCCTAAAAATGATGTATATATGTAATCAAATATGAACGATGTTCCTAAAAATGATGTGTATATGTAATCAAATATGGCCGATGTTCCTAAAAATGATGTATATATGTAATCAAATATGGACGATGTTCCTAAAAATGATGTATATATGTAATCAATTATGGCCGATGTTCCTAAAAATGATGTATATATGTAATTAAATATGGTCGATGTTCCTAAAAATGATGTATATATGTAATCAAATATGGACGATGTTCCTAAAATGATGTATATATGTAATCAAATATGGCCGATGTTCCTAAAAATGATGTATATATGTAATCAGATATGGACGATATTCCTAAAAATGATGTATATATGTAATCAGATATGGACGATATTCCTAAAAATGATGTATATATGTAATCAGATATGGACTATGTTCCTAAAATGATGTATATAGATGTAATAAAATATGGTCTATGTTCCTAAAATGATGTATATATGTAATTAAATATGGCCGATGTTCCTAAAAATGATGTATATATGTAATCAAATATGAACGATGTTCAAAAAAATGATGTATATATGTAATCAAATATGGCCGATGTTCCTAAAAATGATGTATATATGTAATCAAATATGGACGATGTTCCTAAAAATGATGTATATATGTAATCAAATATGGACGATGTTCCTAAAAATGATGTATATATGTAATCAAATATGGACGATATTCCTAAAAATGATGTATATATGTAATCAGATATGGACGATATTCCTAAAAACGATGTATATATGTAATCAGATATGGACTATGTTCCTAAAATGATGTATATATATGTAATAAAATATTGTCGATGTTCCTAAAATGATGTATATATGTAATTAAATATGGTCGATGTTCCTAAAAATGATGTATATATGTAATCAAATATGGACGATGTTCCCAAAATGATGTATATATGTAATCAAATATGGACGATGTTCCTAAAAATGATGTATATATGTAATCAAATATGAACTATGTTCCTAAAAATGATGTATATATGTAATAAAATATGGACGATATTCCTAAAAATGATGTATATATATATATATATATATATATATATATATATATATATATATATATTTATATATATATATATATATATATATATATATATATATATATATATATATAGATGTAAGTAATCAAATATGGCCGATGTTCCTAAAAATGATATATATATGTAATCAAATATGGCCGATGTTTCTAAAATGATGTATATATATGTAATCAAATATGGCCGATATTCCTAAAATGATGTATATATGTAATCAAATATGGCCGATGTTCCTAAAACTGATATATATATATATGTAATCAAATATGGACGATGTTCCTAAAAATGATGTATATATGTAATCAAATGTGGACGATGTTCCTAAAAATGACGTATATAATGTAATCAAATGTGGACGATGTTCCTAAAAATTATATATATATATATATATATATATATATATATATATATATATATATATATATATATATATATATATATATATATATATATATATATATAATCAACTATGGACGATGTTCCTAAAAATGATGTATATAATGTAATCAAATGTGGACGATATTTCTAAAAATGATGTATATATGTAATCAAATATGGCCGATGTTCCTAAAAATGATGTATATTTGTAATCAAATATGGCCGATGTTCCTAAAATGATGTATATATGTAATCAGATATGGACGATGTTTCTAAAAATGATGTATATTTGTAATCAAATATGGCCGATGTTCCTAAAATGATGTATATATGTAATCAGATATGGACGATATTCCTAAAAATGATGTATATATGTAATCAAATATGGCCGATGTTCCTAAAAATGATGTATATATGTAATCAAATATGGACGATGTTCCTAAAAATGATGTATATATGTAATCGAATATGGACGATGTTCCTAAAAATGATGTATATATGTAATCAAATATGGACGATATTCCTAAAAATGATGTATATATGTAATCAGATATGGACGATATTCCTAAAAATGATGTATATATGTAATCAGATATGGACTATGTTCCTAAAATGATGTATATATATGTAATAAAATATGGTCGATGTTCCTTAAATGATGTATATATGTAATTAAATATGGCCGATGTTACTAAAAATGATGTATATATGTAATCAAATATGGCCGATGTTCCTAAAAATGATGTATATATGTAATCAAATATGGTTGATGTTCCTAAAAATGATGTATATATGTAATCAAATATGGCCGATGTTCCTAAAAATGATGTATATATGTAATCAAATATGAACGATGTTCCTAAAAATGATGTATATATGTAATCAAATATGGCCGATGTTCCTAAAAATGATGTATATATGTAATCAAATATGGACGATATTCCTAAAAATGATGTATATATATATATATATATGTAATCAAATATGGCCGATGTTCCTAAAAATTATATATATATATATATATATATATATATATATATATATATATATATATATATATATATATATATATATATGTGTAATCAAATGTGGCCGATGTTCCTAAAATGATGTATATATATGTAAGCAAATATGGCCGATGTTCCTAAATTGATGTATATATGTAATCAAATATGGCCGATGTTCCTACAAATGATGTATATAATGTAATCAAATATGAACGATGTTCCTAAAAATGATGTATATATGTAAATGTATATATAAAATCAAATATGGACGATGTTCCTAAAAATGATGTATATATGTAATCAAATATGGCCGATGTTCCTAAAAATGATGGATATAATGTAATCAAATATGGACGATATTCCTAAAAATGATGGATATAATGTAATTAAATATGGACGATGTTCCTAAAAATGATGTATATAATGTAATCAAATATGGCCGATGTTCCTAAAATTGATGTATATAATGTAATCAAATATGGCCGATGTTCCGAAAAATGATGTATATATGTAATCAAATATGGCCGATGTTCCGAAAAATGATGTATATATGTAATCAAATATGACCGATGTTCCTAAACTGATGTATATATGTAATCAAATATGGCCGATGTTCCTAAAAATGATGTATATATGTAATCAAATATGACCGATGTTCCTAAACTGATGTATATATGTAATCAAATATGGCCGATGTTCCTAAAAATGATCTATATATATAATCAAATATGTCTGATGTTCCTAAAAATTGGAGAACCTAAAACGGACTGCTCAAAAACATCTGAACAGAATGTTATCAAAGTTATTAGAAAACGTCCAGGCAGGATGATCTTGCAAATTTCATCAAATAATGCCATCAAATAAATCTATCAAATGCTACAGTTTTTTTTAGATACAAGTGGTTGTAAAAGGCATGTATACTGTATCTGATTACATTTTCGATTTGTGTAACGGAGTTTAACAAGGTGATCCATTGTCGTCCATTTTATTTGCAGTTCCATTGTATATTCTACATTGGAGATGACAGTGAAAAAATTTGTCTGTGTTAGATAAAATATTTATTGAATATTGCTACATGTGGATGGAAGTGGTCTACCTGCAAATTTGCCGCCAGCTATTCCCTCTGTCTCCAGTAAAATTGGAATATTTGTAGATGACACTATCGCACAGATAAATAGAAAATGTGATTCATCTTTTAATTAGCTATTTTTCATAACATTTTTGAATCACTTGATATGTATAAAAGGTAAAGCGTTGGATAAATTATGATATAAATGATTACTCTACAAATTACAGCTATCCGTAGTTAGATATGGTTTCTTAAAGTTATTCAAAAACTTTCTGTCTGAAAGGATGAGAACTACTCTTGAAAGGAAAACATGCCAGAGGGTAATGTGCTCAGTTCGCTTCATTTATTGCTATCTTTAAAAGACAAGCAACCAAATCCTTACTAATATTAAAGATTTTTGCCTTTGTCTTTGTTATTGATGATATTGTTGCCGTATAATGACGATATTTACTGCATCATTCTCAGGTAGACGAGAGAAATAAAGACGTATCAGTGTGAACACTTTTTTAAAAAAAAAATCAACAAAATCTGTATTATTTGCAAGAAAAGAATATAATTATATACTAACCATGTGTTAAAGAAAGACGTATAAAATGTAATTTCAACTAACTACATAGATATTTCAGTCTAATCCTAAATGCAAGACTTAGATGTATAAAATGTTTGAAAGGAATACAAAACGGTTATATATCGCTACAGATTGATTTTAGCAAGGACTCTGTCATTGGAATATATAACTCAAACGATCTATTCTTAATTATTACGACGTGGTTTAATGTAGTAATTGCACTGAGATTAAACTTGTACTCAGATTAAAGCAACGAAAATTATGAATGCACTTCGTCTCATCTGAATGTTTTTTTTTGTTTTTTTTTACATAAGTAACTAGGCTGGGAATGCGTGACAAAAGGTTGACAAAGTCATAATATGGTGCTTATATATACAATTATAAATCATCAGAATACTTAATAAAAATGACAATAGGTAACAGAGCAAAATAATTACAATATACAATTACTTGCATTTTTCTGGGCTAAGGGAACAATCAATTAAAGATTGTTTTTTTATCGTCTCCGCCTTAACTATGGACTAATTTGGGATAGAGTTTAAAGAGTCTGTCCGAAAAGATTTAGTTATAAGAAGACAAAAATATGTAGACAGAAACTTTACATTTTCTATTCTTAGTAATTGAAAAGGCACTTAAATTATTCCTTATGTCGTGATCATCTGTGGCATTTCTTGAATGCTCTTGTGGTTGTTCCGGTTGAAACTGTTTTTATTTCATCTTTGATTACTTTAATATACTAGTGCAAAGGCGGTCTAGTTTCGGAATGTTTAAGAAAAGTGCTTAATGAAATTGAATCTTGAATAAAAATGCTTAATGGATTTTAATCTTGAATTTAAAAAAACTTAATAGATTTGAATCTTGAAGATTTGCTGTAATGAAAGATTTGACGGCTTGCAAGACACTGATGTATGCCAATATGCGTACAATTTTTTCCCTGATTAAAATGTAAAATCGTTTGGTTTTCAATAAAAAAAAAACTATTCGCGCCTGTAATAAAAGGATACCAAAAGGATAGTTGTAACAGTTGTAACCTTATCTTCTGTAAGAGTATCAATGTCAAGCCCCCCTCTCTCTCTCTCTCTCTCTCTCTCTCTCTCTCTCTTAATACTTTTACTAATCACTATCATTTTGAAATTATTATTATTATTATTATTATTATTATTATTATTATTATTATTATTATTATTATTATTATTATTATTATTATTATTTACCTAGCTCATGACTATGTCGCAAGACAAAGTATCTGTATGGAGTTCAAATTTCTGATCAATCTCTGTTGAATTTATGATAAAAGTATATCGTATTATTATTATTATTATTATTATTATTATTATTATTATTATTATTATTATTATTATTATTATTATTATTATTATTATTACTATTATTTTTATTATTATTATTAAAAAAAAATGTAAACAACAACTTGACAATTTTCCATAGTTTGACACAGAAATAAAAAATTATATAGTTTTTATTATCTGTTTATGCATTTGTGAGGTTGGGTTGGAAAGAAGATATGATTGTTCGGCAAAATTATTTATAAGACTATTTATTTAGTGTTGAAGCAAAGAAAGAATAATTTCAAGGATTCCATTGTAACTGACATGTGAAATCTTAGTCACACACTTTTTGTCATTTATTTACTTCATGGTAATGGGGAAAAGTTGTTCTACATGAATAGGAAGTATTGCATTATTTATAGGATCACGTTTATTTATTTTCTTTTCATCATAATTTTACTGTATAAAATTCAAATGTGTTTAGAATCATAACGCTAAGATTCCCCATTCAAAGTGCTCCCTTCACCTCAAGTTTTAAAGTTTCTTCAATTGTGCCAATGCTGTTATAAAGATCAAATTGAAACAACATTCTTTGTTTAAGCTGTCATCATTTTGATATTAAATCTCAATAACTATCTAATTTTAATATTTATCTCTAATCATTGTTTTATGCTCTTATTTAATATTAGAAAAGCCTCTTTTGTTCGCGTTTAGGTGAAAAACGATCTGAGGGGTACAGTATTCGTAATTAGCGTCCGATCGCACTTTCATACTGAAAAAGTGACACATTACTGGCACTACGGGCCTCATTTTCAGTAATCAAACGAAGTGCAACGGCTTCAAATGCATCCATTATATTTGTTCGCATATGCACACCGTCAACTGTACATCCAGAGTAGCTTATGATAAAGAAATAGGACGAATTGAAATGGATCTCATTTATTGCTCAGCAGATTGTATCGCGTGTTGTAACAGTACCAGCAGTATTGTGCATTTTGTGCAGTTTTTACGCTTTTCAACACGTGTTTTATGCGCATTCTAGACGTGTCCATCACGTCTACACCTGTTTTAACACAAGGGAAGACGCTGAGAGAGGTCAGTGCTTAACCTTTTCAATTTACTAGCCTGTTCGCAGGAGAAGGTTGAAAATTAATACATACGTTTACAAACGGGTTTACGGTCAACTGTATACTCTTTCCATAAACGTTTTAATAAAAATATAAATTGTAGATTTATTCTCTCACACAAATGCATTGTTAGACAATATGTGAAATCAACATGCATTAATCCTAAGTCAAGATATCAAACTTTAAAGAAAACTAATTATTTTTCTTCCTGCGGAAGGTACGAAAACGAAAGTTGAATATTATTTGCACAAGAAATGTAATGGAATAATCTCCACAGTTTCTAACAGATATATAAGGTCTTTTCATCCCAATTTAAAGACGGTTCAGAGAGACGTTAGACCTGATCCACTGATTCGAAAAGATATCTACATATATACCAACCTTACAAAATTCACTCCCTATCCCACATCCGCTCCGCCGTTTATTTGCCTCCAAATTCTCCAACATATTGTTACATTTTAGCATTAAATTCTCATATTCATTCCCTTTTAATTTCATAATAAATGGTCTTCGCCTAAAGCGGTTGTTAAATAAACGATTCAAGTTCAGCTTCATCATTATGTGAGTGAAGTAAAATGAGATCTTGGTTTGTAATCTTTGTCTGTCTGTCTGTCTGTCAGGTTTCATACTGCATTGTTTCTTCCTCGTCTAGTTTTCATAGAAAAATTAATAGGACTTGTTTCACACCTTTGTATACGCTGATTTATATGTATGCAAAAGTGCAAGTTCCGACTTAAATGCATAGCTTTATATGATTCTGTTTTGTTTATAGTCGGCGGAAAAGGTTGAAGTTGAGACGTACAGTATTCATATTACCTTGTAGATAGTGTGAAAAGGTATTCAATAGATGTTTATAGTACGTCGGTGTAGGTGTCAACCTCAATCTTACCGCCGACTTAAGCAATATAGGTCAAAATGAGGACTAACTTCGGCATGACATGGTGAGGTATGGGTTCTACCTCCCTTCTTTAGGACAAACGACATTATGCTGTAGTTTACTGAGAGTATACTTAGTTTACTGAGAGTACACTAATAAATTACGAATCACGTGTGATTCAATATGTATTCGACGCAAGATTTTTTAAAATTTTTTAATAGGATCACCTTTCCAGGCAATAAAAATAAAAGCTCATCTACAATTGATACGGTTTTATCTACAAGTAATGCGGTTATATCTGCAAGTAATACGGTTGTTTCTACAATTAATACGGCTGTATCTACAATCAATACGACTGTATCTACAACTCTACAAATAATACGGCTGTATCTGGAATTAATACGGTTGTGTATACAAGTAATACGGTTGTATCTACAATTAATACGATTGCACCTGCAATTAATATAGTTGTATCTACAATAATACGGTTGTATCTACAATTAATACGATTGCACCTGCAATTAATATAGTTGTATCTACAATAATACGGTTGTATCTACAATAATACGGTTGTATCTACAATAATACGGTTGTATCTACAATCAAAAAGATTATATCTACAATTAGTTATTCATTTCCGTGAAGACTTAAAATGCGGACAAATTTAACGCCGCGAAGATCACGGATTTTCTTCCTCATCAATCTCACAAAATAGAAGAAATTCATGGCTTTGAGAACTGCGAACAGGAGGAATGAAGTGAAAGCCTACTTTTCTTCAATTTGACATCTTCTTCTGGAAGATATTGCAATTATTATTTATGCTTTACTTTGCATATATTACCGATATTATTAATTACCGTCAATAATTAGTCTGTTTTCATTGTGACATATGTATCTTATCACGATACTCATTTTGATTCATTCTCGCTCTCTGTCAGTACATACAAAAACAAGAGGTTGTACGGCTGTCTTGGGACTGCTTCTTGACCCATAGTCAGAAAATGATGGATACAGTATTTTTAAAAGTGTGTTGGTTTTTGTACGGTTTTCTTTAAACAGCATTCATTGTATTTAATACATACACCATATTTATTGAGAACAAAAAAAGGGTTTTTATGTACAAGCAAGTGTAAAATACAGAATATGCTTGACCTTCTTACAATTCCGTTATAGATTTCTTTTAAAACATTGTGCTAAATTGTACAGCATTCCATCAGTGACATTGACAAGGTGTGCTATGTAAAAGAAACTGCTTTACTAAAAACATGAAAACTTTAATAGATACTGGTGCAATGGGAAGACAGGCTAATGATGCCGGGAGAATGACAGATATACGATATTTTAAAAATAGATAACTCCTTCTTGATATATTTAATATGCTAAACCTATGATAATCTGAATACGCGTGTAAAATAATGGCTAGTTGGCGATGAATTAAAAATTATAACATTGTTTGCTCTCCTTTGTAACTTCTCCGCACCATCATTGCTACTCCTTGATTGAAATCTGTCGATACGAATGTTTGATTCGTTTCTTCACTAACAATTTGTTTAATTTTACTATTTTATATACATGCGTTATAAATTATATTTGTTTAAAAAAATCTTGAATCTTTTTACTGACCAATAATCTGTATAGTGTGCTAACATATTAATTAAAAACGATTTTTAAAGATCCTTTAATTGCCTTTTTACATCAGGAAATCTGATCTATTACCACGTTTTGTTAGTCGTTATTTTTCAACGACCAACCGGTCAACAAGACAGCGTAAAAATTAATATGCGGAATATGTTTTATCGAAATGGTCTTGCTGGGTACTTGAACGGTAATGAAGATAACGGGAGGATCAAATGACAGATTTTTAATAGTAAATAGGTGAAAGAGACGTGTGTCACTTTATGGAAAGTATTTGGAAAGTCATTCAAAACCACGATGATTTGTACGCATTTTGTTTATTTTAAATTTAGATTTTCTTATGCTTAAAGATTTGTGTTGCATGATATTGTACAGCTTTATATATGTCACACAAACATAAACGAGATTTATTTTATCTTCAGAACGAGCCGTGATTTGTGCCATTTATGTTGTGTATGTGCTATTTACATCAAGATTGTGTAATTACATATGGACAGAAAAACATATTAATAAACACAAACTACAATGGTTTTCTTCGTTAAGTACTAATTAAAGACTAATTATAATTAGGAAGACCCTACATGTCTTACATGTAATCGAATAGACTAAAGTTCTATAGGACAGATATAAGAGTTGAGTTGTATACTTCCTGCCACGTTTACTTCTCCACTAATTGAAACTTCCTACTCAAGACGGTTTTACTATACAACGTAATTCTCATTTTAAATCAAACACACCTTGTCTTTTCCAAAGAAATTCATTCTTCATATTACAATAATGAAACCAAATGTATACAATGCTGAATTATACAACTGTATCATTTGAAGAAAAAAAAATTATCGGGTTTCCAGTGCATTGCTTTAGCAAATTCTCTTTGTACGCCGATAAACAAAACAAAGTGCATTCAAAATTTAAAGGTAGGCATTCTTCATTTCCATCTTCAGTTATATCTTTATTTTTCAGTTTTCATCTATATAAGAAATAATACTTTTATAGCTATATATTACTAGTGATGTTCATAAAATCTGTTGACAAGGCTTTCCCAGCAAGCCATACTCCAACAATAAACGCCGGGTGGTACCGCATGAAACCCGGCTACACAAAGCCATTCCCATTTGCACATTGATTGCAGGGAGTGCACAATGGCTTGGAGTCTGCGCGTGACATTTGGCGCCAAAAATGAAAGTCGTATTTAAGAGTTTAGCGCGGGAAGCTTTGAACTGGTTTAGAAACTATCTGTTCCTTCGCACTGGCAGCTTAATTACGTAATATTAACTATTGATGGCATGAAATTAAATTGCACATGAATAGAATGGCTGAGCTTTATCAAGGTCTGTTCGTAAACAATTTCTTCTCCGCGACTGAAACGTGCACAGAAACTCAATTTTTCGCACGCACATTAGTTTTTGAAAATTCGCGTTTCAAGTTTTTGAACAAAGAGATTATAGAATGTAATATTCAAAATGGTTATGAAAGAAAAAGAAGTCGACAAAGACAAAATTAAATTTCATTTGCTGTAACATAACCAGCAATACGTGATTTTCTATCAACAGTCCAGCTGCCAGACGTAATCCCCAAGTCTGTAACAACACGGTCTAAAGATCAATTTTTCGCTCTTTTGTTTAAAATCCTTTATCTTCGCTGCATCTATATTAATGTTTCAAACTACATTTTCAAAGGGTTGCTTATTCCACATGCAATTTCTTTTTTTTGCAGACATTTCTGCAGCTGGCCATCTTGGGGTTGTACAAGAAAGCAAACCACAGTTCACGGTCTCGTCTAAGCCTGAACCCTATTCTCAGCATAACATGTCGACAGCTGCCGGTGATAAAAGGAAACCGTTGAAAATAGATAAATAATCACTCTCGAAGCTATATTATGAGGGGGTCGGCAGAAGGCTTTCAAAAAATAACGCGACCAAAGATGAATAGTAATGTCAGAGTCGTTTGAGGCGCGTGTTTCATAACAACCCTACATCATTTGAATCATGGGCTTTTGCATTTAAAATGGAGTTTAATTACATGTGTACAACTAGAATATGACTTGAAGTCCAAACTGTCTTTGTCATTAAGCTTAAGAAAAAAACATGGCAGCTTAGTCATCTGATAGAGTTAAAATCTATGGTGGATGGAAAGCAAGCAGGTGATGCAAAATCCAGACGCTTCAATGCCTTAAAAAATGTTTCCATATTGAAGTTTTAAAATAAAGATTTCATCTGGCAAATAAAGACAATATCTAGTTTAACTTGCACCAAATGTCAGATGAAGTAGCAATGTTTTTAACTATAGCTTTGCAGACCTTAGGGTCAAATCATGATATGGGGGACAGACGTCCGCATACGGCGGCCTTCTGCAGAGAGCACAAACCCAATACTTTGTTGCAGTCTTCAATTAGGAATGATATCTCCGAATTTTGCGCAATACTTAATTTTATACATCATCTAGAAGAAAATATTATCCACCCTTTCCTTTTGCATAATATCAAATGAGTTTCATAAATGTTATCACTTATTTTTTATGAATCATACGCATACACGATATATTCTAATGCTGAGCAAGACACCCCCAGGAGGCATGAAATGAGCTCAACATTTGCATGGGGGCAAATTATATACGTTCAAATTAAAACTAATAATTTCTCAAATTGTGTAACGTGGGAGAAAATGTCCATAGACATGCAGATTTACGTTGCTCATTTATTAAATATAATTGGTTAATTTGTAATAAAAATATTCGTGATTCGAGAGCATATGGTTGACCTTCTGGACGACTGCCTTCGGGACAAGTGCTGTTACATTCGCAAGGTTCACAAGACTTGACAAAAACGTTAATGCCTAAAAAATGACGATAGCAAATACCAGGAAGAGATTTTATCACTGCGATGAAGAACGCTGAATGATATTTTAATGCCGATATATATTCTCCTTGTAAGTTACTATCTTTGTCGACTGCGTTAGTTACTATCATGCCTACTGTGTTAGTTATCATATTGTCTACTGTGTTAGTTAATATGCTGTGTTATGTGCTCCAAATTAACAGAGAGAATGTACTTTATTTGCTTTGAAATAATAACTAACGTGACAAATGTATTCGAACAAGATAGAGAGAAACCGATAGGGAGAGAGATGGAGAGACGGAAACAGTAATTCAGCTCTAAGACATCTTTCACCAGCAAAAGTCATAAATGTGTCTTTTGAAAGATCCTTTATCTTTTGATTTAACCAGGTGACTGTATCTGGAATGTCTCAACGATGTATTGATAAAGCAATGAAGAATAATCTACAAAATTACTTTGGCTGAGAGCTCATCCAACTATAGCGAATTAGACTTGCGTATACAGTTATCATGCTGATTTATATACGTATCGTACTGAAAACCTAACTTAAATATAGTGAATTTAAATCAGATAAATTTATCTTATCAAATTGTTTTTTGTTTGACAAAATGTTCAGGATTGATATGCACCATCTGCAGAATGATTTTGCTCCTATGAGTAAATGGAGACAACATCTTAAATGTTTTCCACGATCATTTTTATTATTTTGCGTGCATTTTTCATACATCTGTAACAGACAGTTAAGGACAAGAAAAGGTACCGTAGAATCAATTTTTGTTTCGTTGGGTTACAATTTTCACTAGATCTTTCGTTTATTATCAAGCACTAATTTAAACACAGAAAAAGAGATGAGGCTGAACATTTAAATACCGATGAAAATTTTATTGTGCACAAATAAAAGTTCACATGATATTTACGGAAGATATATAAATATACAATTAACAGATGTCTGTTGCTTCTTTGAGGACCGGCGTTGACTCAGCGTTCGACGTGCCGGACTCGGTTTTGAATCTTTCTGTGTTGTATATCTGAACATGACACTTTGCATCTTTTTCATTGTGTGCTACAGCCTTTTAAGTGTTGATCAGCCGTTAAATACCAAGTAAAATAAACAATTCCATACTCCTTACAGCTTTCCTAAAAGCAAATGATAGATTATTTATCACCTCTATTAAGTCCACTATCAATTGTGAGATGATCTAGTGGCTTTCAATATTATACCTCCCTTAAACTAACAAAGAATATATATCTTAACATTTCATTCCACTTAATGCGGAAAGTGCATATTCTGTCATCCTTGTCCATATGTCCGTCCGCCCTTCCATCCTTACGTCCTTCACACTTAGAGAATCTAATTGTTCTTAGGTCTGCTTTTCCTTCACTTTGACATCAGTCATACAAAGATGAAAGGCTTGGCTATCTTGTGCACTAAACACATTTTCTACTTCATTTTCTAATGATTATTGTGTTGATGAGAGTATATATATATATATATATATATATATATATATATATATATATATATATATATATATATATATATATATATATATATATATATATATATATATATATATATATATATATAAGAACTTATCAAATGTACTTTTCTGACGGTGTGAAAGGATTGTCGAAGATTATTTGAATTATATTTAGAACGCCAAGCGATTACCATCTCTCACCCACATCAAGCTCTATCCGCCGTCTCATCTTTAAACTTGCTTAAAACTAAGTTAAAAAGTTCCGTATATATATTTAACCCTCCTGTGTCTTTTTAATTTCTTTTTCATTTTCACTTGATCCAGAGCAAGTTGGAAGACCAGCAACAACCTGTTCTCACTCGTTTGAGTACACATTGATTCCAGAATGAGGAAGTACGAAAATCCCACCGTCCTCCTCCTGTCTCCCATCACACCCGCCACCACTGGTCCGTGTTACAGAGAATTTTACCTGTAATCTTTAAAATATATGATTATATAATTGTATACCTGTAATTTGATTTCATAAAGTACTGAACCAATCGAAATGTTGCACACTAGGCAATCTATCTGGATCTCAGATAAGGAAGCCATATAACATAAGTGTTGTACACTTGCCAATGTTCCCTTGCCTCCATCCAATTCTCCAATTGATGTATCATGTAATTAAAGTGTTGCATACTTGGTAATGACCCCACCCCCATCCCATGACCCCAGATAAATTAAGAACATGGCTTGCACAGGGCTACCTTATGGATACCTAATGTATCACGTTGACTGAATGTGAGCAGAGAAGCATAGGAGGAGTTCATATTACACACCAACATATATGATGACGCTAAAGCGTGAATATACTGAACTCCTCAAGCCTCTAGGAGCATTTCTTTGTTTATACGGAGTGAAATGTTTCATATAGTAAAATTGTATTAAAAATGTTATCCTGTACCTATATGTGCAGACAAATTTATTTGCTAGAGATAGTATGCATTTTATGTGCATCTAAATAGAGCGATCACTGGCCTTGGGGTAAGAAAAACTTGGGCCTCTCCTAATCTTATTCATAAAATTTTTTTATTCTATAAAGTTAAAAAGTGTTGTTTCGGCCCTGTCCCCGGGATATATCCCCTATTGCAACCTCCCTTGTCTGCCCTGCATCTAAATCCGTAGTTAGATTTATATCATGGTTATACATCAGAAACATAAACAATATGTAACTTATTTATCAAGCAGTGTCGTAACTAGGTTTTCCTAACTAGCAATCCTAGTCACGTATCACAAGCTTGGAACCTTCTTGTTTATTCTTATCACATAACGTGCGCGTGCTCTTTTCATGTAGCATGAAATGATGTGGTCTAATTGACACATAAATCATTTTATGAATGAAAATTAAATTTAACTTCATGTGGAGATCTCCATATCTCTTGTTTTTCATGACAGTTTTCCTAATAAGCGGTAGCGTCGAAGCTTACTTTACATGGAGGTAGACAAAGATTGCTAAGCTGCTGTGACCAGAAACTTGTTTTAACCGTTAATTGGCGTTCAGAGGTAAGGGGGATCATAGCTACTATGTAAAGAAGCATTGTTTTTTTTTTAAAAAAAAATTAGAACTGAACTCAGGTGACCAAAATGTTTTGATTATTATGCTAAAAGCATTTCCCGTCACCTGTTTGCTGTCGGCTTCGTCCTTTGATGATCTTTGACATTTTATAATTTTTTTTATAGATAAGATTGAGGTATATATTGAATATGTTGACTCTATTTGCAGGATTTTACTCTTCCGTCTTTTGCATGCCTGTAAAGGGGGTGGGTGTTTTGCCATTATGGTGTATATTTGCAGTTGATTGAAGGTTTTGTCTTCCAGGTAATTAGGTAACGATTTTTATTTTTCCTTTATTGCTACCAACATTTTTCTCAGCACTATACAGACAACGAACAAAAGTCGTCCCGGACATAGTTCTCAATGTCGGTGAATCCCAGTGTTCTTTCTCGACGTGACGGAAAAGCCTACGTTTCTACTGGATAGAGCAGTATCTTGTCGGAAATTTCTTAGACTTTATTTACATCGGAACTAATTGCCGATTAGATATTTAAGGATATAAATTATGCACAGTGGTCATATTTTTACCTTATAAATCCTGGTCATAATAATGGATTTCAGTGTCGGTCTTCAAACCCCTAAGTTATATGTCTTCGTGTATTCACTTCATTAATCGATTTAATCTAATATATATCGTGATCTACTGTTTCGGTATGTAGTATTCGCTACGATATTTCTGAAATATTTTATATGTTGATTCATCTAAATGCTTGATTTTAATTTCATATCGGTAGTAAGTTTATGTGGCGTCTTACTTCATGTTCTTAAAAAAAACATAGTATCTACGTTGTGTCAGTATATATATATATATATATATATATATATATATATATATATATATATATATATATATATATATATATATATATATATATTGTGTGTGTGTGTGTGCAATGTACATGAGCTAGTAGTTTCTGATAATGAAATATGTGTGTTGTTCGTGTTTCCTTAGAGACCGAGACCCACTGTAGAAGGAATGTATGTGTGTGTGTCTGTGTGTGTGTGTGTGTGTGATTTGGATTTTTAACGTAGCTTTAACGATTTTTCAGTCATATCGCTACGATGTCTGCAGTGTGGCAGTTTAAAGTCATGTCTTGCACTGAGGCAACATGCCACATACATGCAGCATGATATCCCACCAAATCACATTATCCTGACAACTGTCCGACCAGTTCTATCACTAACCTCTCAATGCTGAGCGCCAAGCGAGACAGTTGTAAGTACTCTTTGTATGTCTTTGGTATGACTCTGCCTGGGATCGTACCCACGAGCTTCTGTATCCGAGGTGGACGCTCTAATCACTACTAGGGCACTGGTGCAGTTATAGGAGGATTGCAGGTCCCTTTGAGAATTCAATCTAGTTGATGTAGTAAAGGTGGCCAATATTATGATCTGATTTACCGGTTGACTAAGGTATAACATGTTACAGTTATCGGACAAAGTCAAGGTCGAAACAGATTTAATTTTTATAATTGTAAATAAGTCGTACACTAAAACTAATTATCTCACACCACCGCTCACCATGAAATGAACCAGTATGTCTATGGATTTTTGCAAATTGTTGGGTAGAACTAGGTACTTAGTTTAGCCGGCTTTATCAATGAAAGTTTATGTATATCATATACTCTTCTTAGCCTAACCGGTTGGTATAGAGTCTCGTCCTTTGATCACATATTTATTACGTTTCCTTTGAAAGTCAAATTAAAAATAAGCAGGTGCTAAATTTGTTACCCTCATGATATAAAAAATGGATGATGGTGATGACGATGATGACGACGACGATGATGATGATAATGACTACGACGATGATGATGATCATCATCAATGTTATTATTATTATTATTATTATTATTATTATTATTATTATTATTATTATTATTATTATTATTATTATTGCTGCTGCTGCTATCCAACCTTTCTCTAGAGCTGTCAATGCTTTCAACATGAGATATATTGACTGAACATTTATTATATGATAATTTCCCCCCTAATTAGTAGACTCGGTTTTTGTAATCATGTATACATGTATATACATGTATATACATATGTATGTATGTATGTATGTATGTATGTATGTATGTATGTATGTATGTATGTATGTATGTATGCATGCATGCATGCATGCATGCATGCATGCATGCATGTATGTATGTATGTATACATGCATGCTTGTACATACGTACGTACGTCCATACGCACGCACGTACGTAGTCGAAACTGTCGTGTGCGCAGCTCTGAGCAAAATAACTGCAAAATTACTCTTACAAAAATAGGTGTTCTGAAATCTCATCACGTGGCAGGATTTGGTAATCTTTCAAGACCCTTAAACACATAGTTTTAGTTATCTTTAAAAAATGATAGGTAGATTTTCTTTAACTTCAGTATCTGGTTGGTTTTATCACAAAAGTAGGTGCTTCTGACAGGAACTGACAAGAGCTTTTTCACCTCATGTGTGATAACCGGTTTCCGTGTATCCTGTTTATTTTTATCTTTTTTGCACATATGGCGAATTAGACTCGGTTGGGATGTGCGCATATTGTCGATTTCCGTTTTAGATCTTTAGTTCATTCATAGCTGTACCAACGTTCCTCGAATACACATATCGAACATGTAAAGATGCATCCAATAATAAAATGAGAACGTGTTTGCTACTCTTTAGTTAAAGCCTTCATAGGCTATTGATGGTGAATAGATACATTATCAAACCAAACTAAATATGCAAGAGGAATCTTTGTTGATTTGAATACATTATCAAACCAAACTAAATCCGCAAGAGGAATCCTTGTTGGTTTGAATACATTATCAAACCAAACTAAATCCGCTAGAGGAATTTCTTGTTGGTTTGAATACATTATCAAACCAAACTAAATTCGCAAGAGGAATCTTTGTTGATTTGAATACATTATCAAACCAAACTAAATCTGCAAGAGGAATCTTTGTTGATTTGAATACATTATCAAACCAAACTAAATCCGCAAGAGGAATCCTTGTTAGTTTGGATACATTATCAAACCAAACTAAATCTGCAAGAGGAATCTTTGTTGATTTGAATACATTATCAAACCAAACTAAATCCGCAAGAGGAATCTTTGTTGATTTGAATACATTATCAAACCAAACTAAATCCGCAAGAGGAATCCTTGTTGGTTTGAATACATTATCAAACCAAACTAAATCCGCAAGCGGAGTCTTCAATACTATGGAACAGACATTTGCTCAATTTAGCACAAGGAGATCTTTCGTACACTGGTGAACTTAAATTTAACAAGATTTTAGCATAAATTTTTCTTTTAAATATCGATGAATTTATTTTTCTCTCTCTCTCTCAGATCCTGAAAGTAACATACTCTGTGTATTTAGTTTTCTTTATTTCTATCTCTCGTTGTGGATATATGCAAAGTATTAGTGTTTTATTTATTTATTTATTTATTTATTTATTTATTTATTTATTTATTTATTTATTTATTTATTTATTTATTTATGTTCAAACTAATCAACGTGCTTACGTAAGAATTCACCTCATTGTCATTATACTAATAGACCGCAAAGGCCAAATTTCTCTTTATTGGCGTTGTTGAACAACACCTGCACAGATTGCATCATCCTGGAGTCAGCCTCTTTTTGGAGTTATCATCTTGGTCATTTTTGCGATAAATTGTTGGCGAAAAAAATGAAAAGTTCACGATAGCAATTGCTACAATTGCTGCCTCGATTATTTAAGAGTTCCATTTGTTTCGTTACTTGTTGCTTACGGGTTTAAAAATAATGTGAAACTAGAACATTTGTTTTTGCAAGAATATTTAAGAAAATAACCTCTAGTGAATTGAGATTTTGAGAGAATTTATAGAGCCTCTTGGTGAGCAGTTTTTAAAGATGAAAATCGTAGCTTTTTTGAACTGCCGTAAGCACGTCATAATAGTGTCATTGATTCTCACCGACTCGATGGCATGTCATCGCCAATAGCAACGACTAGAGCCAACTACTTTTCAACCGTTTCCTAAAATGTTGTAGAAAATTACATTATCATTTACGTTGGCATTTAATTAATGATTCAAACGACGTTGAGCGTTAACGCTTGGATAATGATTTAATATTAAATTTATGAAACTCGTTGAATATTGTCCAGCTTCAGCTTGCCTTGCTGAGCACAAGCTGGACATTATTCAACGACTCATAAATTTAATATTAAATCATTACTTATGTGAGATCCTATATATATATATATATATATATATATATATATATATATATATATATATATATATATATATATATATATATATATATATATATATATATATATACAATGACGACCACTGTAGGTTTCCAGAGATGTCTTTCTTACCATTGGTAATTCAGGCTGATTTTTCGAACACATGGGATCAGTCATTTTGGTTAGCTGTGTGCTTAGATCATGTATAATATGTTAAGAAGTTGCAGTCATAGTACACAATACATGAAAGTAACATAGGTGTATGCTAACATTCTCTCCAATGTGCACGTTACAAATGCAAACAACTTCATCATACGCATGTCACTCTCTCTGAAGTTCGTACAATCTATAAAGTTTCCCGTAAACTGGTCAGTTTTTGGCGGACGAACAATCGATCAGACCTGTGACAAATGGTGTCTTATAACGTGATAATTGTTACAATAACACTCGAAGACGTTTTAACATTTAATGAAATACCTGGTCATTTAAATTTTAATACTGTTCCTGAAACTTTTTAATGAAAACAAATTAAAGAAATCACTCGGTTTCAATCATATGCAACTATATACTGTGACGGTATGAATTTATTATGATCTAATACGACTGTTGACCCGAGGGCAGTTCAAACAGCCATTATTTACATCTCTTTCTCTAGCATGTAATGGAAAAGGCCGATGATATACCAGTTCCATGTAAAAACTAAACACCTAATCTGCATTCGGATAATAATCAAAGTTCAATAGGAGCTTACTTAGCTACGGTGATGCAGATGTGCGGATATCAGTCCGGGTACATAAATGGCAAAGACTATACCCCTTGAAGTTTGCTTACATCAGGATGATACATTTTGATCTTATCCGTCGAGAACGTGTTGACATCGTCGAGATCATGATGTCATAATGTACATGACGTAAAAAATCGTTAGCGTCACTGATCATTGCAAAGTGATGAAAGCCGGATTGAGTTAAAAATGGAGTTGCCTCCGTTGCTAATAAGTTCTTTCCAGTCGCGAGTTGGTCCCGTTCTTGTATATCTCATAAGTATGATAGCATTTAATAACATGGCTAATGTGTTATTTAATTTATAACACTCATCGGATTAAATGATCATTGTTGGCTATTTATCGATGTTTAAATTTACCTAGTCACTCATAAAGTAAATAAAATTCGAATAACTTTATTTTAATTTTGTGAGAGATTACGTATTTCTTTACAGATTGATAAATACCCATCTATAATCATTTAATCCATATAACTCTATTTTTCTTACTTTCTGTCATCATACCAGCGGATTCCATGGATAAAGAATTCAAACGTATGCAGATCATAGTTTTATTTCATTGTTCTCTTCACTCTGCGCTACAAAATATAACCCCATCTTCGTTGCCCAACAGTCATCGCCATTTATATAGTATTATATGGTAAAGTTTTAAAGCAGGTCATGGCTTTGAAATAAGGAACCTGGTATGGTCATTTTACTCAATGTTCTTTTGGTTGTTATGGGTTCAAACTAGGCTATTCCTTTTTATTCTTTAACATTGCACTTGCGTATGACACAAGTTGTTTTAACATTCATTGCTCTTCCTTTTAAAAGCAAACATTGCTTCCACTATTAATGAGGTCCCCTGCTCGTCATATATGATTATGACCTTTAATGGCAGCTGGCGGAACACTGCTAAGCAAAATTTAATAATTTCTGAACGTATATTTGTTTACTTTCTCTCGCAAAAGGGGTAGGTGTTAGAATGCTGTCACTCTTATAATGCCCTGTCGAATACATCATCAAAATGATCTTACAAGAGAGAAAGCAGACATAAATTCTTGTCCCACTGTAATTAATTATCATATGGTGGACTTTATCATATGGTTGTTTAATCTTGTATCTAAGTAAAATTTTGTGTTGGGGTGATAATTAGTAAGCAGTATGTAATACCTAACTGACTTCAACTGGCCGTGTCAGCTTTCTAAAATTCCATGTTGTTTTGTGCTGCTCCTGTAGTTTTCTGGGAAATGTCTTGGTGCGGTTGAAGATAGTTTATTCCTTGATTTTGGGTTCCGCTCTGGGGACTTGGAGATAACTTTGATAGAGGAGAAGGTAATGGCAAAATTATATGCTCTACAAAACTCACAATTTAGGAAAAGTTAAAATTCATACACACATACACACACAAACACACAAATATATATATATATATATATATATATATATATATATATATATATATATATATATATATATATATATATATATATATATATATATATATATATATATATATATATATATATATATATATATATATATATATATATATATATATATATATATATATATATATATATATATATATATATATATATATATATATATATATATATATATATATATATATATATATATATATATATATATATATATATATATACCTCTGTGTGTATGTGTGTGTGTGTGTGTGTGTGTGACTATTAGGAACTCGCATATTGTCTGACATTGACACAGACGGCTGATGTCACTATTAGGAACTCGTATATTGTCTGACATTGACACAGACGGCTGATGTCACTATTAGGAACTCGTATATTGTCTGACATTGACACAGACGGCTGATGTCACTATTAGAAACTCGTATTTTGTACATATGCAATTTAAATCGGTACCTATCATCCAGATGTCAAGAGATAACAATTTGCGACGTCTTTAAGTCTAATCTGTCATGCTGTGTCAAGAAAAGTCATCTAGAATAGTTTTGCTTGCAAAATGAGTTATAAGAATGCGATAGATTTTTTTCGAATTAAGTTTAAGATTTTATAATTACTTCCGATGAATTGGTTATGTTCCATCCATCCATTATAAGTATACTGGAAGAATTAATGTTGAGCGTAATAAAATCAAATGATTTGAGTAAATCCGTCTGCATGAAAGGTAAACTTACCAGAAAAGAACCACCGACCCACGAGAAGCTACTGGCAAGCTTTAGACTTCTTAAAGTTGTTATCAGATGTAAACTAAAATAGTGAAAATTGAAGAAAAAAAATATGTTTTTGAAAAACAGATTTTACTACGTATGAGATGTAATATTATTTTATAATGCTAATCACGTTTTATATCACATAAAGTATAACCATGCAATATAGACCATAACATAAGGTTATGTTGACGGCCAGGATGATTAGGCAAAAACAAAATATTCGAAACATTCGTTGTATGCCGTTTAAAAGTTATATCTTCCCATTATATGGTATCTAAAGCAGCATTCCGAATAGCAGAGGTGCACATAGTGTAATGAACAAATATCCTGTGTCAGAACTCA
Organism: Potamilus streckersoni; assembly: GCA_016746295.1. Classification (NCBI taxonomy): domain Eukaryota; kingdom Metazoa; phylum Mollusca; class Bivalvia; order Unionida; family Unionidae; genus Potamilus; species Potamilus streckersoni. The sequence goes on from JAEAOA010000364.1 coordinate 2,327,225, forward strand.
TCAATGTCTTCTATAGAGATCGAGCCTAGAAACTGCAAAAAAAAAATGATTGTTGTTATGTTGTGAGACATATACCTTAAAAAAACCCACAAATACAATACCGTATGTAATGTCACAGTTAAAGAAAACACAAATACAATACCGTATGTAATGTCACAGTTAAAGAAAACACAAATACAATACCGTATGTAATATCACAGTTGAAGAAAACACAAATACAATACCGTATGTAATGTCGCAGTTAAAGAAAAAAAAAACACATACAATACCGTATGTAATGTCACAGTTAAAGAAAACACACATACAATACTGTATGTAATGTCACAGTTAAAGAAAACACACCTACAATACCGTATGTAATATTACAGTTAAAGAAAACAAAAATACCATAGCGTATGTAATGTCACAGTTAAAGAAAACACACATTCAATACCGTATGTAATGTCACAGTTAAAGAAAACACACATACAATACCGTATGTAATATCACAGTTAAAGAAAACACAAATACAATACCGTATGTAATATCACAGTTAAAGAAACACACATACGATACCGTATGTAATGTTACAGTTAAAGAAAACACAAATACAATACCGTAGGTAATGTCACAGTTAAAGAGCTGTCCGAGCCAATGCCGAGTCTACATATGAGTCTAAAGAACGAATCGCAAGAGTGCTGATTGATTATTGCAGAGGATAAGTCAGTTATGTAAAGTTGCCATAACTGATCCTGGGAATGCTATACCACCAACAAATACAATAACCGCAAACAAATATTCTGTAGGGTAATGACAAACTTTGATAATGATCTCAAGTGTAGAAAGATAATAAATAGAATCAAAGAAAAAATGACTTTTTAATCGTTTCAAATGCTTATTATTAATTTAATTAATTTGCGTAAATGTACATGGAACTCAAAAGTATATAGACACAGAGAGCAAAATCAGTTGCCAAAGAACGTAATGTTACTGTTTGGCAAAATTAGTTCTTTCTTGGTAAGACCTAAAGACACGTTTGCAAACTTTATACGATCTATCTAAAATGAGAATGTTAAACCGTGCAGTTCACTTTTGAGGAAAATTTCCTTTTTCGTGTCCACTATAACAATCAAGCTTGGTGAGATCTCTCCGTTTGTTTCCAGCCCAGTTTCTCCGTTTGTTTCCGTGCAGCGACAGCGAAAAAAAATGAAAATGGCACTAGTTTCAAGTCTATTATTCAGTTTATATGTGCATAAGCCTCTCTTAAAAATAGAAAAATAATGAAAACAAACTTTTCTTCAGTAATTTTCAGAATACATGCGACCATCATTAATACGGTATTTCATATGAACCAGTTACTGTGGCCGAAAATAATTTATTTTTCATAACAGTTATTTATTATTAACATCATTAATATTGAAACCTCCTGCATCAACATAGTTGACTCTCAATGATCGTTTAGAAGAGAATTTGGGATTTATTTCAGTTTGAGAACTTGATGACTTGATGGACGTTTCTATCAAGGAATTAGTTAGCCAAAAGAATAAAAGTTTCACAACCAAACTTTTTGATATATGCTAAAAAGAACATTGTTTCCTATATGGATATGTGGTGTATATCCTAAGCTATGTGTTTTGGTTTTATCCGGGTAGATATTTTTGGATAGACAAAAATAGGACAAATGCAATATGTTCAAACAGACGTTTGCATAAAAATGTTACATTGTTCCCGCCTAGCCTTAAAATTTGCATTCATTTAGTCTAGTAACTCCCAAAATGGGCGATACTACCCCCTGAAGAGGGGGAAGGGCGGTGGGATTACCGAGGGGACGCTAGTGCTGAATAATGCTTTTTACGGGGCAAGGCAGTGGGTACTGAAGGATAACCAAGAGTGCGGTGGCCCGCAAACGTTTGGGAACCACTGATCTAGTCCATTTTTCAAGTCGATAATTGTTAATCGTAGAGTTGTGTGTTCGAATTTATGACATATATGTTTCTGGTAACAAGTGCTATTAATAGTGGAGATGCCTTGCATTATCAATATAACGTGTTGTTTTGTTTTTTTTTCACTGTACCGGTATGTCGGTAATTTCCTTCAGTAAGTAATATATGGAAATTCCCATGTAATCTTGTTACGACTCTAATAATATTAACAGCATGATTTTATTATTCCTAACAAAATAGTTCTAACAATTATCCTTTATCTGTCACAAATTAACGGTGAATATTAGAAATATAATTATAATTATGAATATTTAATCACGTGTTTGGCACGTGACACGTTTGTCAACGCTGTTGCCAAACGTATTGTTGAGAGATATTCGAGCCTAATCCAACTTTTGAAAAAAATTAAAATTAAACAAAACAAAGCAAAACAAAATAAATAAAACAGAAAGACTCAATGTCGTTTTTAACGTATTTGCTATCGTATGTAAATGTATGAAGTACATGTATTCCTTTGTAATTTGCGAATCCTACAATATCGAGGAGTACAGTTATTTTCTGTCTGAACTTTACATAATTTCTCCAGAAAAAATATTCTTTGAATTTCATCAACAGGCTATCTAATGTCAGTACTGTCTTCCACAATAGCAGTTATATAGTTTGCTAAATTGTTAGCTACATTGTTAGCTATATTACTAGCTTAATCGTCTAACTTTAGCTACAATTTTAAAATCACAATTCCAACATCAACATTCTATAAGGAATTGGCCATTTAATTTTCGGGGGATGGATCTATGATTTTCATTTGAGCTAAAATATTTTCTTTTCTTTTATCGCATGATAATTAATATTTTCCCTAATAATATAATGTATCTAAAAGGGTGGGGTTTTTGTTTTTTTTAAATCAGAGCAAGGTGCAACGTGTCAATTAAAATAATTCAGTCCGGTGATAAATCTTCGTTTTCACACGGCGGTACTTTTGCGACGACAGTGATAACTTAAAAATGATATAAGGTTCAGGTTTACTAATCCATACAGTTTATCCTGGGAGGACTTGGATCACGATTATTTTTCCTGTATAGTCTCTACATTTAGACCGCTTCGATGGTCCAAGTGATTAGAGCATACGCCTCGGAAGCAGGAGGGTCGAGGGTTTCAACTCCAGCCGAATCATGCCAAAGACTTATAAAATGATACTAGCAGCTGTCTCGCTTGGCGCTCAGCATTAATGGATTATTGATAGGACTGGTCATCTTGTGTCAGGATAATGTGACTGGGTGGGACATCATGCTACACGTCTATGACATTATACCCCAGTGCAAGACATTACAAAGACTGCCTTATTACAGACATGGTAGCGACATGACTGCAAAATTTTTAAAGCTACCTTAAAAATCTAAATCACACACACATACACACACATACACAGACTCGCACACACACTCGCACACTCACATATTGTATTTGTTTCTCAATACTGAACTTTCCGCTGCATCCAAATCATAATAAACCATATGGTAATCTAAAGTACTTTCAAAGATAAACTCACGGTGAAGTTCGTTTTATAGATTATCTGTCAATTTTTGGAGTGGCTGGAATATAAACAATACAATTCACTGTGAACTGTCGCCCAAATACACATAGATATAATACCCAGACTCTAAAGAGGAAAAAATACCTTTAAACCAATACCAAGAATGTATGAACCTAACTTTTGTATCATCTCCAAAACGAGAAAGAGAAAAAAAAATGTGCTCCAAAAATTAAATGGGACTACATTCGTGGGCAATGTACCGGAAAAAAAATTGTTATCTGAGTAAATACGTCGGCTAGTCTTGAAAAAATAACTTATTCTTTTTCTCCGGGAATTATTTCAGCGAATCAGAGGCGCTTTTTAATTTTAATACAGCTTTAATACATCCTTATTTAAAAAATCAGTTCCCGTAGTCACGTGCTATTAAATTGATTGGTAAGTGATGTGAGAAACATTTCATAGACATAAATAAGTCCTTTATCAAACTCACATTATATGTAATGGCAAGTATATAAGAAAATACGCTGAAATGTTTCACTTAATTCATGACATTGCAACTTATTTAGTCATCTATCCTTGACTGGATTTTACACACACACACACACACACACACACACACACACACACACACACACACACACACACACACACAAACACACAATCTCCTTCCGTGGTGATAATAAAACGTATAAAGTTGAGCTTAAGATTAAGAGTCTGTGCTTGGGCAAGAGACGTGCATTTCAAGGGTGGGTTGTTATGATTTTTAACGTAGCTTTAACAATTTTTCAGTCATATCGCTACGATGTCTGCAGTGTGGCAGTTTATAGTGATGTCTAGCACTGGGGCATCATGCCGCAGACATGTAGCATGGTGTCCCACCCAGTCACATTATTCTGACACCAGGCCGACCAGTTCTAACACTAACCTCTTAATGCTGAGCGTCAAGCGAGGCAGCTGTTAGTACCATTGTTGTAAGTCTTTGGTATGACTCGACCGGGGATAGAACCCACGACCTCCCGCATCAGAAGCGGAAGCTCTAACCACTAGGCCACTGGAGCGGTCTGTATTTCAAAATGTAACTTTTAATTTGTTGAAAATAGAATTTCTAATTAAAACTCGAAATGTGAAGTTCTATGATTTCTGTGCTCGGAGACCAGCATATTTAGAACTCACCCAGTTCGAAATCCTTATGGGCTATACCTGAGGTGTATGATTAAAACCTCAGCACTATAAATTGTGGGATACTTATTCGTGAAAATAATGAAGGTATATATGAAATTCACAAAATATGATTGGCCTTCAAAAAGTTTAAAATTTTGATTTTTAATGTGTTTTAAATCTGCTTCTCTATTCATCTTCTGTTGATATTTGCAAACGATCTGACCAATGTTAGAAAAAGTATATAAAAATTAATAAAAATAGTGAGCGATAGTTACCAAGAAAGCTGACTCATATATATCAAAAAGATGTCTTCTTTTTCTACTGTATATACCAGATAACGTCCGTGCTGGATGCTACAATTGCATAGAAAAGTCCGATCAGAAATATGTTGGTAGAAGCGTTTCAAAACAAAACAGTAACTAACTGAATGAATAAATACATAGGATTTTGCGAGTTTCCTCTCTTTATAAGAAACATTTTGTCTACAAAGTTTGTATATTATCTTAAAAACTCGATTTTTAATTACTGGACACATATGTTTGCCTCGTAATTATTAGTTTCATTATCAGTAAGCTACATTCACAGTTCCCACTATTGTGACAACAAACCAAAATCTGTTCATTGTTTTTCTTCCAATAATAAGAAAGAAAGCCTATAAAGATGTAACTTGTACAAAGGGCTATATGAAAGACGTTTTCTTTATTTTGTAAGAACAGAGAAAATTGTCTGAAGCTTTGGGTCTGTGCAGCAAAATTTCGTAAAAGAGATTTGTGAAATCTTACTAATGAAATAAAACAGAAAGCAAACGAATGTCAGTCGTTAAACACAATTTAATGTAAACGAAGTATGCTTCAATCAAGCTGCAATAAACTTTATTTTCAAATTTAAAAAAATGTAATACAGCTGAGTAAGTTTTTCTTGATATGGATTCATTAGAGTTGTCGACGTGTTCTAGAAACCCAAACCGACACCTTAGACCACCTCCCATCAAAATATATCTATATCATTGAAATCTGGCGTGCACGAATGAGAACGGAAACCATAATCATTATAAAATTTCCATAATTCTAACTTTATACTAATTGAAACTGGCATTTACCTAAGAATATTTTAAGAATTTGGGTCTTATGGTTTTTCTTTGTTTTCCTTAACGGCTAGCAATACAGGACATTTATTTAATTAGTCCAGTTTACCTTACTTCTTGAGCCCAATACACCATGCAAAGGTCTCTCCTCTTCCCATTCATTTACAGACCCGGTCCTAGGGTGTGCGGGGCCTATGGCAGCATGCGAGGCCCAAGGCAGAAAAGATGAGATAGGGGACCTAAGCAAAACCAACTGCATTGCGGAGAAGCGCCGGGCTCAATGCAGTAGCCTCATTAGCCTTGCCTTAGGACCGAGCCTGTTCATTTAAATGTAACAAGTAACAAACCTGTCCTCTTCCCATGCATTGAAGTGTCACAAGTAACAAGCATTTTCGCTTCCCATGCATTTGTATGTTACAAGTAACAAGCATGTCCTTTTCAAGTGCATTAAAGTATTACAAGTATCAAGCCTCTCCTCTTTCATGCATTTAAGTGTTACAATTAACAGGCCTCTCCTGTTCCCATGCATTTAAGTGTCACAAGTAACAAGCATGTTCTCTTCCCATGCATTTAAATGTTACAAGTAACAAGCCTGTCCTTTTCACGTGCATTAAAGTATTACAAGCATCAAGCCTGTCCTCTTTCATACATTTAAATGTTACAAACAGGCATGTCTTATTTCCATGCATTTAAGTGCCACAAGTAACAGGCATGTCTTATTCCCATGTATTTAAGTGTCACAAGTAACAGGCACGTCTTGTTCCCATGCATTTAAGTATTACAAGTAACAAGCATGTTCTCTTCCCGTGCATTTAAGTGTCACAAGTAACAGGCATGTCTTGTTCCCATGCATTTAAATGTTACAAGTAATGAGCCTGTCTTTTCCCCATGCATTGAAGTATTACAAGTATCAAGCCTGTCCTCTTTCATGCATGTAAGTGTCACAAGTAATAGGCCTGTCCTGTTTCTATTCATTTAAGTGTTACAAGGAACAAGCCTCTCCTCTTTTCCTATGAATTTTGTTTTTTCAAGATCATTATTTATAATTCTTTGTACTTAAAAAGGATCTGTAGAAGACGTTGTGATAGAAATATCATCAGCAATGCTGTCTTGACATGTTGTGTATCTTTTTCCTTTGCATTCTTCCTTTGTTACCATGGTTTACATACGATGGAATCGTCGTGAATATTGCCGAGTTCTTGCACATCATATAATGGCTGAAATTAAAATTAAAGCATTGGTCACTTGGTCTTGGTTTCCCCGTACACCCTGAACTCAATGCTGCCTTATTTGTGTCATTCAATACATATATATATCACCTAGTTATTGCGAAGATTGTTTTACAGTCTGAACTGTGGAGGATACGATTATAAGGTGTCACCATTGTCGAAAATATCATACTTTCATGTTTTATAATGTAAATACCTAACTCGTAATCTCTTATAACGAATCAACTGTGTGTGTATAATTAACATTATTTTGTTGGCCCTCTAAAGCTTCATACTTCGCATAGGGTTAAATTGTTCAATAGTAACTTTCATATTCTCCTCACTCGTGCTACTCATAAAAGAGACCTTATACATTTAAGGTTTGTTAAAGAACATTCTAATTCCGTTTATCCTGGTTATCTGTTACATTTGGCAAATTCGTTCCAAAGCATTGTTAAATCGAATTAAATGCTTTACGCAAGTTTGCATCACAATTAAAATTATGGTGGCAGTAGTGTTATCTGTGATGTGAAGGAAGTTAACTCTCTCCCACACAGTCACGTTATCCTGACTCCAGGTCGATCAGTCCTAACACTAATCTCTAAAGTGTGAGCGTCTAGCGAGTCAGCTGTTAGTACTATTTTTAAAAGTCTTTGGTATGACTATGCCATGATTCGAACCCGTGACCTCCCGCATCCGAGGCGGAGGCTCTAACTACGCTGCCAACTAAGCGGTTATATGAAGGCGTTTTATTTAGACAACACTATACAGAGGTATCACTCATATTGACCTTCATCGATGAAGAGTATTGGCTATCTTTTTGATGAACCTTTCAGTGTCTAATTAACCAAGGAAATATTGATTTTTCATATTGTTACAAAATGGCTCATTGGAATATAATATAATATAATATAATATAATATAATATAATATAATATAATATAATATAATATAATATAATATAATATAATATAATATAATATAATATAGGGATAAATTCTTAAAATGAGTACTTTATCATTGACAAGCAATTCTGCTTTTGCAAGTTAATTTTGCGTTTTTAAGATTGTAGACTAGGTCGAAACATAAAAAGATGCTAACTTTTGTACAGTGGCTCTTAATGATGCAATTTAAACCGATGACGTAAAGTTATCCGAGAGTGATTTCAAAGAATATAACAATTTTTCAGTCATATCGCTACGATGTCTGCAGTGTGGCGGTTTATAGAAATGTCTTGCACTGAGACATCATGACACAGACATGTATCATAAGTCTCTTTATTCTGACATCAGGCCAACCAGTCCTAATACTAATCTCTTAATGCTGAGCGCAAAGAGAGGTAGCTGCTAGTACCATTTTAATAAGTCTTTGGCATGACTCGGCCTGGGTTCGAACCCGCGCCCTCACTCATCCGGCGGATGCTCTAACCGCTAGGCCACCGGAGCGGTGAAAATGGCAAGCAACTATTTGATCACCATTTTACTCTCACGTCTGCATTGTTTTTACCATCGTGCCTTGACTATAGTATCCCAAACTGTACAATTGTACTATGAAGATATGGAAAGCTGTAAAATAAGAGGGTGAAAATTCCAAAAAAAACCAGACTATTATTTGTTCCTTGTTAACGTATTATTTTAAAAGTTGTTTATTTGTACCTGTCTTGTCACAATTAACCCCTATTTTGTTGTTTTAGTTATTAATTGTTTTTCTGTGTGAGGCTCGTCACTAAACCAATAGTATATTTTATAGTTTGCTTCAAAAAGTATAATTTCTAGTTAATGACATTCGAATATCACCAATGTAATATAATGCTAGTATATGACATTATGTAATATAATACTGTTACCTGAAATGTAATAGAATAATAGTACCTGACATGATGTAATATAATACTGGTTTCTGACATGATGTAATAGAATACTGGTCCCTGTCATGATGTAATAGAATACTGGTACCTGACTTGACGTAATAAAAAACAAGTACCTGACCTGATGTAACAGAATACACATAACTGGCATGATGTAATTTGATACTAGCACATGATATGATGTAATAAAATACCTGTATCTAACATGATATAATGGAATAATAGTACACGACATGTCATTGAACACTAGTAACTGACCTGATGTAGAAGAAAACTAGTATCGGACGTGATGTGATAAAATACTAGTACCTGACATGGTGTGATATAATACTAGTACCTGACAGGTAAGATAATACTAGTATCAGACATGTTGTAATATAATACAAGTACATGACATGATGTAATAATACTAGTACAAGACATGATATAATAATACTAGTACCTGACATTATGTGACATAATACTAGTACCTGATATAACGTAATTAAATATTAGTACAGGGCATGATATTAATACAATACTAGTACCTGAAATGTAATATAATACTAGTACGTTACATTGCTTATCGATTATATAACAGTATTATTTTATTGAACGACGACTAAATGAAGCGATAGATAGAATACTTCTTCCATACATATATATATATATATATATATATATATATATATATATATATATATATATATATATATATATATACTTCTGCCATACAAAGAATATATATACTTCTTCCATAGATAGAATATATAATTATATATACTTCCTCCATAGATAGAATATATAATTATATATACTTCTTCCATAGATAGAATATATATATATATATGTATATATATATACATATATACATATATATATATATATATCTATATATATATATATATATATATAATATATATTATAAATATATATATATATATATATATATATATATATATATATATATATATATATATATATATATACTTCTTCCATACAAAGAATAGACATGCTTCTTCCATACAAAAAATAGATATACTACTTCCATATGAAGAATATATACTTTTTCCATGGAAACAACAGACACAGACAGAATACTTCTTCCATACAAAGAATATATATATATACTTCTTCCAAACAAAGAATATACATGCTTCTTCCATACAAAAAATAGATATACTACTTCCATACATAGAATATATATACTTCTTCCATACAAATATTATATACTTTTTCCATGCAAAGAATAGCTACACTTCTCCATACAAAGAATAGCTACACCTATTCCATACAAAGAATACGTACAAAAATAACAGTATGTGTATAAACAAAGGAAGATGCAAAATAATGCTTGAGCAAATATAATTACAAAACAAAATGAATTCCATGTATGATGCTCAAGAAGTGTTTAAATCAAACCGTTTCGTGTTTTTGTTTTTTTTTTAAATAAATGTATGAGCTGGGTTTGTTCATTTGATCGTGACACAGATAATAGCAAGTCAGATTTCTGTTTTCAATAAATAAAACCCATCACAGGTCGTGTAAATTTTTGCATAGTTCACAAGTGTTAATCCTTCCCGTTCTTTTATAACTGATTTGTACATTTATAATTTGTTTAGAACACATTCAACTAAATTTAGTTCCAAGTGTTGGATATTCATGCCATTGTTCATTAAAGCAGTACGCTTTTCAATTATTTGATTTTCCTTTCTTTTTGGGGGTGGTGGTGGTGGTGTTTTCTTCATTGGTTTCTTCATATTGTCTCAGCGCAGGTTCTGAATAGACCGGAAAGAGTTGATTTTTTTTCCCCATAACGCAGACGTCCTTGAACTTGCTTCATGAATGACAATTTGATATTCAAGATCAGCTTATCTAAAATGCCTTTCACTCGTGAAGATTCCCCATTTTAGTGTAATGGCTTTGGAACAATCCTATACAAAGTTAGGTTTCTATGTAACTTGTGCTTTAACCTGGTTACAATAAAGACAAAATTAATGTTATCGAAAATATTTTGTGACTGTCATGTGAACACTTATTCAATTATAGTATCTATGTACAAATTCATCACTTTGTAATTGTAGGACAAATATATCTTAAAAGAATAGGTTACAGGTTGAAGTGGCTAGGTATGTTCTCTGATGTGTACTAATTTATTCGTTTCACTTGAGTCGCGGCTCCGCCCACTAACGGCGTTGCCCGCAGGAGATTGAAATCTAATACAGATGGATTTAAATGAAGCCTTGAAAGAAGCAAACTCACTGAATATAATCGCCAGAAAATATAAACATATTTATTTTTCATCAAAAGACAAATAAGACAGCTCCTATTCAATTTTAGAGGCGATAAAATAATTAATGAATGCAAGTTGCTCATCCAATCTCCTGGTCCTGATATTGTCATTTACATAAAAACGATTTTTTCCCCCATAATGTCATCCTCACAACGAGACGTAAAATCATTTCAAAAGATTCTCGAAGCTGAAAGGTGTTTAGGACTTGATCAACGTATAAACTTACATCTTGATACCACTATTAAACTTAGTTCTGATTGATTACAAACTTAATAACATCACTATTTACAACAATGGCGACTGTGGTTGTACAATACTGGCATTTATCAGTATTGCCCGAATCGAGTACTGAAGACAAGAGAGAAAAATTTAATTTCAAAGAAGGCTGGTGCATTTAGGAAACATTGACGAAACATCATTCTTATGTTGTCCTTCAGTGATTAATGCAATTTCACGGAACACTGAGTCTTTTGCCTTTGTGTCACTTTCAAACTCTGATCGACAAAAACACTACCGTGCACACGCGCCGCACACGTGTTACGTGTTTAACGGGTGGCCCTTATGACTTTCGAATGAAGACAGGGTGCGTTAGGGGAAAATGTTTCCTTCATTTCTTCGATCACTTAAATGACAAGCATACTCCCGTTACAAGATTTAGTTTCAATTTGTTTTGCTTTTACAAAAACACCACCATAGGGGTGATTTTAAAACTGAATAAAAAAATAACAGGAACCTAATGCTACAGAAATCACAATGCATGAAATTGACGGATACAAATAAGTAGGCGAATAAAAAATGCGACTTTCATCCAAAAGCCACATTAAGGGACTTTTAAAAATTGTATGGTACTTCTTCACCTTCCATGACTAATCAAAGATGACACAATGCTTAAGAAAACTTTCAACAAACACAAAATACACACATACATGCGCACGCTTCATTTATTGCAGCCAACATTTTACACCCAAAAAATGAAATCAGTGATTTTAGATTAACATGGATCAAGTTATTTTCAAGATGAAATCTTAAAAAGAATGCCGTCAATATTATAAACGTTGAAATTCATAAATTGGGCCGCTAAGTCTTTTTGATCTCACATTCACTATTTTTATATGATGCTACATTTTCAAAGGGATTTTAAAAGCAAATTATTCCTTGAATTGATTATTACTAAAATCTAACAGAATTTGATTCATCTCTTAAAATTCATTTGTACAGTAAATGGCATTCTTTGAAAGCTTATCTTTTGTTTCTTTTGTTTTCTTTCAGTGTAATTAGTAATTTAATTGAAGTTGATCAAATCGTATTAAGCTCATTTACAAAGATTTTATAATTTCCATGAACCAATATCCCTCAAGGATTAACAGTTATCTTTTTTTTAATAAATAATCTCAAGATTTGTAAAAAGTAGCTTGATGGCATACAATATATATTTTGTAATGTATAAAATAAATGGAAAAGCAATCAGGGGAACTTTCTTCTGTGAAGCCTTGACTAAAAGTGTGATGCTGAAAGCATGTTGTATATTTTTGAAAAAAAAAGAGATATTGCTGGAATAAATGCATACAGATGGATTATATGAAATTTAGCAGTAAAAATCTTTCCATTTTCTTTGCTACTGACGCTACAATGTCACGTGACACCACTTGAAGGAACTAAACATCATTATCTTTCTAAACTGAATCCGATGTAATATGCGATAATTAGTTAAAGTATTCAAAATAAATTTCAACCTAACATTTCATGTCTTGCTTATCTGTTTTGCGTGTTGTTCCATTAGAACATTATCCCTGGCATTGGACTTGCAAAATACACTGAATGTATAATATCGTATTATATGATATGTATTACTATGAAGGAGAATATGGAGAAACGTGAAAACTGATAAAACTGAAATCTTAATATACCCCTTGTAAATTCAAATTGCTTTACTTCTGTTTTTTTTTTATTATAAGAACTGAACAATCTTCACGTCCATCGTGATTTAAATTCAAAATCTACAGAAAGTATCATCCTAATATCTGTATCCGTTGTCGCAAAAAAAAAAGGCCCACAATATTACATGCGCTGAACAGGTGCGCAGATGAATTATTTAAACCTATACGTCGGATATTCACAATCTCTATATTTTACGACCACACAAATTATACAAAAATGTAGCATTGTTTTGAATTCAGTAACAAAATGTCCTCCGCATAGACAAGAAAATAATAAACAATTGGTTGACACCGAAAAAATGTAAAGGTAATTATAATTTATACGGTATTTATTTCTGAAATTCAGCCGTGTAATTATTCTAATATGAATGTCTTCATAATTTGTAAAGAAATAAATCAGAAATATATGCCTATATTTCAACGAAGTGGTTGTAAGATTAACAATTTAATCTCGATCTTGACAAAATAAATCTTCATTTTGTGATTATCTGTTAACGATTCCAAAATAAAAATAAACAATAATATAATATAATATAATATAATATAATATAATATAATATAATATAATATAATATAATATAATATAATATAATATAATATAATATAATATAATATAATATAATATAATATAATATAACATAACATAACATAACATAACATAACATAACATAACATAACATAACATAACATAACATAACATAATATAATATAATATAATATAATATAATATAATATAATATAATATAATATAATATAATATAGGATAGGATAGGATAGGATAGGATAGGATAGGATAACATTTATTCCAATTAAAATTAACATTTACCTTTCGGTTAGGTAAAAATGTATATTTTGTAAAATCTCAAAAATGTATAATTACATAATGACTATATAGGGTCACTTATAAATACATATTGCACAAACCGAAGATGAATACAACAAGACTATTCGAATCAATGCGTTGTTTCGTTGACTCATGCAATGATACTTTCATGAGACTTACAAATATAAATATGTGTAAGTTAACACACACACACTTAAACACATAAAAACATGTAGAGAAAATACAAAAATGAGACTATATATATATATATATATATATATATATATATATATATATATATATATATATATATATATATATATATATATATATATATATATATATATATATATATATAGTTATATATAGTTATATATAGTTATATATATAGTTATATATAGTTATATATAAATATATATAGTTATATATATATAGTTATATATTATTATATATAGTTATATATATATATATATATAGTTATATATATATATATATAGTTATATATAAATATATATATATATATATATATATATATATATATATATATATATATATATATATATATATATACATATATAACTAACTATATAACTATAACTATATAACTATATAACTATATATATATAACTATATATATATATATATATATATATATATATATATATATATATATATATATATATATATTCATATATATCTATATATATAGTTATATAACTATATATATATAACTATATACATATAACTATAACTATATATATATATATATATATAGATATATATATATATATATATATATAGATATATATATATATATATATATAGTTATATATATAGTTATATATATAGTTATATATATATATAAATATATAGTTATATATATATATATATATATATATATATATATATATATATATATATATATATATATATATATATATATATATATATATATATATATATATATATATAGTTATAGTTATAGTTATAGTTATAGTTATACATTTACTTTTATATCTGAGACCCATATAATTAAAATCATCAACCTAAAAAGTATTCGGGTAGTTCATTGTAGGATTTTGTTACATCCGCTCAAGTCTTTATCGGTCATTTCCTCGTTTTCTTCCATCAAACAATTTCAAAATTTCAATTGGAGAGAGAGAGAGAGAGAGAGAGAGAGAGAGAGAGAGAGAGAGAGAGAGAGAGAGAGAGAGAGAGAGAGAGAGAGAGAGAGAGAGAGAGAAGTCTTGCATAACAAATCGTCTTCATCCAATATGCTGTGGTTATAATCATAAAACTTTTCACTATGCATAAAATAAGTCATAAAATGAACGAAACAAATTATGTTTTCGCCAATACAAATGAACACTGCAGGTGAAAGAAGCGCCTAGCAAATGTCCGGCGACGGCTAAGCGTGAGTGATCGATTAGTAGTCAGGTTTCATAGAGAAATTAAATTCGTCCTGTCAGGAGAGTTTATTGGAAACGGAACGCCATCAAAAGAAATTCTTTTTTCTGTAAGCCTTACATGTTAAACATATTAAAATATTTACGATCCTCATATAGTGCATTGCGCGCTCTAGTTGGACTTAAGGTTAGCGTCCATTAGCAAGGGCCGTGACCTCACAAATGCAAGGTCCTTATAGGTCAAACCACGTCATTTGGTCGGGAAGAAGGAGGGTGCAATCTGGAATTTATTGGACAAGGTACGATTTGAATCGGATCTTTTACAAGATCAATTTAGTTGTAATTAACCAAACCTACGCTCGCTAGCACCAATAAGGTCTGGAGTAAGAATGACCATTGCGAAGGAAGCCGGTAGGAAATAATTACATTAGGCTAATGACAGTTTGTGTGTAATTTGGAAAGTCTTGACTTCTAATCAGCGGATTAAACACTGACTCTTCGTGTGAGGTTAGGACGATTAACCATCACTTTCAGGTGTCATACAGGACAGTTATTAAATGTTTGTTAGTCCGGGTCTTTAATTTACCAAGGTGGTGCACAGTCAATTGCCCATGATGAACTAGACACTAAGGACAATAACATTTCCATTGAGAAGGCTATACTTTTCTGTTGTAATCTTATTTTCTGTTATCTTCTGTCGAAAAATTTATAAACACTTGCTGATTTATAAAAGAAAGAATATCGATGTGATTTGAATCCATCCCACATTGTTTTGCTTCTTTATCTTGTGCGTATCTTTTTCCATTTTATCTCAGTATTGTCATGTTTACATTATTAATTTAATAAACTCTCATAAACATGATTATGTAATTATTAAATGAATAATTGTAAAGCAATCGGACTCGCATTCACTTTCTTTGACCATCCCAGTTTTATTTCCTGTATGTCTACTCATGTTTCATCCATTATAAAAAATAAAATTATTATTGTGAGAAATAAAATCAAACCATCATAAAATCATAGAAAAATAAAAGCAAAAATAAATTAAAATAAAAACCAAGAAAACGAGATCCGGAATACTGATTCCGGTAGAAAACAATAAACAGAGGACAAACTGAGAAATGAGAACTTGCACTAGTTACCAACCAGTTATGAAATCATCTTATGTTATTCGTTTTCTTTTTTCTTTTTGTAAGCTGTTTCTGTGCTTTGTTTTGTTTGTGTGAAGATGGAAGGTATAACTCATAAATTATACACCACAGTTTTAGGTCATGAAAACTAAACTTAACTTGACTTGTAGAGTTACTAACACAGAGGAATATAACATTTCACGTAACAAAATATAATGCTAAGCAATGTTTTACATTAAAATAATGTGATACAATTCTAATAAATCATTATCTTGACTTATTCAGACATAACCGGATATTGTCATTGCGCATTTATAGATCTTTGACTTCCGGATTGAGTGGATCTACAATTTTAGGGTTGAGTGGGTGATGTCCATTTTATATGGCACTGTTAAGTCTAAATTTTTAACTGAATGGCGAACTCTTCTATTTGCTAAAGATGACATCATCTGCTTTAGCTGTTCGTTAACATTCTCCCTTTTGCGCTGTCTTCCTGGATAATTCTTCTATAATTCAGTTTTTACTTCCCTCAAAAATGTCTCCTTAATGTGCTGCAATTACAAGAAACATTTAAAACAACCGATTATATTCTCTTTACCTTGCAATCAACATACACGTGCATAGGTTTGAGTAAATCACAAAACAATAATATTTATAAAAATATAAATATGTGCTCAATTATGTTGTACCATCATCGAAGTCGTTAACAAGAAAGGGCTTTCTGATCATTGGACTTCATATAGGCGTTTAATTCCGGAATATACACCCCAATTTTCGTACACTTTATATTACATTTCCTGTAAATTTGTTAATCGTTGACGTCCATGTTAAATATTTATTAATTTACCCTATTTATCAGTTAATCTTTGGAGTCCAAAATTAAATTTCTTCAGAAGATAGCTTCTTTACTTGCAGTGCATGGTGAAAGACGTTGGGTAAATGAAAACTTTCTTGTGAATGTTGTTCATGACCTTCCTTTAGCATTGATGTACCATTAACGTCTTTTCAAGCAAAAAAACCTTCAAAAATAATTGCATGCAGGTTTGACAAACTAATTTAAAATGCAAACATTCTTAAGTTATATCTCTGGAAGGTGGCCTCAGATTTATCAGTACATTTGTGTAAAATGGTTGATAAATATAGTTTCAAAGTTATTAAAAAAGAAGACAGAAAACCATTCGAAACGGTGAAAATGAAACTTTCAACGCTAATTCCTGCGATGAAGACTGCAGTTTAAGTGAGCTATATTCATCTAAAGTCGATGGCATATGCACGTCATAAGGTAAGCATTGAGAAATTAAACAGATCTGCAAAACACAGTGTTAAAAGGATACAAGATTGTGACAATTAGATGTGTGTATATTTGATTTACCGTACCTTGTTACATCAGTCAAGGGCAGTTATTCTATCTATCTATCTATCTATCTATCTATCTATCTATCTATCTATCTATCTATCTATCTATCTATCTATCTATCTATCTATCTATCTATCTATCTATCTATCTATCTATCTATCTTTCTATCTATCTATCTATCTATCTATCTATCTATCTATCTATCTATCTATCTATCTATCTATCTATCTATCTATCTATCTATCTATCTATCTATCTATCTATCTATCTATCTATCTATCTATCTATCTATAGATTAATTGATGGATGAAAAACGTTTGATGGATGACGGATATGCTTAAATTATGTAAACTTGTTTGTATCCTAATTTGCTAAAATGTACTTTTCAAAATACTAATGCCAAGTAATTGATGAACTCTGTAATGTACACGATTCCCATTTTCTGTAATGTATACGATTCCCATTTTCTGTAATGTACACGATTCCCATTTTCTGTAATATACACTATTCCCATTTTCTGTAATGTACACGATTCCCATTTTCTATAATGTACACGATTCCTATTTTCTGTATTGAGCACGACACCAATTTCATGGAATCTTATTGAAAACAAGAAAAGAAAATTAGAAATTAAATATTTAATATTGAATATCACAAAAAGACTAATTCGAAAAGTTTTGAATGGAAAGACAGAAAAAGTTCAGAATATATTATAGCTGGTAAAAATGAAGTTCACTGTTGTCAGAAACTAATAAAGGTTGTGTTTCCTTTAGCTCCAATGACAATGTCCTTCGCTTAAATTGTGAGCTCATAGCAGAACATTCTCATTTTGAGTTCACATCTCGCCTGTCAATGGAATATCACGCGAGAGACTTTCTAACAGACTGCTGACCAATTCAATCGCCTGCAAAGTACGAAATTTACGCAAACGTTGTTTATTTTGGTGGAGACGTGGTAAGGATGCTTTAGGTGGCGCTCACCAGTTATGTACTTTTGAGAGAGTGACGTATGTAAGGTGATGTTGTTTGCATTTTAAACATGCACAGTAGAGAGAATGTTGGCATACCTATTTACTGCTTTCATGTAATGTGGATGAAATTTCTTTGGATATTGTACTTTTGGAAATTTTAAATGATCTTAGGACACTGCTAACTAAAATGACTGCTCCCTTGTGCTCCAAAAATCAACCAAAATTTGCCTAAAGTACACTATTCTTGGCAGCTATTAAAATATGGAAAATGAATTTTGCCAAACTAGATAATACCAGCTTCTAAAAGTGCAATGACTGATTTACCAAATACATAAAATGTAAAATAAAATGTTATAGGTTTTTTTTTTTTACAATTTACCTCTGAAGTTCGAGAAGTGAAAATGGGCAAGTAGAGCTAGCACTTTTTTGAAAGGTGCACATCTGAAGTAAGGCCAAGCTGTATACTCTCTAACCCTTACTACACCCATCAATCATACATCAAAATAAAGAGAATTAAAGGTTCTTTGAACAACACCTAAGATATACAAAGTCTCTTTTAAATAAACAGTATAACTAGTGAGGAAACCCGGGGAAACTATTTTTCTTTAAAATTTTAACCCTATACTAAATACGAAACTGTAGAGCGCCACCTTATCCGACGGTTTCTCTTTCAAATAAAGAATCAGTAAAGCAGAAACACAATATTGTTCAATAGCCAAACTGATAGGGCAAGAATGACCCAGTTCTACAATATTGCTTATATATATATATATATATATATATATATATATATATATATATATATATATATATATATATATATATATATATATATATATATACACTCTCATTAAATATGGCTGTCATTATATTCGCCATTATTTCAAATGGAGGGTAATCTTGGCCACAGTTTGGTAGGAGCAACAATTCCACACTGGAATAAGCTAGGTCTTCGAAGAAGTACAACAACAAAAGGTGGGGGAGGCTGGTTTGTACGCTATACTTGGACAGTGGTCAGACCAGGAGCATATTTCTTTCTGATTATTAGTCGGCAGTTTTAGCGACCTTGTTTATTTGTACTGGTCACATCAAAGTTTAGCCTCTATTCAATTCAAGAGAGACAATATGGAGATCATTGGAGTTTATGTAATAAAGCAGGAAAGAGAACTAGAGGGGGTTACTTTTGCTCCTGCTCTGTTTTGTTTCGCAAGTGAACAAGACTATTTGTCCGGAAACTATGACACATTATGGCTTTTCTGCCAGAATGCTTCTCTGATAAAAGCTGATGCCATGTAACAGCGTAGAAAAGGGGAAATCGCCACAAAATGGCAGAGAACAGAACCACACGATTAAGTACTTTAGACAAATAGAACTATATCAAAACTATTATGATACCTATATGAAATTTATCGCCCAAAAATCTGAAAAAAAATGATGCACTCTTGCAAGTATACCTTGGAAAAAAAAGTTTAGGAATGTTTCATTCAAAAATAAATCATATCAGTTTTACTGTAGTATATCCAAATCGATTATATAATCATTGACGGAAAGGACCGAGTTTGTTCCGATTGGGTTTCTGGTTTACTCTTGAAACTGACGTCATAAGTCAATGTGCCAAAATACACAAGTTGTTAGGGTTACGTCAGCAAAACGATCTGGTAGTATTCGGTCTGTTTTGACAAGTGTTCGTGGATTACATTAAAAAATGTTTGCTTTAAAGGATTAATAATAATTTAGTATTTTTAAAAGATTTTCTTCCATTATTATGTCGATTTTAGTCATTCAGTGTACCTACAATATATCATGCTAATGACCATTTCTTTAAAAACAAAAATAAAGAACAAAAATTAACTAAAATACCTTTCCCCAAAGTACCTACTAAAAACATAGTTACTCCTGTGAATATGCATAGATGGCTCCTTTTTTAGAGGGTTACATTTTGTTTTCAACTCCAATTCGCAATGATACTAGATATTTGAGCTAACGTAGGAGTTCCGAAATCTTAAATAAAATGTTCAAGTAGGTGAAGACCTAACGTGAACAAGGCTTCAATTTATTTTCAGGTAACTTTGGTTAAGACACACATTCAAGTTTCTCATGAAACAAGGCCAAGGAATTAAGCATGGATACCTTTTCAAAAACTCAAAACCACTAAATGCTGGACGACAGATTTAATTGTCCTTTGTCTCGGCTAATCTAAACTGCAATAGATAATGCTTTTTTTGTTTTCTTTTTTTCAAATGATCCGTTTTAGTCAACACGGTCTGTTATGTGATTAGTTTATTTTCTAAATGAAGGAATTATCATTTCTATTAATTGGGGCCCATGAAGACAAAAAAATGAAATATTTGGTGTATTGGGTTACATACAAAGGATTTTGCGCTTTACAATCAAAATGGAAAAAACGATCATTTGAAATTTGTATTGGGAGTATTATGTGCCATAACCTTATATAAGGGGAGGCGAGGTCGCACTCTATAACACTAGGAGGTGACGCCCATATTAGAAAAAAAGAGTGAAATCTTTAAGAATGCTCTATTTCTTTGTTTCGTCGACATATGCTGTAATGGAACAGATCATTTATCACGCTTTTGAATGGATGTTTGCTGTTTACTGGATTAATAACGATTTTAATTAAAACTGCGTGGTGGCACAAACTGATAGTAAGTTTTGGGGTAAGAAAGACCTTTACTTTCTTCGATTCACCGAATAAATAATCTCAATTAAAACTTTGGCCACCATAAAAGTTATTGAAAAAATCTAGAGTACAGAAAGAAACAGAACTTTATTGATATAACGTATGCAAAAAGCACAAAGCTAATCCACCATATAATTCATATAAAATGTATTGTTCTAAAACTTAATGAATAAATAGATGCGTAATAGCGATAGAAACGTGTGTACACATAAATCCTGAGAGAGAGAGAGAGAGAGAGAGAGAGAGAGAGAGAGAGAGAGAGAGAGAGAGAGAGAGAGAGAGAGAGAGAGAGAGAGTGATGATGATGATGATGATGATGATGATGATGATAATGATGATAATGATGATAATGATGATGATGACGATGATGATGATGATAAGTTGGGATGTAATTATGCATATATTTACCTAGGTATTTTACAGTTGTTAAATCTTCAGTTGTGAGTAATCGTAATAGTTATGCATGGTTTCTACCAATAATAAGGATCGATACAATATTTTATAAGTCAGAGGAATAGAAGACAGATTAAAATAAAATGGAATTCATTTTCGACAAAATTATTTACACATTTCTCATTTCCTTTTTTGCCGTTCGTTTCCTACATGTCTAACATACTTGGGTTTTAATGGCTGTGATGAAACCCTTAATTAACGTAAAGTCATTCTTTGGCTGGCATTAGCAATTTTGACAGGAAGCAGTTTCGAAGAATATATATATATATATATATATATATATATATATATATATATATATATATATATATATATATATATATATATATATATATATATATATATATATATATATATATGTGTGTGTGTGTGTGTGTGTGTGTGTGTGTGTGTGTGTGTGCGTGTGTGTTTTCAAAGCAACTGCTGAATGAAATATGTTTCTAGTCTCTGGTTAAAAGTCGATAAGGAAGATACTTGGACTGAATCCGGATAATTACAGACTTAATTAGGGTAATATCAGACTGATTTAAGGTAATACTAGTCTGAATTAGTATAATATCAGTGTGAATTAGGGTAACCTCAGACTTAATTATGGTAATATCAGACTGAATTAAGGTAATATCAGTCTGAATTAGAGTAATACCAGTCTGAATTAGAATAATACCAGTCTGAATTAGAGTAATACCAGTCTGAATTAGAGCAATACCAGTCTCAGTTAGGATAATACCCAATAGAATTTGAATAATATCATACTGATTTGGGGCAATTAGGGTAATATTTGTTGTCTCCAAATCAGTAGGTTTTAAAATTCAAACCCTAGTTTCTACGTCTTGCTTTACAAATCGGTAAGTATTAATTGGTATATTTTTTCGAAAAATACGTTATTTGTCTTTAGCGACTTGAACAAATACTTAATGATATGCGCATATCTTTTACATAAAGTGTATATCGGCCCATCTTTCCATATACAAATATATTCTTCCTAAAATTTTAATAGTTACAAGCCATTTGCAACGTTTGCTATTTATCCATTCTATATTGTCTGCGTTGCAAAATCCTCATATTTCACAGCAATTCAAAGAATTGGAGATACTTTAGACATTGTATATTGTTAGTATTATTCAGATGCAAGTTAAATGAAAACAAGCTCCTGTTGGTAAATAATTATTCACCAAATTTAGAAACACAGATCTGAACTTAAATAAAACATCACGTCTTCTAACTCTTTTGCTAAAAATCAAAACCTTTGTTTTATCAATATTTACAAATATATTGCATCTTATACAATATATCTTATGTCTTATGCATGAAAGTTAATGATGCTTGTAGACCTGTCTCTGAAAAGATCATCGTATCTTCAGCAAACAACATTAGATAAAAAGATATTTCTTCTAAAACGATACCCGCCTTTGTATTTTGATTTTCATGCAGTTCCAAGATCATTAATATAAAGTAAAAATAGAAATTTGAATAGACTTTCTCCTTGAAGAAGCCCAAAATGAATCTTCAAACAATGTGAGTGTTTGAGTTTATGTTCTTTACACTTGACTGCGCTGAGCTGTAAATACATTTTATTATTGTTGTTAACATTTTTCGAGTCATTCTACATTTAACAGCTTTCTGCCTAAGACTTGCCATTTCTACGTACTCCAATGCATTTTTGAATCAATTTTGGCACACAAAAAAAGCATTTTGTTGTCATCTAAAAGCTTTCAGTAAATAAATTCAGTATAAAAATGTCGTATACTGTACTGTTTTATTTTTCTTCCTTAAAACCAGGTTGTTTCTCAGTAACACAATTATATTTTATTACCAACCTGGAGAATCTTTGATTTCATATGCTAGTGAAAACGTTGTATATGCAATGTTATCCCTCGATAATTATTTCCATCGGATGGATCACCTACAGCAACAGAATGAGACGGTTTTATTTAAATATAAAATGGTGAAACAGTAAATATCAGAATGTAATATTTATCCCACAGAGAATCATTTTTACCTTTTCGTAACTAGGACGAACACATACAAAGCTGACGACTCGATGAAACTGACTAGAGATAAGGTAAAATCTGTGACGAATGCCGGAAATATAACGGAATGGTGTAGTGAGAGAAGAACTGCTAGGTCAGCTTACAATGCACCTAATCATAAAAAGATATACACTAGAAAACTTTTTATCCGAAAAATATTCAGTACCAAGAAAGCTATGGCAACAACACAAGCTGTCCTGTAATATGGATTAAAGAGAAAAATAAGATGAAGACTGAATAATAAAATGATGATGACAACAACTACAACAAGAACAACAACAACAATAATAATAATAATAATAATAATAATAATAATAATAATAATAATAATAATAATAATAATAATAATAATAATAATAATAATAATAATAATAATAATAATAACAAAAGCAACAACACCATGTACGTATGGGTAATATATTGTTTATCCCGAAAGACCTTTGAACTAATGGCGATGGAAATAACTCGGTTTATAGATTGACCACATATGACAACACAGTATATCTGACATTGACCACACAGCATACCTTACATTTAAAACACAGTGTATATAGCATTGACCACACAGCGAAACTAACATTGACCACAGCGTATCCTACAATGGTCACAGTATATCACACATTGACCACACAGCATATCTTGCACTGGCCACACGGTCTATGGTACATTGACCACACAGCATATCTTACATTGACCACACAGTCTACGGTACATTGACCACACAGCATATTTTACATTGACCAAACAGTCTATGGTACATTGACCACACAGCATATCTTACATTGACCACACAGTATATACATTGACCGTACAGTATAGCATACACTGACCACCCAGAATAGTATACATTGACCACACAGTATAGCATTCATTGACCACACAGCATATCTTACACTGACCACACCGTGTATCTTACATTGACCACACAGTATATCACACATTGACCACACATCATATCTTGCACTGGCCACACAGTTTATGGTACATTGACTACACAGCATATCTTACATTGACCACACAGTGTATCGTACATTGACCATACAGTATAGCATACACTGACCACCCAGAATAGTATACATTGACCACACAGTATAGCATTCATTGACCACACAGCATATCTTACACTGACCACATTTTATATCTTATATTGGCCACACAGTATATCATATATTTACCAGATATGACCAAAGAGTATATCATACACTGACCACACAGTATACCTTACATTGGCCAAACGTTATATCTTACAATGGCCACATAGTATATCCTACATTTGTCACTTATTATATCTTACAATGATCAAATAGTATATCATACATTGACTACACAGTATATCTTATGTTGGCCCCACAGCAGAAGATAATTTGTGTTACCTGGCAAAAGGAATTAAATTTCGAATCAAACTGGATTTTAATTTTTTTTTTAAAAAAGTCAAATTGGATTTTAACCGCACATCCATCGCCTAAATTTACCTACGAAAGATAATTGCGTTAAAAGTTAACATCTATTGATTTCAGTAGTAAAACCAAAATATAAAGATGCATTACAACTTTGCAAATGCATATCAGAACTTTAAATAATGGACCTCAGGCATAAATCGACTTGCTGTGAACTTATGATACGTAGAACTCCTAATTACAAACCAATTGATTGCAATCTGAATTAAAATTATGGCACGATCTACACGCATTTAGCAATGGCCTCTAATACGTCATGTTGGTAACACCTGCTATTGATATCACGGTTGACTAGCCCGGATGTTAATTGACGGTAGAAAAAATAAGAAGAAGAAGAAGAAAGGCGTTGCGAATATATTCACTGCTTTCAGACGCTGCATCGTGAAATATCAGTCTGAGATTTAAATACGATGAATACAATACAACACAGTATGCATGCATAAGAAATTATGTTTTAATGAACCACAAATATATAACTATGAAAAAATAAAAAGGAAATATGCAAACGTCTGTATAGCATGTAATCTAAAAACGTATGGAAAATCGAGATAATAATAATAATAATAATAATAATAATAATAATAATAATAATAATAATAATAATAATAATAATAATAATAATAATAATAATAATAATAATAATAAAGCAATAATAAAGAAGAAGAAGAAGAAGAAGAAGAAGAAGAAGAAGAAGAAGAAGAAGAAGAAGAAGAAGAAGAAGAAGAAGAAGAAGAAGAAGAAGAAGAAGCTTATAATAATCAGCAAAAATGTCACAATAAAGCATTATTACATAAAACACAATCACCAACAGGTACAACATCAACAAAAAGAAATATTCATTGCGGTAAATGACAGTATCCAACTCTTGTAAATTGTTTCGCATAATGCTAGAGTTTAATGTTCTGTACATTATAATTTCATAGCCTTTGTAGTTGTAGCTTTATTAGTAGGTGTACATACTGTGGAAATAATAATAATAATAATAATAATAATAATAATAATAATAATAATAATAATAATAATAATAATAATAATAATAATAATTATTATTATTATTATTATTATTATTATTATTATTATTATTATGCTAATAATAATGCTAATAATGCCAATAATGCTGATAATAATAATAATAATAATAATAATAATAATAATAATAATAATAATAATAATAATAATAATAATAATAATAATAATAATAATAATAATAATAATAATAATAATAATAATAAATAATGATGATGATGATGATGATGATGATGATGATGATGATGATGATGATGATTATAATGATGATGGTAATAATAATAATAATAATAATAATAATAATAATAATAATAATAATAATAATAATAATAATAATAATAATAATAAAAATGATAATGATAATGATAATAATAATAATAATAATAATAATAATAATAATAATAATAATAATAATAATAATAATAATAATAATAACAACAACAAAAATAGAACTTACATCATATTTGACAGTAATATGATATGTGTAGACTTGTAATCAATTAGCTAAGATCAAAATATAATTAGGGTCCTATATGCAATAATAATAACGTTTGCGATCTGCATGTACTTCAACGTCGCTGTTAACTAACCATTTTTATGTCAAAATTGCTGGTTTTTAATAGTATGTTATTAGAATTTGATTTCATATGTTATTTAGGGTCGCTTTAGCCCCATTTAGAAATATCCTGAAAGTGTCAATGAAATATTTGTGGGGACTTTGGCCGTCATTCGGCACGTTGCATACTTTAAGCTGTGCGTTTGCAATATGAGAATCCTCGTGATTTATGGAAAGATAATGTGTCTCTATCTGTCGATATTGATGATGCAGCATAGAGATGTCGCTCGAGGAACACCGTACTCATTCAAGTGTCCCCGGCTAGGATCGTTGACACTTAATAAAGTCATACCATGTTGTCACTCTTGCTAACCGCCGTCTCTCACCTGTTCAAAAGCACGTATTGGGCAGAGTGGGAACATCATCTTCGATCGGTAGGCTTATCCGACCTAAAACCCCGCCCATTAACGTTTACAAAATAAAAATAACTGTAAGAACAAATCGTACCTCGTGCCTAGTACTTCAATTATTCGTCTCGACACGGTTGGTTGTTTCTGATTGGTTACTTTCTCATCACGCGCCACCAATAAGCTGACACTTGGCAGTAGATTAGCCAACATGAATATTATATGAAAACTTTATGGTCAGCACTTGTACATCGCTGTTTGATGAAATAACACTTAATTAGTTTATTTAGCTAATTTGGGGAGATTGATCTAATTTGTCTTGCAATACTATGGGACAGTAGCAATATTTGATTTTTTCATTTTAATAGCAAAAAATATAGAAAAGGAAAAATACTACCTGGAAAACGACTGTAATTGGAAAATATCACAGTTTCCTAATTTTTCTTTTGGAAATTGTTGACTATATGGACTTTGAGTTTAAACTCGAAATCAGATAAATAATGTTTAGTAACGTGAACGTGATGACACCATCACAAATATATCAGAATTTATTCAGGACGTTACCAATGATTCCTCAGCCAGTGCCGACAACGTCAACGTCATTTCTAGTGGAGAACTTGTTACGTGAAGGACATACGTCACTTATATCTCGGCCGGCTCCTATGTCACACACGGTGGTTTCATCGGGTTTACTTACCCCTTCCCCAGCAAACAGACTTCCAGAACAACCATCCCGCACCTCTAACAACGTGGGTATTAACAGTCCAACACCCTATCTAAAATTTGGTGTGAGTGCTATTCTAGGAACAGACAGTTTCTCAAAAAATAGTGAGTATTTTTTTCCATGTTACTTTCTATCTTTAATTTTTGAATTTCCCTTTCTTAACCACTGTGAATTGTCTACCAAAATAAAAGCATTAAAGAAGCGTATTTTGTTTTTGGATTTTCTTACCTTTTTACATATAGCTGATGCAAACAATATATTTGTCGTCTACTTGTTTTCATTTACCAAGAGTTAGATTTACCCACCATTTTAGTTATCGCTAAGAAGTTTAATTATTTTTCACTAAACATCTTAATTTACATTTTATATGCATAGATGTAAAATATTTCTATCTAATAATGGAACTTCTAGCATATTTCAACTGCAATATTGATAATTTTGTTCATGACACTTATGTTGCTTTCAGACATATCTAATCTGGAACAGTCTTCACGGGGGTACATAAATTGTTCTTCAACTATCCCGACTACATCTGTAACCTGTTCCAAGCCATGCAGCCCTAACCTGGGATGTGGCGCATGCTCCCCTCGGCATACCCATTTATACGACACTCTCTTTCCCGGGGTTTTTAGGCATCCGTATTTCACATGTAAGTACTACGACTATGTGTATATGTGTATTTATTTAGCTAAATTGGAATTGTGTTAAGTTTACTCACAAAAAATCCACGTGGATTGCATATGAATGATTTTTTAGTTTCCATTTTATCCTAAATTAGAACTGTCACAAATATGTGCCGAGTTTGTTTTTTTTTTCTTTTATAATATGTATAACTTAAAAGAGAGGGTCAAAATTTTATGTTTCTAAAATGTCTCTTTTATTTAAAAAAAAAACAGAGGTGCTTGGTTCTTATACAATATACAGTAACAGTTCAAAATTCAAAAGTTATGAATATTTATTTACCCCCCTCGAAAAGTAGCACGCCACTTATACATTTTATTTTGACTCAATGCTAATCATTTCTCACCAATTTAATTGTAAATGGATTTTCTCACGATTTAAATAGACATGTTTATCGTCATTTTTTATAATAATCTCTTCAAGGAACGGTAAATTACGTAATTTTAATCTCGTTGTTCAGTAATAAGATATATGAGAAATATGAGAAATACGAGCTATTGACAGAGGCTGTTAAATACACACACACACACACACACACACACACACACACACACACACACATACAAGCACACCAGAAGTTTATGGAATTTAACTTACGGAATTGCAGATATATCCAGTGTATTTAGTAAAGATCCTATTTTAATAGTACGTCGATACAACTCTAACAACCCGATTAATATATTGTTTCACTTGAATCCATTATTTTTATAATACAAACACAAAACGGTAACCCTATAAATTAATAATGCGTCTTCTAAATCAAGAAATAAATACAGCCTATTGGGTTCTAAATATTTTAAAACAAAACAAAAAAAAAAATGAGAAATGTCAATCTCCATGTTTGAACTAGGATGCAAGCTATTATGATTTTATTTCTTTCGTCTGATCTGATATTCGTCGAAAGAAGTGTTCTAATTCTTTCCACTCAAATAGAACTGTTGAATAGGTACACATAATCTTAAGTGGCACCTTAGGCTGATGTCCTTACCTTTACGAGGCAAATTAAAATTGGGATAATCTTCACGTTTCTCGATATTAGCCAAAGACGTTGTTTGCTTACGATTTTAAATACTCCTGGTATTTACATAAAATATAGTCTCCACTCATCCATGACATCAGTCGCTTTATCAAAGTTGGGGAAACCCAAAAGGGGTCAAAGCCATAAAGGAATTTACGTTATTACAAGGTACGTATCTAAATAGGTTGGAATATATAATTGGACTAAAAGTGGCACTTAATGAAAAGATTGGTCAATGTGTCAATTATAAATTATAACCTCGGGGGTGGGTGGTATAATTGCCCATATTCGCGTATGCCTGCTTAATCGGGGTGGGGGCAGAAATATTAAATGGAAACGCCAGTCAGTCTGAGAGAGAGAGAGAGAGAGAGAGAGAGAGAGAGAGAGAGAGAGAGAGAGAGAGAGAGAGAGAGAGAGAGAGAGAGAGAGAGAGAGAGAGAGAGAGAGAGAGCAGCTCAATCAAATAATTTTATGCATTTTCACGTATATTGTTTAAAAACATCTATAAAGCCCAACGCATCTGTTGTTTATTACAATTATACGAGGCAAAAATAAACAGTTGAATAGCAGTTCAAAATCAATTTAAGAAAATTGGCAGCACATTTCTTAACTTGATAGATTCATATCGATGTCAGCAGGCGTAGTGTCTCATTTATTGTGTAAGCCAGACCTCTTTCCTCTTTTCCAACTTATGAAGTCAGGAGCTGTGTGTGTGTGTGTGTGTGTGTGTGTGTGTGTGTGTGTGTGTGTGTGTGTGTGTAAGAGATTATTACATATAACATATATTATTACATATAGCGTTTATTGTGTAAGCCAGACCTCTTTCCTCTTTTCCAACTTATGAAGTCAGGAGCTGTGTGTGTGTGTGTGTGTGTGTGTGTGTGTGTGTGTGTGTGTGTGTGTGTGTGTGATGGAGAGATTTGATATTTAAGAGAAATGTTCGTTGAATTGAATTTTCCAAACAAATAGATTGTCTTCAGATTTCACGTCATTCGGCAACACAAAAGTTGTATTTCTCAGCAATTGAAAACGGAAGGGCTTCAAATGAATGGAACATTGCAATAAATAGCTTTTCTAAGGGACATGTCCGTAATAGTATTCTACAACAACATTCCCTCTCTTGGTTTGCCAGACTGGTTACTCCCTAGCTCAACAATTTGGGAAATGAGTTTCGAAAACAGTCTGTTAAGACCTATAAGTCTACGCCTCGCAGCATTTATTTATGACCATGAAATTGTTTTATCTGAAACAAAGTAGTAGAAAATTCACCTCACTGTTTTCTAGTAATTATTTGCTAAAATTATTCTGATATTATATCTTCATCGTTCTTTTGTCTTAGCAAAAGTTTAGTACAGATGTGTTGACGTGTGTATGGAGCACTGGTATCGTCAAATTGTCAGTTCAGAGGGGCGTTGATTTTGGCTGTTTGCAAGGTCTTCATTTTTGGAGTCTGTTAATCTTGCCTGTATTCCGCAATCACGTAATGCTTAACTAGAATTGATCAGTTTTGAAATACGCCGGAACTTGCAAAGTTTGGATAGCGTGCCTTGTCGTTCGACTCATACACCATGATTACATCTACATGATTACAAATACTAATTTGGGGCAAGACTTATTATGGCCTAAATTTATCAAAACGAATGAAATTTTCATATTTGTTTAAATGGATTGATATAATGTAGTAAAATTCCCTTTTCTTAAAGCATATGCCTAAGAAACCTGAAAATGTGCCCAAGTTTTGAATTATTGAGCTTATTTCATCAACGTGAATCAGAGTTCCATATATTTTGCTGTCCACTACAATGGCGATGTGACGCCATTTAGATCAATCACGAGATTCTTGATGAGGACGGATCTTTTAATTATTTTGATGATCAGAACTCCGATATATTAATATTTTCGAGCACTTTGATAAATGCTGACAAGTAGCTAAATATATTTGTAAGTAAATTAGTTATTGTAGCTTTATTGAAGTTCGGCTATGAAACTGACATTATAACGGTCACCATTCTCTTATGTAATGATTGTGATAAACTAATACACTTTTAACGGTCCACAGAAAAACCGTGTTATATATTTTGGACTCACGCGTTATTATTGCCTCTTTTAGAAATTGATTTTCATGCCGTTGAACCTTTAAGGGTTTCGCTTTGCTGTCCTCAACGCTATCTATTGTATATTTATAAATGTTCATCTTACTCTCGACTATGCTCATAGAACTTTTCGCGTACGAGATTTTAAAGTTTTTAAAACATGATGTGAATGGAGATATCACTTAAAGTATAACGAAAAGCTCCATGGTTTTTATTTTTTTAAAAAATAACATTGCAATGCTCCCTAAATTATTTTGCTGACAATGAATAGTTTTTATTTACATTTATTACTACAGTTACGTTTGTTTGATAAATTGTATATTGATACCAGAGAAGAAAGGTATCCGTATATACTAATATATGATATGGTCGTGTCGAATAGCATTTTGTTAGAATTTGTGTAAGTAAGGTGAGTAAAGAAGGTGAGCATGTTACAATGTTTTTCTCTATACGTGCTATAAATTTCTTCTTTAAGAGACGTATACGATTGAGGACAGAGTGGTATATATAACAATTTATAACATCTTAAAAGTATGTTTTATTCTAATTAAAAACTGACATTGAAATCAAATTATACGATCCTTTATATTCTACAATGCTAAGATTTTGGGGTGAATTAGTCGTTGTTCAGTTAAAAATCCAAATATAAAAACCCCTCTCTTCCAATTCGAGAAAAATTTGAGCTTGTCACGTGAATATTATATATTAAATTATATGGGTGATATCTCTCGGAAATAAACTTTCATTTTGGAGAGAGATATTCTGGTCATTTTAGGACTGTCAATGGCCAGGAGCGAAAAATTTCCGCAACGGGGCCAGTATTGCTATTCAGCTCTAAAAGGATATGGTGCTACGGATCAGTGTTATTAGATCGACAGCATCGGAATTAATGCAGTGTAGCTGCATTTGGAATTTCATTGGACACCTGAATACAAACTTAAAATATGCAATATAGGTATTGGTCTGAAATGATCCATAAGTTTGAATAGCAGTAGCGTACTAAGGGCTGGGCGGATGGGACGTTTTACTCAGGCGCAAGAGGTCTTTGTGCCATCATCGTCTTCTTCCCGGGAGCCATTTACCCTGAGTACGTCAAATTAAATAGTCACTGCTGTATAGTCAGTTGCTTAAGAACGGTGCTTTGTACGTCTCTCTATTCTTAGCTACAGGCTGTAACATCATGCTATTATTTGTTCCATCAGACAATATGCTTAAAATCAAACAAATTTACAATCTCGAAACATAGGTATCGGTGTCAGGGATTGTAAAACTTCTGACAGTGTCAATTGATTGTTAAAACTAGTAATAGTGTCTAGGATTGTAAACATTAGTGTCAAGGAGACTAGTAACAGTGTCAATGATTGTAAACACTAGTCATAGTGTCAAGGGTTTTAAAAGCTAGTAACATTGTCAAGGATTGTAAATATTAGTAATAGTGTCGAGGAGGTTAAAAATTAATGTCAAGGATTGTGAAGACTAGTAACAGTGTCAAAGAGTGTAAAGACTAGTAACAGTGTCAATGATTGTAAAGACTAGTAACATTGTCATGGATTGTTAGTACTAGTAACATTGTCAAGGATTGTAAATACTAGTAACATTGTCAAGGATTGTAAATACTAGTAATAGTGTCGAGGAGGTTAAAAATTAGTGTCAAGGATTGTAAAGACTAGTAACAGTGTCAAAGAGTGTAAAGACTAGTAACAGTGTCAATGATTGTAAACACTAGTCACAGTGTTAAGGGTTTTAAAAGCTAGTAACATTGTCATGGATTGTTAAGACTAGTAATAGTAGGAGGCTAAAAATTAGTGTCAAGGATTGTAAAGACTAGTAACAGTGTCAAGGATTGTAAAGACTGGTAACAGTTTCAAGGATTGTAAAGACTAGTAATAGTGTCAAGGATTTAAAGACTAGTAACAGTGTCGAGGATTGTTAAAACTAGTAACAGTGTCAAGGAGTTTAAAAATTAGTGTCAAGGATTGTAAAGACTAGTAACAGTGTCAAGGATTGTAAAGACTAGTAACAGTGTCGAGGATTGTTAAAACTAGTAACAGTGTCAAGGAGTATAAAAGTAGTGTCAAGGATTGTAAAGACTAGTAACAGCGTCAATAATTGTAAAGCCTAGTAAAAAATGTCAGGAATTTTAAAAGTTAGTGTCAAGGATTGAAAAAACTAGTAACTGTCAAGGTTTTTAAAAACTAATAACAGTGTCAATGATTGTTAAAACTAGTAATAGTGTCATTGAGTATTAAAAATACTAGTAACAGCGTCAAGGGTTTTAAAAATTAGCATCAAGGATTGTGAACTCTAGTAGCAATGTGAAGGATAATAAAACTAGTAACAGTGTGATGATTACAAAAACTAGTAACAGTGTGAGGATTACAAAAACTAGTAACAGTGTGAAGATTACAAAAACTAGTAACAGTGAGGATTACAAAAACTAGTAACAGTGTGAGGATTACAGAAACTAGTAACAGTGTGAGGATTATACAAACTAGTAACAGTGTCAAGGACTGCAAAATCTATTAACAGTGTCAAGAATTGAAAAAACTACTAACAGTGTCAAAAATTTCAAATATTAGTGTCAAAGATTATAAAACTAGCAGCAATGTCAAGGATCATTAAAACTCTGTGTCTCATATACGGAATATAAATTCGTAAAGAAAATATTTGCATGACAATATCTCTTTAGGTTATTGTCATCCATTTACTTTTACAACCAACCGCATTGCAAAGTGAGTGTTGTGGTAATCAAACTAGTAAAAAGCTTATGAAGCAAGAAAGCAATATGAAGAAAACATATAGTACAATCGACCTTCTTCTCTTTTGCCAAATTACTTACTTTGAAATTATTAACCAGGTGCCCATGCCGCATAGTCAGTTCTCTCTGGAGTGACACCCATAAAAACTGCGACCATGAAATTGATCTCAAAGCTAACTGCACAAGACTAGTGTCCCACAATATCTTCCAGTTGCCGACACCTTCATGACACCTTAGTTAATGATGTATCCATAACGCCTTCCTTGCTCGGGATTGTAGGCATTTCTGTATGTCACAAGAATGGACTAATGCAGGCATAAGCCACTGTAGGTCATTGATTAACGTATACGATACTAGACAGAAAAAGTTCAGGTTGGAATCCAAAATTCGGTTACCGAAACGTGTCCCTGGTCAAAGCACTTTATTTACTTTCAGAAAAACGAAAGCTACAATTTGATTGGTGAATCAAAAGGTCGACGGAATATGCCACGTTACCTTAGTTCATCTCATGTACCTACTATAAGTAGACCTTGATTTTAATCAGTTTATTTGTGGGCATCGCTCGGACCATTAGCTTTGATTATTTGAAAGCTTAAATGCCAACTACTAGTACCAGATCTATAAACGAAGACTCTGGCGATGCGCCGCAGGTACAATACCGCAGTATTGCTAAACCTATCTGAAAGTTAAACCATTATTACTCTCCTCATTATCCCTGCACTGGGGCTGATCCATCCAGACGTGTTTCGTTTGAAGTCACCGCAAGCAATTAACCTCACGTTAATAAACATAAAACGTTACCCGGGAAAAGTATTTGATATCTCACTTTTGTAGTTTTTCAAGGTACGACGCACTTTATCTTTGAAGACACCTTCTTCTTTGAAGTTGCATGGAAGGGTAAAGTATTATTGTTAGCTTATATCGTCGGGGCGTTTACGTGGCCAATCAATCAATCGAATTATTTACAGTGTAGCGTTTAATCTTTAATTTACTATATCAAATATTCATAGCCTGTTTCCGTGTATTTGTGAAAAGAGTTGTTTATGTGCCACGAATACTCTGTCATTAGTATCACAACAAACATTGCGGATGAGATTCAGAACAGTACATTTTCTCCCGCCTTAAAGATGAGAATGTCACCCATTTGCGCGCACAGACACACAAACGCACACACATACATGGAAAACTTTATGATACTAGATAATATGTTTATTAATTCGTTAAGAACGTACAGAAAAGTCGTCCGTTTACACCCACCCCCACCCCCACCCCCCACCCCCACCCCCCACATACACACACATAACGTGATGATACGAGATAATATATTTATTAATTAATTAAGAAAGTACAGGTATAACACAGTGGTATATCGGATGACGTGTATACTCAGAAATGTGATAGAACTGAAATACACATTGCATTGCATATGTTTCAGACCAGATTGATATAATGGGAATGTAAAGTTGTCCGTTACCAAAGTAATATATTCCCAACACAGTTCCATATGTTAGGCAGTAATGCTGTCCAATACCAGTGTAATATATTTCTAGCACAGTTCCATAATGTAGCCAATAACGTTGTAAAACATTAAGTTAAAATAAGGTCATTGATTGAAATACACAGAGTGTGTGTGTGTGTATGTGTGATTTTAATTTTTAGCCTAGCCTTAACAATTTTGATTTTTTTTTAATTTTTCAGATTTTAGTAAAAAGAACCTCATTTTATTCATCAATTATTTTTTTAGCAAACAGTATCATGAGATAAAAGAAAAAAATAATCTCTTCGAAAAGAAAATCACACACACAGACACACACACGGACCCTTACGAACTTTACATGATTGTTTTTTTTTTTTGCACACTAGAAGAAACATACTTTGGTAAATTGAAGGTGATGATGAAGAAAAATAATTAAAAGCAAAAGCAACGCAACAAGTCAGAAGACGTTAACATGGGTCGAGAAGACCATTTGAGAATATCCTCAATTTTCGAGACAATTTGCAGGACTGACAATATATTTATCCTTTTAACCTGATTCGTGGTGGGGTTTTTTTTCATTTCAAAGTAAGAATTAGTTCTTGAGAGGGTCAGGAGAACCATCACCTAGTACCTTTGTTGCCTAAGTTAAATTTATACATACATACATACATACATACATACATACATACATACATACATACATACATACATACATACATACATACATACATACATACATACATACATACATACATACATACATACATACATACATACATACATACGCACGCACGCACGCACGCACGCACGCTCGCACACACACACACATATACATACATACATACATACATACATACATACATACATACATACATACATACATACATACATACATACATACATACATACATACATACATACATACATACATACATACATACATACATACATACATACATACATACATACAACACAAGCAAAAGACTGACAAACTACAACATTCACATTAGACTCAGTAGAATATTTTAGGACAATAAGGATACAGCTGTAGACAATCTTCATGTATCGATAATTATACAAAACTCAATTACCCAATTAGGGAAATTAACTTTATTACATATCTGCAAAAATTAATTACATTTGTCAGCATCCAGTTTGCAAGTCTTACAACATGTTGCCTTGACGATTAGCTTTATTAAGGTAACA
Organism: Potamilus streckersoni; assembly: GCA_016746295.1. Lineage (NCBI taxonomy): Eukaryota > Metazoa > Mollusca > Bivalvia > Unionida > Unionidae > Potamilus > Potamilus streckersoni. The sequence goes on from JAEAOA010000364.1 coordinate 2,364,480, forward strand.
TCTTGCACCGGTCTAGTTTTTGCTTCGGACTGTCACTTCTTTTAGCATGATTTTGTTATTGATTTATGTTCCAATTACTAGCAGTCGTAAGGGGACATCACTTGGAACAAATCCAAGCAGTATCACAGTATCCCAATGTGTTACAAGGTATTTAATGTTATCTATTGATTATGTTATGCTATTTGGTTATATATATATATATATATATATATATATATATATATATATATATATATATATATATATATATATAGATATATATACATACATATATATATATATATATATATATATATATAGATATATATATAAATATATATATATATATATATATATATATACATATGCAATTTTCACACTAAATTGGTTTTACCATGCAGAGGGAACGTGAGCTAAAGACACACCCAGGCAGCTGACACGGGTTGTTCTGTTACTTCGGTTGTACAAGCCTATGGTGATATGATGTGATGTGATTATGATTTTTAACTTAGCTTTAACAATTTTTCAGTCATATAGCTACGATGTCTGCAGTGTGGCAGTTTATAGTGATGTCTAGCACTGGGGCATCATGCCGCAGACATGTAGTATGATGTCCCACCCTGTCACATTATCCTGACACCAGGCCGACCAGTCCTACACTAACCTCTTAATGCTGAGCATCAAGCGAGGCAGCTGTTAGTACCATTTTATAAGTCTTTGGTATGAATCGACTGGGAATCGAACCCACGACCTCCTGCATCCGAGGCGGACGCACTAACCACTAGGCAACCGGAGCATTCAAACCTAAGGTCTTTTGATTAGACTGTACACGTGTATGGTCTATTAAATCGACTGTATAAGACAATTTGTCATTGGTATTACTCTTTTAAGTGATTCATCCAACATCTCTATGTTATGCCCGTATGCATACTTTGTAGCACACATGAATAGAATATCAACAAATGAATAAAACCAGGTTCAGTCCAATCTCCCTACCAAGTAATACAAAATTTAGTATCCAGTTTAATAGATACAAAAAAAAATTTGCCTTGAGAGACATCTGCATATAAAGGACAGACGTCCCAGAAAGAAACATAGAGGATACTTTTATTATATATGTGTCTTGCATATAGTGGACGGTCACTGTTCTTTATTACACGTTCATTGAAAGAATATGTCGACAACGGCGCTGTTTTATAAAAACTCTTTCTGACATTGTTTTTACTTAGGTTGTCCTTAGGTTTCTTTACTAGTCCATTTTGGATTGCTTGATGTCTTGTATTCCTTAATTTTATTCGAATTGTTAAAGAGTTTGTGCCACATTTGGTGAGTCTAAACTCTTTGTATACAGTAGATACTAAAATGAAACCGTATGTATGTATGTATGTATGTATGTATGTATGTATGTATGTATGTATGTATGTATGTATGTATGTATGTATGTATGTATGTATGTATGTATGTATGTATGTATGTATGTATGTATGTATGTATGTATGTATGTATGTATGTATGTATGTATGTATGTATGTATGTATGCATGTATGTACATTACATTAGTCGTTGGCTGCTACACAAAATGCCATAGGTATATATCAAATTGTCCATTAGTTTTTAACCTCTGCAAATATCACCAAACATTTTGAACTTGTTTTGCAGCAACACCACTTCTTCCTATGCCCAACGCCTTTTCATTTTTGAGTACAATGCGCGGAAAACCTCGACGGGGAATGCTCCGAAGAGCCGTTTTCTCCGATATGCAGCGCAAGGGACTGGAAAAAATGTTTCAGAAACAGAAATACATCAGCAAACCCGACCGCAAGAAACTTGCAGCCAAATTAGGTCTCAAGGACTCACAGGTGAGCGATATAAAGATTGCAGGGTTTATTACTGTAAAAAAAACAACAACATAAAAACAAAATGGCAGATCAAGCCCTACATCAACATCAAATAATAATAATAATAATAATAATAATAATAATAATAATAATAATAATAATAATAATAAGAAGAAGAAGAAGAAGAAGAAGAAGAAGAAGAAGAATATAAGGTAAAAATAAGATAATAATAATAATAATAATAATAATAATAATAATAATAATAATAATAATAATAATAATAATAATAATAATAATAATAATAATAATAATAATAATAATAATAATAAGAAGAAGAAGAAGAAGAAGAAGAAGAAGAAGAAGAAGAAGAAGAGTGCCGACGACGATGAAAATGACGATGACGACTATTATGATATATTTGTTTTGTGCGACAGCTTTTACTAAAATAATATTTATTTGGGCATTTTGTGTGTGCATAATCATCAATGTTTCCACGAAAATGGTGGTTTTGTGTTGAAAGAAGGCATTGAAATTATGTTCTATCATTCGGAATCCATGAACGATATTTTATAAAAGTACTTTTTATGTAGTCTTGTGTTTCAATGTTGAGACAGTCTCGTTATGTTACGCCTAACGCAGATCATAAATACGAATGGCACAATCGTTAATCTTCAAGCCTGTTTCAAATGAGTCGGAAATACTGAGGAAGAGATTTCTAATTGAAGAATTTGGGCATAGACATACGCTTTCTGTATCTGATATTGCTTCAAAAGCTGAAAAAGTTGCCCGAAGGGCCTTTGAGAATTTATAAGCCTTCACGCGCAGACAGAATATTGCTGTCCAATTTGTTAATAACGCACAAATCGATGGGGTTTGAAACAACGAGAAGTGGGTAGGCAACATCTGGTCTTGACTGGCTATTCACTTGAAGAGTTCTAAATGGGAAAGCATTACTTTTACTCCAATGATTGGACAATATTCTCTGATGCATTTAAAATTTCACAATTTCTGCAGAATTCCGAATAATTCTTTCCTTCCATTGTGGTTGAAAAAAAAAACACATCGCAGTTTGCATTTTGCGTTAGTTAGTAATGAGCTGCGTCTTGAAATTGTTAAAACAAAAATCGCAAGATAGACTTCCTTCATTTACATACTTCAAAACGTTTAGCTTTGAAACATACTGCTGGTTTTGTAAATTGTCAGTCTCGAAAGCGAATATAATTAGTGTCCTTACAAGGTCTTTGCTGTAGTCACAAGTCTGGATGAATTTCTATGACTTACTTTGCTGTTCAATATAATGATTTATATAAAACTTGTGGCAAGCTAAATTAAAACTGTAAATGTTTTAAAAATAAGAAAGAAAAATCTCATAATGATAATGATGAAAGAAGTGGTGGTTACAAACCAGAGATCACATTTACAAGCACTCTGACATAAGGTGAAGAAATTAATCAAAGTTTATTAGATCAATAAAATTGTCATTTCAAATGAGAAATGGTGATAATAAATGTAGATTAATGTGATTTACATTGTCTTTTATGTTACTTTCAGTAATGAATTTATTAATTAGTGAGGTTATTACAAAATTTCACTGTTTGTCTTACTCCTGGGAAATCGGACATTCTTTTAAATTGTTTCTGAGACATTCCATGCACACGTGCCCTGTACACATCTCATATACTTGTAGCCCCATAGAAAGTATATACACATGTGGCTTCATAGAAATCCTATGTGGAACCTCAGACATTCCATTCATATATGAAACTATAGACCTACTTACGAGTGGTCCCTAAACATCCCATCCACATGTGACACAATTCACACGTGGCCCCTCAGACGTAGAAATACATTACACAGGTGAAATAACCATATACATCTAATAAGACATACCATGCACAGGTGGCTCCATATACATCTAATACACACGTGGTCCCATAGCAACGAAACTGCATCAACACAATTATTTAACCCAGATTTCAAACACCAAATTTAAGAGCGATACTTTTAAATTTTCTTAACATCGTTGACAATTTACTCCCTATTTGAAAATCATATAGAACTTGTATAGTTCTACCATTACTCTTAGTGAAGTTACAGAAGATAAATAAATAAACAAATAAGAAAACGAGTTAATTTAGTCTTCACAATTTTGTTTAAATTATGAGGACAGAACCTGTAGTGTTCTCTGACGACTAGTATTATTTCTCAGTATTAACCTTGTACCATTTTATAAACGTGTGTTCCTTTAATGATTATGCGCAAATTGTTTCTTTTAGAACTTGACTTCACTACTGTCCTTCATGAAGCGTGTATTCCATTTCCAAACTTCAGGACTGCACGAATGCTGTAAAATCAAACTTTCAATTGATATAATTACTAAAAAGTTATACGAATAATAACGTAAACTCGAGAAATAAATAGCAGAACATTACTGCAATTAGTGTTTACAAATACTATTAACGACACATGAAGGGCACACAAGTACGCGTCGTAATGTCACCAGGGAATCGAGAAGACAATATGGTAGGACGGTTGTGCGGCTAGTTGGGGTAATGTAAGAATATAGATAACGTTTTGTGAAAGTCCTTTTAGTCACATGATGAGATTTTGGATAATCCTGTGTTACAAAGTCTTGGGTAAAATTAATTGTCTTTGAATTGTATTTTTTTGTAGGTAAAAATATGGTTTCAAAATCGGAGAATGAAGTGGAGAAATTCAAAGGAAAGAGAATTGTTGTCTTCTGGAGGATCACGTGATTCCACAATTCCTAATAAAAACAACCCGAACCCAGATTTAAGTGACATAAACAAATCCAGTGATATAGAGGACAGCGAATTTCAAGCACCTGATCAGATTGAAAACTCTTCTGTTTCCACAGCAGCAAGTCTTCTCTCGACGCAAGTCTCATCACCAATGGCATTGCTAAGAGAGGAAAATGAAAGTTCTTCTGACAGTGGCGACGAAATTGATGTATCCTAGACAAATAAGTGTACAATTACAAATTCACCAGGCATTTTATAGATGTTGTACCAGTTTGCATAAATATAAAATAACATCCTCAAAGACAATATTGTCTGTTTCAAAACTAATGAGACAGTGTTCTCATTAAGGGTTATATTGGCATGCTGGACCTAAGAACTAAAACTGTGTTATACGAAAAAGGCAGATGAAGGCCGAATGGTATAAAGCACATGCCTATACAGATCACCGACATCTCCCTTCAGTCTGCGTGGGTTCGAGGCTCAGGCTCGGCCAGTGTGCGTATGTAACAAAGCTTGTCCGTAGCTTTCCGTGGGTCAGTGGTTCTTACCGGGATTTTTAAGTTTTTCCGCTTCCAGATATACTGGTCACGATGTACAGATTATCATAGGCTAAATAATGGCGCGTTAATCCCTATCCCCTCCCCAACTCCTCCTAAAAAGGACCGAACAGAACCCTGCTAACACTTACATTTGAAATATACTGGAAAATTTAAAAAAAAGCAAGATACAATTTGGGAAGCTATCTTAAAAAAAAAATGTTTTCCTATACAATTTTACCTCTAAATCAGCAGCAGTTTCTGTGACATATGAAATCAACGTCAGTTGCCTCTCTGGGGTGAGGGAAGGAACGCACCTGGTGACACCATTATAGAGTGTAACACCAAAATGACTGTCTATTAGGGAGGGGGTACGGACCGCACCGTGTGACACCATCAGAGAGTATAACACCAAAAAAAAACTGTCTATAATATATTTGAATTATTGTGTAGGAAGGACTCAAGGGGTTGACACCATGAGTTACCGCACATGATTGTCTATAAAATTTTTAATTTTTGTGCAGGAAAGACGTCCATGGAAGTAACACCAACCCTAGTGAAGCCACTGATGAATGTAAAGGCATATTTTCAATTATTTTAAGTCTTTCAGCTTCTATAATTTCATTTCAATATTTTCTGCTTGATTAGTCCATTACCTTTTCTTTGGAACACGTTTATTTCTATGCAGATGGAAGTATTGGTATAGGTTTTCTCAGGGCTAGAATCAAAAAGAAGAAAACTAGTAATCCATACTAACGGTGAATCTACACGTATAATTTAGTTTGTTTTACGGAAGCGTAAACAAGTAAGTGAGGGTTCTGTGGGATGGAAACCCCTGTAAAATTCTAGGGACGAGGCCTCCCAACTCTCCTACATTTTAAGCGTTACGTTAGCCTAATTTAAATATGTAACTATAAAAGAAAAATTGCTCTTGGAAACGTTCTGATTCTTTTTAAAATCATTTTCTTATATTTTTTATTTTCGTAGGGGAGGGGTTAGGTTGCACGTACCCATGCAACAACATCATTTTTCTTTGGATTTGCCCCTTGGGTACATTGTGTCTGGTGTTTTATTTTAAAATATTGATTATGAACTTATCCAGTGACGATGAAAATACTAGAAGCCATTGCAACCATTTCCATTTAATCGGCTGTTCATTTATTGAACAAAGTCTGCTCTTCATCTTTTGAATTTTCAACACATTATTTTCTGTGATATTTATTTAATTCATGCAACATTTTTCATGGCGTAAATATTCCCACCCACTCACAAAATAATTTCTTAGATTCGAAATAAAGATCTTCCGCATTTAAACAAGTGTGGTGTTTCTTTCTTCATGTCACGGGGCATGTTTGAAAAGTATGAATGCTTTTACGACATATATAACAAAATAAAAAGAAAATACACGTTGCTACAAAGCAATAGAATGATTGAAGACGATCACAAAGGCATGGATGAGAATTCCACCACTAAACGAATTTATATGTCTAGAGCGCATTACAAAACACTCAACCAATGAAGCATCAACATTCGTTGTATGTATGTATGTATGTATGTATGTATGTATGTATGTATGTATGTATGTATGTCTGTATGTCTGTCTGTCTGTCTGTCTGTCTGTCTGTCTGTATGTATGTATGTATGTATGTATGTATGTATGTATGTATGTATGTATGTATGTATGCATGCATGCATGCATGCATGCATGCATGCATGCATGCATGCATGCATGCATGCATGCATGCATGCATGCATGTATGTATGTATGTATGTATGTATGTATGTATGTATGTATGTATGTATGTATGTATGTATGTATGTATGTATGTATGTTTAAATATTTGCTTACAATTATATTGGAGGGTCGAGTGATCTAAATCACTCGCCTTTACCGATTATTGCCAACTCACATCTGTTCTCGTGGGTTCGAGTCTTGGGCTTTTCCTGTATGGTTACGTGAGAAGGCTTACCAGTAGTTTCCCGTGGGAAAGTAGTTTTCCCGTGGGTAAGTAGTCTTCCCGGGTTCTTCCGCCACCAGTTGTACCGGTCGCCATCTATGTTCTTTCATAAGCTAAAAGCTCGCGTTAAACCCGCGACAACAACAACAAAAAGTATCTTTAACGTAGTTTTGTAACCTGTGTGCAGGTCCAATGGAATCCAAGGTTTAATTTAAGTAAACTATCTGAAATGAAAAGCGTAAAAAAGAAGACTCATCAAGACAAATTAAAATATTACCAATGAGTCCTAAGAGAAAATTTGTGGAATTGATTTCATGGTGAATATAATGAAAGTGTCTTGATCCATTATATTCATAATGAAAATCAAGTACCACTCCCCCTTGACCAGTGGTCACTCCTCACCACCGTATATTATTGTGGCTCAATGAACTGTGAAACTAGGCACCATACTGTCGCAAACCTAGAATAAATTACAAAAATCGAAAGAATTTTTGATTTTGTGGAACATTGAGTTGGAAACGATACATTAACCTCACAGAATCATCAAAGGCATCTAGGCATCATTGTTAACGTGTAGATATTAGATAATAAAACTCTACTCTCTTCGTTTAAAAACATCGGAGCACTTTTTATAATTGCCAATAAATTGCTATTTTTCTTCTAGATCGCATGATAAATGTATATTTACTAGTGTTTCTTATCATTTATGACATGTGACAACTATGTATTTACTAGTGTTCCGTATCTTGTATTATATATGACAAATATGTATTTATTTGCGCCGCCACTTTTGCAGTTTTTGTAAGACTGATCCAGTAGGACTCTAGTGAACGCATTGTATCAAGAGTATCAGTAACAGAATAACCGCCTGGTGCTAAGGGCTTCTTTAAAAATCGTTCGATTGAATATGATTTTCCTTCGCATACCCCTCAATGGAATTTTATTCTACAACTCTATTGAAAACCGGCGGTTTTTGTGATGTGAAGTTAAAGATGTCAACCGGACAAGTTAATATTTAAAAAGGAGGTCAAATACTCAGGATTTCAGAGCTCGTGGTTTTCATGCATGGATACAAGCCATTGTTCCCATTGCTGTGATGAACAAATCGTACTAAACAATCAAACCCGGAAGTAAATATTGGCCACTTCATGCTACACTTTGAAATCGGATTTGAAACCTACTTGACTGTCGAAAATGACCATTGCCGCATGATGAGAATAACCTGACGGTCTGAAATGACCATTGCCGCATGATGGGAAATAACTTGAACAAATTATGAATACGCCTTTTACAAAAGTGGGTAGACGTGAAATTATAATTTTAAAAAATGTCTTATCACAGGTTGTCATTATAATACAATAAAACAACAGATGCCACTACAGCAATCACTACGACCAATTTTGCTTTTTTCACGTTTTGAAACCTTCAAAACTACAATGTATTTGTTGGTAAACAGTTTCCTTTTTAAAGATATTTTTGGAAAATGCGGTATTTTATGTTTATTGCGATTACTTTTATATTGTGACATGATATAACCTATCAGAGCACACACACACACACATACACACACGTGTGTATGCGTGTATATGTGATGTTTCCAACAAAATCAAACTCAACAGCTGCTTGGAAAATAAAAACCGATTTTATTTATTTATTTATTTATTTATTTATTTATTTATTTATTTATTTATTTATTTATGAATATCCGATATCATTGTCAGATAAGTCTATATCGGTCATTGCAGTGTATCCCCGGTACTTTATTCCAATTACACTTACACTGAATAACCTGCCTTTGTTACAGTGTAAAACACTATACCATTGACAGAAGAAACATCATAGTAAAGAAGAAAAAATATTTTTTTTTAGATCTATGCTTAATACGTACTAATGTGTAGACACTAATTTATCATCTACTTTGTAAAAGGGATTTTAGGTTAGAAACAGTTTAAATTTCAAATAATGTATGTTTTGTTATATGGCAGAGGCCACATAAATTATTGCAACATAAATTATTTTGTATATAAAGACCAATTAGAACGTCAACATTAATAATTACATAATATTTATTGTTTCGATTAAAACAAGAGTTCATCTTATTTGTTACTGGTTCTTAAAACTATATATAACTTCATCGAAAATGCCTATGCCATCGAGTTAATTATTTTCAATGTAAAGAAACAGGAAAGTTGTGATTTAAGTAAGTTTCGTATGTTCTCTCCAATGTATAGTCCTTTTAGAAACCTTGTCTGATCTTCATGTATAGTTGTGGGAATCACGGTTTGAATCCTACTTGCAGTACATGCAGAATCAACTTTGTGTTATATATTTAGGAGCAAAATGGGTGTCCAATTTGTTTCGGTTTATCTCCTTTTGGTAGAAATATAAGTATTTCCGGTTTCATGTGCAAGAGTTATACATATCGTGTCGAGGTAAGACGAGTAAGAGTTAGACGTATTATATAGTGCATATTATATAGTGTCGAGGTAAGCAGTGTAAACGTTACAAATATTATATCCTGTCGAGGTAAGCAGTGTAAGAGTTTCACATATTATATAGTGTCGAGATAAGCAGAGAAAGAGTTACACATACCGTGTCGAGGGAAACAGTGTAAGAGTCACAAATTCTATAGCACGTCAAGGTTGGCGTCGAGGATGGCAGTGTAAGAGTTACACATAGTGTCGAGGTAAACAGTGTAAGAGTTACACATTATATCGTGTCGAGGTAAGGAATGTAAGAGTTACACATTATTTAGTGCCTAGGTAAGCAGTGTAAGATTTACACTTATCGTCTCGAGGTGAGCAGAGTAAGAGTTAGTTACAGATATTTATTTGGGTCGAGGTAAGCAGTGTAAGATTTACACTTATCGTCTCGAGGTGAGCAGAGTAAGAGTTAGTTACAGATATTTATTTGGGTCGAGGTAAGCAGTGTAAGAGTTACACTTATCGTCTCGAGGTGAGCAGAGTAAGAGTTAGTTACAGATATTTATTTGGGTCGAGGTAAGCAGTGTAAGAGTTACACTTATCGTCTCGAGGTGAGCAGAGTAAGAGTTAGTTACAGATATTTATTTGGGTCGAGGTAAGCAGTGTAAGATTTACACTTATCGTCTCGAGGTGAGCAGAGTAAGAGTTAGTTACATATTTATTTGGGTCGAGGTAAGCAGTGTAAGATTTACACTTATCGTCTCGAGGTGAGCAGAGTAAGAGTTAGTTACAGATATTTATTTGGGTCGAGGTAAGCAGTGTAAGAGTTACACTTATCGTCTCGAGGTGAGCAGAGTAAGAGTTAGTTACAGATATTTATTTGGGTCGAGGTAAGCAGTGTAAGAGTTACACCTTATATCGTGTCGAAGATAAGCGGTGTAACAATTGCACATATATCGTATCGGTGAAAGCAGGGTATGAGTTCCACGCATAATATCGTCTCGAAGCATGTAGAGTATGAATTACATGCATAAGGTGTCCCGAGTTAAGAAAACTAAGTTACACCCATTACATCTCGCCGATGCAAGTTGAGTAAGAGTTAAAAACATTATATTGTCCAAAAGCTAGCAAAGTGATAGTCACACACTGTGATGTGTCGAATTTTAAAAACTCTCAGATGCTTTGGTTAAAGGAATTGTATCAAAGTCAACTTAATTAAAGTAGAAAGGGCTAGAGATAGTTAGATGATTATTTTCATTTCATCTCTGAACGTCAAAAGGGAAGTCGTTCCACCTGACGTAACATGGCTGAGTCAGATGCTATGGTACAAGAGAATGACATAAGACCCTTTTCCAAATCGACAGGGTAAAGGGCAGGAGCTGGCTATAGATGATTGTTCAAAGTAATGTTAATTACGGCATGATTAGTTGTTTAGTTTTCTTGTCAATCCAAAAATTCTACGGAACAGGTTTAGGAAACGGTCTATTCCGATTGGTTAATATGGATTTATGGGCCTAACTCTGTAAGAAATTAAAGGTTTTACTTTAGGAAAATTCAGCAGTCTTAAATCTTTCTTGGGAAAAGTTAGACCGGACTCCGGGATCGTGTAAAACGTTATCTCGTGATTTGGCAGTAAAGCGGGAGTTTTGTCTCAGCGAGTAGGCAAACTCTACATTTTGAATTCGTGAAAAGTACGTTTTCGTTATAGAGTAAGGGGCCAGATAGTTGTCTCACTTAGGAGACGGACTATACGTGAGATTCGTGGAAACGAATAAAGAAACGGCAAAAGGTACGCAATCTTAGTTTCCCGATTTTAATATGTTATTTCATTTGTTGATCTATTTTGCAAATGTATTCTTGATATGATTCTTGGCATGTATGATTTCATTTTGCAGGATTTTAATGAAATGCTAGTCACGACATTTTATTCTTTGATTTTCTAATTATCAATTCATTTGGAGAATTGGTAAGATTGAATGCTATTAAAATTTCATTAGATTAGTTGAAAAGATTGCATGTAATTGAATCTTTAATACATAGGAGTGCTTAGGAATTTAAATGAATTAAGCTTAAGGAATGATGAGTAATGTTTCATAGTTTTATGGATTAACTCATTTAAAATGAGTATGACCTAATATTAAGTGTATATCTATATACTAGTTTGTAATATTTAATTGATCACTTAAGTGTATATCTATATGCTAGTTTGTAATATGTAATTGGTCGTGTAAACTATTTTAGAATAGTTAGATCTGAGGGTCTAAGCCATATGTAACTTGACACTGCTAGATTGGTCGAGTAAGAAGTCAAGGGGGGGTTTACATACGGGTTCATACGGCTGAGTTGAATTTAATTGACCACCCCTAGCGTGATCCGAATTAAGGTCAGGACAAGCCTTGACCATCTATGTAAACATAAGAGTTAGGGAGCAATGAGTTACTGCGGCAGAATTTATGCCTTTTGTTTTCTGAGCCAAATTAGTGTAAAAATACAGATATACTTGGGAATGTGACTTATTGTCTATTGCGAGACATTTTATTTATTGAAGGAAACAGCTTTCCTGGATTCACATGAGAAATCCCTGAACAATCACCGGATCAGAACAAATTCTACGCAGAAATCTAAGTCTAGAGACGATTGTTAAGTCAGAGTTTGACGGACAAGAGTCCAAGACGAAACAGCTAGACAAAGATCGACGGAGCAGGAACGAACGGAAGTCTTGATGTCCGCATAAAATAGGTGATGAAGTCTCTTATCGTTGCACTCAAAGGTCACATCTCATTGGCAATGAAGATAGTAATTTAACGTTGAAAGTAAGTTTACATTTAATGAAATTTGTATTGTCTTTTTATTTGAGTACATGATAGTACCATTTTCCTTCTTTTGTAACCAAGTCATTGATTTCTTTTCATTTTAAATTCTGTTGATAAACTGATTAAATTTTATATTTGTTCATTGAAAGGGGGCTCGTTTTGTTATTTCTTCAATATACTTGTTCAGTGATCTGCATTCTTCTTTCTATCTATTCACACTGGGTAAATTACACCGCGGAGGTCATTCCCTAGCAACGAACCGTAGTGAAAGAGGTTGGTGTGTTTTGAACGCCGCTAATTTGTCACACATACACACACACACACTATTGTCCCGAAGCATGTAAAATAAGAGTCACGCATATTACATCGTGCCAAAGCAGGTACACTAAGACTTACATACATTATATCCAGTTGAGGCTAGCGAAGTAGGAACTGGTCGCATTCTATCTTCCAAGAATTAAATCCATTATATCCTGCTGAGGCAAGCGGATTAATAGCTTCACTCATTATATGGTACAAAGTCATGTAGGCTTAGAGTTACGTTATATCGTGCCGAGGCAAGCTGAGTAAGAGTTATACACATATCGTGCTGAGGCAGGTAGCGTAAGAGTTACAGAATAATTTTGTCCCGAAAGTAGAGTAATAGTTATACATGTTCTATCGTCCCAAAACAAGCAAAGCGAGAGTCACAAATATATCGTACAGAGGCATTACAAAGAAAGAGTTACACAAAATATATCGTGCAGAGGCAAGTACATTAACACCTACACATGCGTAGAGTAGAGTCTATAAACAAGCTGAGCAAGAGTTCAACACATGATATCGCGCAGAGTTCAGAAGACTTAGAATTACCCAATCGTACCTTGTCAAGACAAGCAAACTGAGAATGACACAAAATATATCATCCCGAAGCAAGCCGAGTAAAAGTTATATTATATTGTGCAAGCAGAGCAAGTAACACATATTATATCGTGCCCATCCATGTAGAATAACAAGTACTCACATGATATCGTGTCGAGGCGTATACAGTAAGAGTTAAACACATGATTTTGTCCTAAAGCAAGCAAAGTAAGAGGTAAACGCATTATATCGTCCCGAAAGAGTTAGAGTAAGACTTGCTTAACTTGTATCGTACCAACGCAATTAGAGTGAGAGTTGCACTTATTAATCGTGCCGAATCAAGAAAACTTAGAATATATTAACCACAATATATCGTGCTAGTAGACCAAGAATGGCACAGTATATCGTATCAAAGCAATTAAAGTAAGAGGCAAGTAGTGTAACAGTTACACACATTATATCCTGATGAGGCTACCAAAGTACGAATTACCCTAAGTATATCACCCCGAAGGAAGTGGAGCTAAAAATTACATTATATCAATCCGAGGCAAGCAAAACAAACGTTACACACCTTTTATGGTATCGAGACAAGTAAAATAAGAGTGGTACATACTATATCGTGCCAATCCTTGTAGAGTATGACTTGCACACATTATGTTGCTTAAAAGCAAGTAGAGTAATAGTTACACGTACTATATCGTGCGTAATTACGAAAAACAATGGTAACACGCATTATATCGTGCGTAATTACGAAAAACAATGGTAACACGCATTATATCGTGCGTAATTACGAAAAACAGTGGTAACACGCATTATATCGTGCTGTAGAGTAAGAGCTGCACAATCATATTGTCCCGATGCAAGTAGAGTTAGAATTAAACACATTATATCACGCGGAGTCAAGAATAATAGGAGTTACACACATAGCATCGTGTCGCGGCAAGCAGAGTAAGAATTATACACAGTATATCGTCCCAAAGTAATTAGAGTAAGTATTTAATCATGTCGTGCACAGGCATAAAAGCAAGAGTTACACATATAATATATCGTGTCAAGCCAAACACATTTAGAATTACACGCATTATATAGTCTCGAATCAAGTAGAGTAAGTTATAAGCAATATATCATGTCGTGGCAAGTAGATAAACACATTACAACGTGCTGACTCAAGTAGAGTAACAGTTGTACACGATGTATCGTGTCGAAGCGAGGGGAGTAATAGTTACACACATTATATCATGCTGAGGGGAGAGGGGGCCAGGTTTTATGCACAAATTTAATGCCGCAATCACTTGCCTAGTATAAAAAAACATAAAAAATAAAATACACAAGTGAGGTTAAAACAATTCTATTTTTTGGATATCTATATCACAACAAAGCTTAGGAATATTATCCTCTTGACCAGAGAAGTCAATGATAGTTTAAAGCAGAAGTTTATGCACCCCAACCCCAAATTTATACCTGCAATATTTTTCGTCTGAAGGTTATTTTTGTACCATGGGATGCTTACAGTGCAAACACCAGCCCTTTTTCTAGATGATAATTCTGCAAAACAGTGTGTACTAAACATGCTAATGCAATTAAAGACAGTAGTCATCCAAGCTCTTTTTTTTTAGATATTCTACTTGACCCCTAACCCACGTGATCACTGCAATGAGAGGCTAGCTCTTCGTCCTATCCGACTACTGGTATTCACTCTGAACATATTGCAGAATAACTATGGAAGGTGTACATGCCTGGCATCAATTTCAAGAACAACACAACCCCGAAACACATAGTTCACAAATATATCCGTATCTTTAATTAGCAAACAATAAGAGCTGAAAAGTCACACCATAGCCTTAAGTTAAAAAATTTGTCATGGGCCAATTTAAAAAACTTGCCCCTGCCACCTGAGCCTAGTAGAGTAATAGTCACACACGATATATCGTGTTGAAGCATGTAGAGTGATAGATACACACGATATATCGTCCCGAGGCAGGTAAAGTAATAGTTACACACAATTTCCGTTTTTAGACTGTACTTCATCAGCCTAGGCGTATTTAAAGCAAACATTTGCCACTGCAATGATGTACATATTATACACCGTTGTGCTTTTTGTATATTTGTATGTTAACAGTGTTTCCCTCCCACTTCTCATCCATGTGGCTAACATAAATTTTTCTACAAGGAAATCAGTTGTCGTTCGTTTATGTAATGGTAGATCATTCATTTAAGAATTCTTTAATTTTAGTGTCATTTAGTTCCTTGTAATCCTGTTTGATATTTGTGTAAGAAACCTGACATACTTTGCAATAATGTCATAAATAAAATTATTTCGTAAGCCATTTAAGACGCTATGGAAACATCCTGAAAATAATTTATGTTTGAAAGATTGTTCTTTTGCATTATCAACATCCGTCTACGACTGGAATGTTTATGACAGCAATTTGCAACCTTTTCTTGATCCTTTAAAACGTATGCACAATTTCTTACGCCAAATCTTTCCTTTCAATGGATGAATAAAAAGTACTTACTTCACAGACTGAATTACTGTGCATTGTTTCAAAGCTTTGCCTTATACAAATTTGTATATTTATCAGCATCAAATATGTAATTTGTGAATTTATCATGCCATATTCTTTTAACCACATTGCAGTCAAGATTTACGATGTCTATTCCGACGTTATTGTCATTAACTATAATTTGCAAATCTTGATCTTTTTTATGGCATTTCAGGATATATATATATATATATATATATATATATATATATATATATATATATATATATATATATATATATATATATATATATATATATATATATATGAATCAACATTTCATATTGAATGTTATTTTGCATCAAAAATAGATTTGACCACGCTAACATCACCACTTTGAAAACTATTGAATCCTACTTGTAACGGACAAGACACTTATCTTGGCAGTACACTGGCACGTGCCGTACACGGAATTGTTACAGCAAGTGTGTCTTTTTTTAAGATTACACGCAATGTATGGGATCGCAGAGCTATCAGTCTGCAAGCAAAACGGAAAGTCTAGAAAGCCATTTTGTTGCTGACTTTGCTGCATGCATGTTTGTACATGATGGTGTACAAACGCCATGCCAGGAATTCTGCTGTACCCTTTTCACACGGGCTGCCTGAGAAAACTTGTGAAGAAAATATTGCAGGACTGGGTCACATATAATACGGCTCTCACAAGTGTAGGCATTTCGAGCATGCGCAATCCGCTGATGAAATTGCACATTAGATGGGCACATCACCAGAAAATGAGAAGGACGACTACCAAAGACGATATACTGCGGTAAGTTGAAGGATGGAAAGCGATCTCAGGGTGGTCAATAGAAATTCTTGAAGGATTGCTTCAATTTATCCTTGTAACATTTCAACAATGAACACGAGTCCATTGATTCAGAGTCTAGGGAAGATCTCTATCACATAATCGCCCCATTTGGCGCCGTCGTATCCATACAGGAGCAATGGGCTTTCAGCTGGGTAGAACTGCTTAGGCCGTGCAGAAGCGCGATCTTCGTAAATCTCAGAACTGCAGCGCACCATCTTTTAAGTAATCTCCGAGCTGCATCTGCAATGCATTATGTCATTGACTGTATGTAACTAATCACCCATTCCATAGTCGTATATGACTTTCTGATACTACACTTATAAAATATTTTATCATTTCTAGCATATTTAGTTTTTATTTTATTTATATAATAAAAACTGACACATCTGACTCGGCTAGTTTGAAATATTGTGAATATTTGATCAATTATTTTGGTGTATTCAGTTCACGCAACCAACAACCCACTGTAATTATCTGGAATCGTAATCGAAGATACGATTTGTTTTGCTGCGGTGTGGGTTCTTTGATATCACACACATACATATACACGCACACACACCAATATACGCCAAGTAGGAAAGCTTTTAAATAAATGTGAAACACATTTTTCAGTATATGCACAAATTAGAATGCTTTGAAAAAATGCGAAACAATTTTTAGTATAAACACAGATTAGAAAGCTTTACAAAATACGAGACAGTTTAGCTAAACTTGATAATGTGTACTGAGTCGATGTTATCATTATTTTTAATTTGGAGTAATCATTTTACACCTAATTCGTTTCTTATTGCTGCAGATAATTAGCTCGGCGTTAATATATCCCACACGTTATCATTGAAATGTATTTGATAATAGCTAGTTTGCTGTTGAAAAGGGTGTGTTCTACATTATAATTTAGCATACTTTACTCTTTGATGTGTCAAGTAAGTGTACACTTTAGGTACCCAAAAACGCAACAGACTTCGTTTATTGAGTGAGATATTGACTTTGTGGTGCTTAAGTTCTAATTTTCGCCAACAGATATTCATAGCTTGTTTCCCTTTATTTGTAAACATGGTTGTTTATATTCAGTGAGTCGTGTGTCATGGATGATAAAAATAAAATTGGGTGAAGCGAAGAAGTAAATTAACTAATCTCCCGTCTGTTTAAATGAGCATTTAGCCATTTAACCCACCCACTTATAAGATATATAAGACTTTCAAATTGCTAGGAATAATGGATATTGTGAAGACACTATTATTCGAGGGTACACATTTTCGTGAATTCCGTATTCCAAAATAAATAAATATAAAGACTGTTTAGACAATGTTCCTTTTGTGGATCCTTTTATAAATCTGCAAATTTAAATACCGACGGAAAAGGTCACAATTTCCAAAACCGAGAACATTAATATAAACAAAAATATCTGAATTCACATCATGTTACTAGAAGAATAAAAGGAAATTTGTTATCATCATAATTTTGTCGTCATTATCATTATCTTCTTCAGAAACACTGCATGGAAAAAGACAAAAATAGCCTTCTATAAATATTCCACCAATAATTTTATTGATCTCAAGGTTCTAAAGAGAATCATCTTGAATCAGCATAATCAGCATGTAATTTGTAATCTACTTACCCGCTGTCCTATCGACCTATTGATCTACCTAACTGCCTACCGATCCAGTTACCAGCTGATCATCAGATGTTCTCACCTGTTGCCCTACCGTTCTACCTATTGACCTAAACGATGTCCTACCGATTCATCAATTTTCCTACATGTTGTTTGACCGATCTACCAATATACATTGTCCTACCAGTCTACCAAATTTTACCTACCTTGCCCACCTGATCTCATAATGACCTATCAGACTACCTATATGTCGTCATACTGGTTTAATTGCATACATTCCTATCAAACTACCTGCTGCTATACCGATGTACCAATTTACCTACATGCTGTCCTACCTATCTCGCTACCTGCTGATCTTCCGGTCTACCAATTTATCTACATGCGAAACTACCGATCTCGCTACCTGCCGTCCTTCCGGTCTACCAATATACCTACATGCTGCCCTACCGATCTCACTGCCTGCCGTCCTTCCGGTCTACCAATTTACCTCCATTCTGTCCGGCCTATCTAGGGACCTGCTGATCCTCCGGTCTACCAATTTACCTACATGCTGTACTACCAATCGCACTGCCTGCAGTCCTTCTGGTCTACTAATTTACCTAAATTCTTTCCTACCTATCTCTCTACCTGTTGATCCTCCAGTCTACCAATTTACCTACATGTTGTCCTACCGATAACACTACATGCCGTACTTCCAGTCTTCCAATTTACTTATAAGCTGTCCTACTGATCTCACTACCTGTTGTCCATCTGGTCTACCAATTTATCTACATGCTGTCCTACCAATCTCTCTGCCTGCTGTCCTTCTGGTCAACCAATTTACCTACAATGTACCCTACTTACCTTCTGCCCTTCGGGTTCATCAATTTACTTATATGCTGTCCTACCGATCTCTTTACCTGCTTTCCTCTCGGTCTACCAATTTATCTACATTCTGCCTATCGAGCTACTTACCTGCTGTTCTTCCGGTCTACCAATTAAATTACATTGAATATGGTCACAATAGTTCCGGTTACCCACAACTGTAGTCCCAGTTTATAATTAGAGCATCAGTTTTTCATGTCTCCGTTTGGTGTTGATACAAGAGTTAGATTTAGGCATTTTTGGTATGAATTTGGTTTATTCTTTAGAATATGAACTTATGTTATAGTTGTCTGTGTGTGTGTGCGTGTGTGTGTGCGTTTGTGTGTGTTTCGGCGACAGTGTGCAATGAGTAATAAGGTTTTGGCGATGATCCGGAAATGATATCTGTGTTCTATTGCACGTTGGTTTGTTGACAGTCCAGCCTTTCAAAAAATGCCGGTGAACCATCGACAAGATCTTCACCGTGAAGTCATCTTTGAAGGTATTTTAGATCAACATATGATTTGTATTGATTGTCACACAGTGGAAAGTTCATTACTGATAAACAAATGTAGAGAATATATATATATATATATATATATATATATATATATATATATATATATATATATATATATATATATTGTTGTTGTTGTTGTTGTTGTTGTTGAACTTAACGCCATTTTTCAGCACACGATAGGCTATTCATGGCGGCCAGTATTAATGGTGGAGGAAGAAACCGGGGAAATCACCGGAAAGAACCACCGACCCACGAGAAGTTACTGGCAAGCTTTCTCACATATCCACATTCGCCGAATCCTAGACTCGAACACACGCAGAGGTGAGATGGCAGTGATCCGTAACCCGTAACGGACAGCGCTTTAGACCACTCGGCCACTCGGGGCCCCTAGAGAATATATATATATATATATATATATATATATATATATATATATATATATATATCTATATATATATATATATATATATATATATATATATATATATATATATATATATATATAGCATTTTACGACCCTGTAGTTAAATTATGTGTGTTAAGGAATAAATTCTGTACAAATCTTTTTATTCCCTTTTTTTCGTTAAATGTAATTATTTTTATGATTATGTTAGCATGGATCTAACATTTTGTTGAAAATATCGTGTTTACTTAAATCGTAAATGTGACTCATGTAACCACGAGCTGTGTAAGATAGTACATTCGTCGCAAGTAAACATTCAGGAGTGGCTATGAAAATGATTGGGTGATACTTGGTCAGGCTTTTCGAATGCCCAGATGTATTGCAAAATTACACGTGTCATCCGTGCGCGTGTATATGAAACGACGTATCAGTTTCATTTATATGCTTAGTTATTTGCAAGAAAGTTCAAAGTCAGAGTTGTACCCGATTTCAACATCTTAGATTCGCATAGCTTCTATTACCTTAAAAATGGTATTTTTGTGCTAGAAGTTGTCTGATCGTGTGTCTACGTAGAACGACATGTGTTTTGTTAATGGAGATAATTGTACTTCGTCAACTTTCTAAATAACTATTTTTCATGGAGAACAACACTACTGGTTGGACAAAGGCATTTTCTGAAATTCTTCTAAATTGAAACGGAACAATACAAACAGTGCTTTACTGTGAAAATTTTAGAATTTTGTGTTAGCCTTCGTCTGACGTCATCATCCGCCATCTTGGATCGGAACTAAACTTCAGACTGTGTCAATTTAGAACTGTTCACAAGACTTATGTTTTTTATATCTTTATAAAAAAAAACAATTTGGATCTCTTTCGTAAATCTTGTTTCAGATAGTTATCTTTTCTTCATGTTTTCTAGAGGAATAAATTATTTTTGTTAAAATTTACAAAGCTTGTTGTCTTCACTCTTTGTGTTACTTAGAACAAGCCGATAAGTAACAAGCAAAATTAATTGTGTTCTATGTCCAAATGCTACTCTACCGATCTACTTACCTTCTGTGTACCTCTGATCTAACAATTTACCTACATGCTGCCCATCCAAATTCACTACCTGCTGTCCTTCCGGTCTACCAATTTACCTACATGTTGCCCTACCGGTATACTTACTTGCTGTCCTTCAGGTCTACCAATTTATCTACATGGTGTCCTACCGTCTACTTACTTTCTGTCCTACCAATCTATCTGTCTGCCTACCTATTTGCCAGCGTTACTAGTTACCTAAGCTTCAAAAGTTCAATAGCAAAATTTCGATTAGTTGTCAATTATTGTAAGAATTACAGCTATCAAAACAACATCAATAATAATAATAATAATAATAATAATAATAATAATAATAATAATAATAATAACAACAACAACAACAATAGCAATAGCAATAAGTATTAGTAGCAGCAGCAGTAGTAGTTGTAGTAGTAGTAGTAGTAGTAGTAGTAGTAGTCGGTCTCTCTTATTGGCAAATATACTGGTGCGATATACTGGAACTAAAATAGAATACAGTGTGAGATGGTCGACATAAACGATTTTACAAAACTCATTTGAATTAATCAAATAATTAATTTTATAATAAAGCTATGAAACGTTAATTTGTTTATTAACTTGTAGTTCACATGTGTCAATAATATGGACCAAAAAAATTACTGCATGACAATTTTATTACTGTAACATCTGCACGCTTTGTTTTTGATGAGGTTTATTATTGATGGACGTTTTATTTTGCAAATAGTCATAAGGCGACATCAGTTGATATCCATCAATATATTATCAACAGTAGGCGGCAAAGAAGCTAATGTTACCTGCAGTGCGATTTTGCAGACTATTTGCCCTTATCAACTAGTTTTAACATGCCACATCTTACGTCTTTAAACTAGGTCAAGGTAGATAATCTGAATATATGTGAATGCTAGTAGCGAGAAAACAACATCGGTCCTTCTAAAAGAAAAAAGCAACATAAATCTAAACGAGTCCTATGTCAGGATGCAAAGGAAGAGCCGTTACTTTACCTATTTACTCAATACAAATTGAGAATTTACATTTCTTTGCATACTTTCCAGTTAAATATTGGTTGTAACTAAAGTCAATCGAGTATCTTTTAACACAAAAATAAGCTGAATATTGCTAGCCGATTGACCAATAACATACAAATCCATGGTGTACAAATAGCCTAATAAAAAGATGTGTACTGCTGCAAGAGCAAACATTGCTCATACAATGGTAATCTCAACACTGCTTTCATTCCATCAGTATTCATACCGTTGCAATGGTACTCTCAACACTGCTTTCATTCTATCAGTATTCATACAGTTGCAGTGGTACTCTCAACACTGCTTTCATTCCATCAGTATTCATACAGTTGCAATGGTACTCTCAACACTGCTTTCATTCCATCAGTATTCATACCGTTGCAATGGTACTCTCAACACTGCTTTCATTCCATCAGTATTCATACCGTTGCAATGGTACTCTCAACACTGCTTTCATTCTATCAGTATTCATACAGTTGCAGTGGTACTCTCAACACTGCTTTCATTCCATCAGTATTCATACAGTTGCAATGGTACTCTCAACACTGCTTTCATTCCATCAGTATTCATACAGTTGCAATGGTACTCTCAACACTGCTTTCATTCCATCAGTATTCATCAGTTGCAATGATGTTCTCAACACTACTTTCATTCCTTCAATATCCATATACCATTGTAATGGGGTTCTCAACACTGCTTTCATTCAATTAGTATTCATATACCATTGTAATGGTGTTCTTAACACTGATTTCATTCAATTAATTATCATATACCATTGTAATGTTGTTCTCAACAATGCTTTCATTCAATTAGTATTCATATACGATGTAATGGTTTTATCAACACTGCTTTCATTCCTTCAATATCCATATACCATTGTAATGATATACTCAACACTGCTTTCATTCCTTCAATATCCATATACCTTTATGATGGTTTTATCAACACTGCTTTCATTCCTTCAATATCCATATACCATTGTAATGATATACTCAACACTGCTTTCATTCCTTCAATATCCATATACCATTGTAATGATATACTCAACACTGCTTTCATTCCTTCAATATCCATATACCTTTATGATGGTGTTATCAACACTGCGTTCATTCCTTCAATATCCATATACCATTGTAATGGTGTTTTCTGCACTGCTTTCTTTCCTTCAATATCCATATACCTTTATGATGGTGTTATCAACACTGCTTTCATTCAATTAGTATTCATATACGCTGTAATGGTGTTCTGAACACTGCTTTCATTCCTTTAGTATCCATATACCATTGTAATGGTGTTCTCAACACTGCTTTTATTCATTCAATATCCATGTACAATTGTAATGATGTTCTTAACACTGCTTTCATTCCTAAAGCATTCACGTTACATTTTAATAGTGTTCTCAACACTGTTTTCATTCAATTAGTATTCATGTACCATTGTAATGGTGTTATTAACACTACTTTCATTCAATTAGTATTCATATACTATTGTGATGGTGATCCCAACACTGCTTTCATTCAATTAATTATCATATACGATTTTGATGGTGTTCTCAACAGTGATTTCATTCAATTAGTATCATTCCTTCAGTATACATGTACCACTGTAATGATGTTCTCATCACTATTGTCATTCCTTCAGTATACATGTACTACTGTAATGATGATCTCATCACTGCTTTCATTCCTTCAGCATTCACGTTCTAATGTAATAGTGCTCTAAACACTGCTTTGTTTCCTTTAATATCCATATACCTTTGTGATGGTGCCCTCAACAATGCTTTCATTCAATTAGTATTCAGATACCATTGTGATAGTGTTCTGAACACTGATTTCATTCAATTAGCATTCATATAAAGTTGTGATGGTATTCTCAACACTGCTTTCATTCATTATTTATTTGCCATTGTGATGGTGTTATGAAAACTGCTTTCATTCAATTAGTATTTATATACGCTGTAATGATGATTTCATCACTGCTTTCATTCCTTCATCATTCACGTTCTATTGTAATATTCCTCTCAACACTGCTTTCATTTCTTTAATATCCATATACCTTTGTGATGGTGGTCTCAACACCGCTTTCATACTATTAGTATTCATATAAAATTGTGATGGTGTTCTCAAAACTGCTTTCATTCAATTAGTATTCATATACCCTGTAATGATGTTCTCAACACGGCTTTCTTTTCTTTAATATTCATATGCCATTGTCATGGTGTTCTCAACATTGCTTTCATTCCTTCAGTACCATGTACCACTGTAATGATGTTCTCATCACTGCTTTCATTCCTTCATCATTCACGTTCCATTGTAATAGTGTTCTCAACACTGCTTTCATTTCTTCTATATCCATATACCTTTGTGATGGTGTTCTCAAGAGTGCTTTCATTCAATTAGTACTCATATACCATTGTGATGGTATTCTCACCACTGCTTTCATTCCTTTAATATCCATATACCATTGTGATGGTGTTCTCAACACTGCTTTCATTCAATTAGTATTCATATACCAATGAGATGTTATTCTCAGCAATGCCTTCATTCAATTAGTATTAATATACGCTGTATTGGTGTTCTGAACACTGTTTTCATTCTTTCAGTATCCATGTACCATTGTAATGATGTTCGCAACACTGCTTTCATTCAATTAGTATTCATATACCATTGTAATGGTGTTCTCAACACTGCTTTCATTCAATTAGTATTCATATACCATTGTAATGGTGTTCTCAACACTGCTTTCATTCAATTAGTATTCTTATACCATTGTAATGGTGTTCTCAACACTGCTTTCATTCCTTCAATATCCTTATACATTGTGATGGTGTTCTCAGCACTGCTTTCATTCAATTGGTATTCATATACCATTGTATTGGTGTTCTCAACACTGCATTCATTCCTACAATATCCATATACCATTATGATGGTGTTCTCAACAATGCTTTTATTCAATTAGTATTCATATACCATTGTGATGGTGTTATCAACATTGTTTTCATTCAATTAGTATTCATATAACATTGTGATGGTGTTATCAAGGCTGCTTTCATTCATTTAGTATTCATATACGCTGTAATGGTGTTTTGAACACTGCTTTCATTCCTTCAATATCCATATACCTTTATGATGGTGTTCTCAACACTGCTTTCATTCAATTAGTATTCGTATAACATTGTGATGGTGTTCTCAAGTCTGCTTTCATTCAATTAATATTCATATACGCTCTAATGGTGTTCTGAATACTACTTTAATTCCTTCAGTATCCATGTATCATTGTAATGGTGTTCTCAACACTGCTTACATTCCTTCAATATCCATATACCTTTATGATGGTGTTCTCAACACTGTTTTCGTTCAATTAGTTTTCATATATCATTGTAATGGTGTTCTGAACACTCCTTTCATTCAATTAGTATTCTTAAAAAATTGTGATGGTTTTCTCAACACTGCTTTCATTCAATTAGTATTCATAGAAAATTGTTATGGTGTTCTCAACACTGCTTTTTTTCGCTTAGCATTCATATACGCTGTAATGGTGTTCTCAACACTAATTTCATTCCTTCAGTATCCATGTAGCATTACTGATGGTGTTCTCAACACTGTTTTCATACCTTTAATATCCATATACCATTGTGATGGTATTCTCAACACTGCTTTCGCCCAATTAGTATTCATATACCTTTGTGATGGTGTTCTCATCACTATTTTCATTCAATTATTATTTATATACCATTTCTTTAATATCCATATACCTTTGTGATGCTGCTCTCACCACCGCTTTCATACTATTAGTATTCATATAAAATTGTGATGGTGTTCTCAACAATGCTTTTATTCAATTAGTATTCATATACGCTGTAATGATGTTCTCAACTCTGCTTTCTTTTCTATAATATTCATATACCATTGTCATGGTGTTCTCAACACTGCTTTCATTCCTTCAATATCCATGTATCATTGTAATGATGTTCTCATCACTATTTGCATTGATTCAGTATACATGTACCACTGTAATGATGTTCTCATCACTATTGTCATTCCTTCAGTATACATGTACCACTGTAATGATGTTCTCATCACTGCTTTCATTCCTTCATCATTCACGTTCCATTGTAATAGTGTTCTCAACACTGCTTTCATTTCTTCTATATCCATATACCTTTGTGATGGTGTTCTCAAGAGTGCTTTCATTCCTTTAATATCCATATACCATTGTGATGGTGTTCTCATCGCTGCTTTCATTCAATTAGTATTCATATACCATTGTCATGTTGTTCTCAGAAATGCTTTCATTCAATTAGTATTATTATACGCTGTATTGGTGTTCTCAACACTGTTTTCATTCCTTCAGTATCCATGTACCATTGTAATGATGTTCTCAACACTGCTTTCATTCAATTAGTTTTCATATACCATTGTAATGGTGTTCTCAACACTGCTTTCATTCATCTAGTATTCTTATACCATTGTAATGGTGTTCTCAACACTGCTTTCATTCCTTCAATATCCATATACATTGTGATGGTGTTCTCAGCACTGCTTTCATTCAATTAGTATTCATATACCATTGTAATGGTGTTCTCAACACTGCATTCATTCCTTCAATATCCATATTCCATTGTGATGGTGTTCTCAACAATGTTTTTATTCAATTAGTATTCATATACCATTGCGATGTGTTCTCGACACTGCTTTCATTCAATTAGTATTCATATATCATTGTAATGGTGTTATCAACATTGTTTTCATTCAATTAGTATACATATACCATTGTGATGGTGTTCTGAAAACTACTATTATTCAATTAGTATTCATATACGCTGTAATGGTGTTCTGAACACTTCTTTCATTCCTTCAATATCCATATACATTGTGATGGTGTTCTCAGCACTGATTTCATTTGATTAGTATTCATATACCATTGTAATGGTTTTCTCAACACTGCTTTCATTCAATTAGTGTTCATATACGGCTATAATGGTAATCTTAGTTCCTCTTTCGTTCCTTCAGTATTTTTGTATCGTTGTAATGGTGTTCCTATTAAAGCTTTTGTTATTTCAGTATTCATGTACCGTTGCAATGGTATTCTCATAGCTTTTGTTCCTTCAGTATTCATACATTTGCAGTAGCACTCTTAACACTGATTTCGTTCAATTAGTATTCATATGCCGTTGTAATGGTCGTCTCAGTATTGATTTCGTTCTATCAGTATGCATGTAACGTTTCTTTGGTATACTCTATATTACTTTAATTGCATCAGTATTCAAATACCGTTGTAGCGATACTCTAAACACCGCTTTCATTCCATCAGTATTCATAAAACGTTGGAATGGTACTCTCAATACAGCTTTCATTCCATCAGTATTATTATATCATTGTAATGTTATTCTCAACACTGCTTCCTTGCATCAGTATTCTTGTACCGTTGCAATGGTACTCTCAACACTGTTTACACTCCATCAGGATTTATATATCGTCTAATGGTTTTCTCATCATTGCTTTTTTTCTTCAGTATTTATGTACCGTTGCAATGGTACTTTCAACACTGTTTACACTCCATCAGGATTTATATATCGTCTAATGGTTTTCTCATCATTGCTTTTTTCCTTCAGTATTCTTGTACCGTTGCAATGGTACTCTCAACACTGTTTATACTCCATTAGGATTTATATATCGTCTAATGGTTTTCTCATCATTGCTTTTTCCTTCAGTATTCATGTACCGTTGCAATGGTACTCTCAGCACTCTTTACACTCCATCAGGATTTATATATCGTCTAATGGTTTTCTCATCATTGCTTTTTTCCTTCAGTATTCTTGTACCGTTGCAATGGTACTCTCAACACTGTTTTACTCCATTAGGATTTATATATCGTCTAATGGTTTTCTCATCATTGCTTTTTTTCTTCAGTATTTATGTACCGTTGCAATGGTACTCTCAACACTGTTTACATTCCATCAGGATTTATATATCGTCTAATGGTTTTCTCATCATTGCTTTTTTCCTTCAGTATTCTTGTATCGTTGCAATGGTACTCTCAGCACTCTTTACACTCCATCAGGATTTATATATCGTCTAATGGTTTTCTCAACATTGCTTTTTTTCCTTCAGTATTCTTGTATCGTTGCAATGGTACTCTCAGCACTCTTTACACTCCATCAGGATTTATATATCGTCTAATGGTTTTCTCATCATTGCTTTTTCCTTCAGTATTCATGTACCGTTGCAATGGTACTCTCAGCACTGTTTACACTCCATCAGGATTTATATTTCGTCTAATGGTTTTCTCATCATTGCTTTATTCCTTCAGTATTCATGTACCGTTGCAATGGTACTCTCAGCACTGTTTACACTCCATCAGGATTTATATATCGTCTAATGGTTTTCTCATCATTGTTTTTTTCCTTCAGTATTCATTTACCGTTGCAATGGTACTCTCAGCACTGTTTACACTCCATCAGGATTTATATTTCGTCTAATGGTTTTCTCATCATTGCTTTATTCCTTCAGTATTCATGTACCGTTGCAATGGTACTCTCAGCACTGTTTACACTCCATCAGGATTTATATATCGTCTAATGGTTTTCTCATCATTGTTTTTTTCCTTCAGTATTCATTTACCGTTGCAATGGCACTCTCAACACTGTTTACACTCCATCAGGATTTATATATTGTCTAATGGTTTTCTCATCATTGCTTTTTTCCTTCACTATTCATGTACCGTTGCAATGGTACTCTGAGCACTCTTTACACTCCATCAGGATTTATATATCGTCTAATGGTTTTCTCATCATTGCTTTTTTCCTTCACTATTCATGTACCGTTGCAATGGTACTCTCAACATTGCTTTCATTCAGTAAGTATTTATATACCATTATGATGGTGTTCTCAACAATACTTTCATTCCATTAGTATTCATATACGGTTGTAAATGTACTATCAGCACCGCTTTAGTTCCTTCATTATTCATATACCGCTGTAATGGTGTTCTTAGCACTGCTTTCATTTCATCAGTATGCATACTGCTGCTTTGGTACTCAACACTGCTTTCATTTCATCAGTGTTCATATAGACCTTCATAATGGTACTCTCAACACAACTTTCATTGCATCAGTATTCATATAGTTTGCAAACTTAACTCTCAACACTGCTTCCATTCCGTCAGTGTTCATGAACCACTGCAACAGTATTTTTAAAGATACTTTTGTATTTTTGCTACGTGAATAGTTTCTCAACATTTATTGGGTTGCCATATTTTAACCTCCCCGAAAAGAGGACACTCCAAGAGTGGATGCATCCATGTCAGCATTTGAATAGAGATTTAAGAACTTAAAATTAAGTTATGTCAGGGAAAAAGAGAACGTATGGCAACCCTAAACAGTTACAAAATACTGCTGCAAAGGCGTATATGGCTGCAGTATTATATTATATTATATTATATTATATTATATTATATTATATTATATTATATTATATTATATTATATTATATTATATTATATTATATTATATTATATTATATTATATTATATTATATTGTAATACCAAATTCAACAAAAATAAAGTACTGAGCTCCATTAAGAACTACATTTCTTTTTATAACAATTTATAATAATGCTAAAGTAAAAGCATGAAATAATACCTGAAAAGCATGATGCAGTTCAGTATGTTATAATACCTTAATGGTATTGTGAAATGAGTTCTGCATGCATAAACAATTTCCAGTTAATGTGTGAAAGATTATATGATGTTAATCGTTGAGAGATGAGATGATGTTTGACCTACAAGACTATAGCATATTTGATCATGTCGATTTTATCTCTCACTTAAATTATCTACCATATGTGTCCTTCCTGAACGTGTGCCACCCACCCACCATTGTTTAGATTGCCGTCTGCACCTCTTATAAATGTGTACTGTGAGTTTTATGCTAA
Source organism: Potamilus streckersoni (assembly GCA_016746295.1). NCBI lineage: Eukaryota > Metazoa > Mollusca > Bivalvia > Unionida > Unionidae > Potamilus > Potamilus streckersoni. Next base: position 2,394,371 of record JAEAOA010000364.1, read on the forward strand.
ATGTGAGTATAAAACCTTGCTCTGGTCATCGTAATGTCACGCTTTCATTATGAGTATTAATGAATGCGTCAAGGAATTCATCTAGAAGACAAAAATAGTGCTAAAAGCCATGGGACATCAACATTAAATGAGAAGAAGTTCATGTGTTAATAGTCATTATGCCCAAATCAGTTCCATGGTGCGTGTGTCGTGTTGGAATTTCACATGAATTGTTTAGGAAATTAATTATCTTACCTTCCATGGTTTTGGAATATCAAAGCCAGAAATATGATGCTAGTCCATAAAGGTGTGACTTCACCCACCCGGTAGGTTTTGTTACTGGAACAGCGGAGATGCAAGATAGGGATGGAATCAATGTGCCAGTCGAAGAATCACATTTCACTTGTCAGACTTTTGTTGAACAATAAGTTAGAACTGATGTTGTTGTTATTATTGTAAGTTCTTGATCGTGTAGAACTTGTTATTTTACTTTAATGTGCAGAAATATAATCCACTTATCAGGGACTATTTCTAACCGTATTACAACTAATTGCATCACAAATACGTTGTACTCTCGCTCGATTCACATTGAAATTCACTTGTTCTTTTCGTTCAGTTCAAAGTAATTGCAGGTATGAATACACAAATAGGGTTAAAAGTAAAAACGCACACAACAGACATTGAGAGGACAACTTAACTCGATCTAGATTTCATGTTCAGAGGAAGTTTTCCATGCAGTTTGAACAGTTGACTTGGTTACCACCATAGCTAGCTCTGAGAAGGACAAACAATGATTGGCTAGCTATGGTCATGTGACGTAAATAGGCGGCTATAAATATGAGTGCACAACAGTGCACTGGCAGATAGCTGTCAGAGCGGCAAAGTATGAACATCTAGATAGAAAAGGATTTCGGCCACATATTCTAAAACCATAATTTATATAATTTTTACATAACCCCAAAACTTAATAGTATTGTTAAGAGACATTTTAAGTAGATTTATTATTGAATTTCAATGCCTTAGAATTATCATATAATTCTTTATAAAGCCGCTGCTATCTCCCACCACACTGCTCTGTACTAAAATTATTTTTTTTTTCATTTAATTCACGCTACCATGACAGAATGTGTTATATCCATTATAATAACATAATTTATTTCATAATGATATAGTGTATTATAACGTTGTCTTTTGGCATTTAGACAAACAAGTCTGCTCTGTATTATCTAAAATTAATAGTGCTGTGACAGACACTATGTTAGCTAAGTCACTATGCGAGATTGAATAGCACGTTCTCTCTCACTTATATTTTTATACTTAAAAATCATTTTTAAGTCCCGAACTCTGGTCTTTTCGATATTTAACACACGGGGTGTTACAATATTATATTATATTATATTATATTATATTATATTATATTATATTATATTATATTATATTATATTATATTATATTATATTATTTTATATTATATTATATTATATTATATTATATTATATTATATTATATTATATTATATTATATTATATTATATTATATTATATTATATTATATTATATTATATATACCAGACAGAACAGACTGTGCTATCTCTGGATTCTGTAGTAGAATCTTGATAAGAGTGGGCAGAAATAATAGTTTAATACAAGCAATACTATCATACAGGTTAGAGAAATTAAATTCGAAACTCGGTAGAGTACGAATGTCTAATCGGAAGTTTGTTCTGTGTGGGTAAGTCCATTGTGCTGATCGGTTTTAGAGTAAAGTGAATCTTGAGATGTTATCCATAGTCCAAGATCTCATAAAAGAGGTCTTTAGAGACGAAATTAAAAACACGTGAAGAATGGACTGAGAAATACAAACTTCAGAAGTAGAGAGAAGATCAGCAACATCATCAACAGCAACGGCAAGAATCAGAGGAAGGTTTTGTGGACTGTCGAGTATACACCAAAGAATTCTCTTTCTCCTTTCGCAGAGGCAGGCCGTATCGTATAGGAAAGCCTGCTGTCAGATGGGTACGCAGTTTACAGGAGCTCCCGGAGAACAAAGAAACAAAGAAACAAAGGAAAAGAAGAAAGAAGACAGAAGAAAGAAGAAAGAAAAGAAAAGAAGAACACACAATAACAGAAATTCTTTTACACACGATAGATAGTAAAAGAACGATCTAATAGACGGAAGAAAGAAGAAAGAAATTGGCCGCTATCACACCACTGTTGTTTTAACGGCAGCGGAGTGAAATAAGATAATGCAGAATGCCATACATAGGGCTCGTCTTGGCAAAGAGCTCTTTTTAGACCAACAACTATATATTTGGCCCTTGAAGGGATGATATATATATATATATATATATATATATATATATATATATATATATATATATATATATATAACTACCCATTCAACAAATTAAGAACACAAAAATTTATAAGGTAGCTTATACCTACCAAATTCGACACAACTTTCGGAAACTAAAAGTACGCACAGTACACAAAAATAAATACTCATATACAGTAGGAAATTTCGCAAAATCATGATTATTCGACTCGTATGTGGCTTACGCATGTTTGGCTATGATAGGGACTCCCACCCCTAATAGGCAACGGGCAAAACCGACCCTTAACTTAGTGGGGACGGAAGCGACAACTATTGCTGACACCGTCAACACAGAGAACACCATGGTGTCCAACAATCAAGAAATGAGAAAGTGCAGAAGGAAAGCGTCCTGGGCAACATAAAGACACAGGGAAAAGGTTACACTTTCAATATCAATATGTACTATGTGGACCTAGGGTAAGCCGGACACAGAGAAGGAACCACAACATGCAAGCAGAGGATCCAACTACGGTACCGCCCTTTACTGGATCCTTTCCTTTGCCTTTTCCGAGCCCGGGGGTCGAGACACTCAAACTGATACCAATGCTACCAATCGAAGGTCTGTTAAGGTCGACTCAAGGTCAAGCACTAGACCAAAAGCCCAGCTCCAGGGCTAAGTGCCTCCTTAGATAGCAACAACACCGAAAGGTGGAGTCCGGCTAAGGTGGTAAACCATCTAGGGGGGGCTATCAGGCCCACGCGCCGGGGCAAAAAAAGTGTCGAGCACTGAGACACGGGTGAGCCCTGTCTCAAAAAAGAGGAGGCCACTAGCCCTTTTCAGGGCTTTAACCAGTCATAATACACGAAGGTGGACACATGACTATAATAACAGATCATCAGTCAGTCTAGCTACCCATCGTTGACTCGTCAACATTAAAATGAATATTAGACTTTGTAAGCTTTTAGAACTCCTAATGCACCTGGAATATGCCAGGCGCCTTTTACATGAACTGGCTATGAAGGCAATACAAGAGGAATAAAGAATTAAAGTGGAGGAATAGATGAAAAACAAGAAAGCGAATGATCTTGCCTCACCTCTTCATGAGACCTCGGTGTGAGGTAAAGCCTGAGGTGAGGACACCTCCACAACCAGGACCAGCACGACAACCAGCAACAAATCGTCATCATCCACGGTTGTGTTATAGGAGGTATGCCTTCACTATCCCAGAGACGGAAGACTGGGAGAGTGAAGCAACTCAAGCATCCTTTGCACCCCCAACCACACGTGTCAATTCGGAGCAAGATTGGAGTTGTCGTTGTGTGTATGGTGCCCGCCCTGGAAGGTGTCATCATTAACTAGGTGCAATTGGATTTCAAGAAAAAAGCAGTCCTTTTCAGGTTTAACCAGATCTCTAGAAAAGATAGAATATTAAATTTGCCAGTTCGTGGGAATGTAGAGAAGTGTGACTATAAACTCTCGTTCTTTTACTTTTGTGTGTGTGGTTGCATGCGTATTTTATGGTGTGGATAGCATATAGGTGTTTGTTTAATGCTTTCTCGTTCGTTGATCCGGATGGTATATGTTTGTGTGATTTATGGATTTATGCTTTTTAGTTCGTTGATGAGGATAGCAAATTAGTATTGTGTGCTTTCTCGTTCGTTTGTGTGAATATTAATTTTGGTGTGGTTTTTCTTCTCATGCATTTGTGTGGATAGCAATATAGGGTATGTTTTAAGTTTTCTCGTTCGTTTGTGTGGATAGTAAATATGCTTCTTGTTTTTCATCCCAATTGTGTAGAATATAGATAGGTGTGTTTTATACTTTTTGGTTCTTTGGTGAGGATAGTAAATTTTTGTTTTATTTGTTCTCCTTCGATCGTGTTGATAGCATATGGGTGTGTGTTTGATGACTTCTCGTTCTTTTGTGAGGATATTAGAAGTTGTATGTGTGGATCGTATATATGTGTGTGCTTTATGCCTTATCATCCTTTTATGTTGATAGTTCATAAAATGGGATGAGTGGAAGGAATGTTTACCTTCACGTCCGTGCTTTAAGTATAGCGTTCGTCGTTTGCGCCATAAAGTGATACAGATGGGGGGGGACAATGGATTTTGAACAGAGCGGACGTGTTTTTCTGAGCTCCCGGACATTAAGGATAATACTGGATGATTCACTTCACATTAAGGATAATACACTAGGAAAAGCTAAGGTAAAGTAAAATCTACTCAAATCTGCTAAATTTATAAAAGTCTATTTAAAAATCTACTTTACCTCATAACTATAAATTAATTGCCGTTATATAAGCATTAAAGCCAACTAGTACTGAAATTTACCACCCCAAACAACTCTTACTACAACTAACGATGTAAATATACCCTCCTCTACAAATTTTACAAATTATTCAACATATTGAATAAAAACCAAAACTATTAATTAAAAATTCCTTTGTTCCTTTGTTCTTACGGAAAAATTCCTTTGTTCCTTTGTTCTTACGGAAACAAACACGTGGGCAGCCAAATATATTTACTATACAGTGGTACTACTCCACAACAATAACCTCAAACAATATATTATAAATACTTAATCATACAACCCCTACATAAAAATATTTATGGAAAAATAAAAATTTAAATTAAAACTCTAAACAACAGTTAAATTCCCCTTCCAACATACCGGGTTAATATAAAAACCAGCTTACAAATCAGATAACACGAAATACATAAGCCCCAATCTAAGGCTGCATCTGATTGGCCGATAATAGCCGCGTTTAATCACAAAAGAAAACATACAATCTTGGGTTAAAAGAAGGATTGAAAACTAAAATCTATACCAACCAATCAAAATCTAGCACTCGAATGATGCACACAAGAAACGCAACTTTAGCCCAAACGCTCCCACATAATTACTAATAAATGTACACTATTTTCCAAATTAAAGAAGAATAATGATAAAATCTGAATCATCCAATATTACACAGTAAATAATACGATATAAAGAAGAAAGGACCGGAATCTGACAGGAAGGAGAAGGAAGGAAACAACCAGTTAGCTAAATCAAACCTACCGAAAGTACAGCTTAATAACACCAAATAAAGGGAACCAATAAGCCCATATCGAATCCCTAATAACCCATCTCAGCATACAAACACTAACATACTCGCAATCACCATACATAGCCCATAACATAAAACAGGTGCTAGGACCCATACTAGCACAAGCCTGGGTGGATCCTGAAACCTATAAGCACTGTGTAGGATAAGATCTCCCACCATGACAAGGACATATAGGGCAAGACCGATAGCGAAGGGAAAATCAGGATCCTCCCACCTGATATCCCACACTCGCAAGAGCGGAGTAGACGGATTGGCCGAATAAGCGTTAAAACTACTCCACGAGGAGTAAAAAAATTAAAATGTACCGATCAAATGACAGACATAAGACTTGAAAGCACTATCAAGTCAAGCGGGGTCTTGGACCCGACCAAGACCCAAAATAAACAACAATCCCCATAGTCGTTCTAACGAAAAGATTATGTAACGTCATGTACAACCAATATACTGGACGCTCTACCAGTATATGTCCGAAGCGGAGAACTGGAGCCGACCAATTCTCAAATATGAAAAGGTAATGGGATACAGTTAGTGGGGTCTTGGACCCGACCAAGACCCAAAAATAAGCACTAATCCCCATAGTCGTTCTAACGATAAGGGGACTTAATGAAAAGATTACATAACGGCATGTATCACCGATATGCTGGATGCTCCACCAGTATATGTCCGAAGCTGAGAATTGGATCCGACCAATTCTCAAACATGGTAAGGTAATGGGACACAATCAGCTCCTACTGTATCCAACGAAGGATGAAAGTAGCCCACAACTAGAACAAGATGGCGGAATCAACACGACCCGAAGGCTCTACTACAGATCAACAGAGGGAAGATGCGGGACCGTCCCAAAGCCGTCAAACCAAGGAATCAGTACCAACACTACATTGAGGGTAGACTGAAAAGATTACTAATTTTCATTGCCAATAAAGAAAAGTACGAAATTGCCTTCAAATCAAAAGGGATAGTTAGTCAGCACCAGCTAACATCCCAGAAAACCCAACCCAGCACGCACACAAGCAGACCTCACTTCAAAACAAATCAAGGGACTATGCAGAACTAACCACCTTCCCACTGCTGTCCCAAAACCCCAACCCTGGTACGGACAAACAAATAGCGATGAACAGTCCGGGCCGCATTCAAAAAACGAAAAGCCTACAAACTATGTCTTCACGTTGGCTCTGAAGACCTACGGCCCAAATAAGATCCTTTGGCAAGGCGGTCAAAATTACACAACCACTCAAACCAAGCGGTAATAAATTTATTAAGTAGGCGGCAAACGCCTAAAGATTGGTACCATTTCGAACATTATAAGTACGCCAAGTACACAAAATTCAAACTAAAATTATTTATTCCAAATCCACAACTCGGACTCATTAGGTCAATTGAACAGGTGACTCACACAACATTGATATAGGGATACCAATAGGAAAAACTGGTCAAGATTTGACAAATAATCCACCTAACTGAAAAAAAGTTAGGTGGACAAACTTGGGAGCTTTGGTGGGTGGGAGTAGCGACCCGGGTAGGAGAGTCGGTTGCGGTTCTGCCCTTTTTTCGAGCGACATATTTTACATATCTTAGCTTAGGGAAGGTCTTTTTTAGAAGTCAGAAAAAACAAGGGGCCAAGCACGAAGGCCTCGCGCCCTTCCATGGGGACCGCAGTCCATGCCCGGGGCTGTAAGCTCCCCCCCAAGGAAGAAGCGCAGCCCAGATCGGGGCATAAAAGTGTCAGCACTGGACACTGGTGAGCCCGGCCCCGGAAGGGGGAGGGAGGCCACTAGCCCTTTTCAGGGCTTAAAGTCACAAAACACGAAAGTGTATACATGACTATAATCACATCTGACCTGACCATAAAGTGATTCCTATGTCTCGCTATATATTTTGCGGAACTAATATTCGCCCCATTCTACACAGAATACAAGATGGGTCTTTCCAACAAGTTAACAGATAGTTGGTATTGGATGAAAAATGAAGTCAATGTGGTGGAAAGACTTCAAATTGAGTGGAGGTTTGAAGTTAGCCTAGACTTTATTACATATATGAAAGTAGCAAATTATGAACAACAAGGCGTGTCTGAGGAGGAAGCGGATAAGCTGAGAGGCTTCAACTATCCAAAATATGTCAAATACTGTAGAAAAAGGCTTAGAAGATATAAAGAAACCGGAAGATCTGATAAAAAAGGTATTGAAAGAAGAAGAAGTAAAGAAGATCAAGGAGAAATGTGCAAAATAGAGGAAGGAGAAGGAAAACAAAAAGTTTGACAAACTTAACAACAACTGGATGAAAATACAACACAAATTTAGAGCCCTGGGACATCCCGACTGGATGCCAGAAGAAGAAAAGAAGAAGAAAGGAATAATTGGGAAAAGCAGGAGCTGGTGGAGCAAGTGGTAAATATAAAAGAAGAAGACCACAAAGGCCCTTTCCAAAGCCACTTCATTTCCCCGAAAAATATTAATTCTTTCTTGCCAAATTTTTTTATTAGATTTTATAAATTGTGTAGATATTTATTTTTTCTCTTTCCTAAAAATTTTTTTAGTCAATTTTATAATTTGTGTAGGATAGATTGATGTTCATCAATCTATGGTTAAAAACAAATATATAAAAGATATTCTACTGAAACACGAACGCGAATGATTCGAGTTTAACACAGATAGCCTGACGTCACAGTACTACCATGCTACATTGTTGACAATGATCAGTACCGTGACATCACTATACAAAATTTCCATTGGGGACCATAGTACTCCAGGCTGATTTTTGAGGTCTATAAATCGGAATTACATAGAACCCTTGGCTGATTTTTCTTCTTTGGCATGATTAAGTCCCTAGTACTCCTATACATTCCTGGCGTCATATGACTTGTCGTTGCAATGGCACCAACGTAACAAACACCGTTGTATCAATAAATTGTATTGTTGCAACGGCAAAACTACAGCGTATCAATACAGAGTTGAAACGATAACTGGATACCGTTATTTGAATATAGTTCCAAACTGTACAACCTTTTATGACCCTTTTGTACACTATAAAGCCAATGGAGACGACATTACGATTTGCAGTATTATGTATGTGGGCAACAGCTGGTCTCATGTTGTTTGGTTCTAACCTTTTATGGAATAACATTTGTTTTATTGTGTAACCACTCAGTAACCACTCTTTAATCTCCAATATAAATTTGTAACTTTCAACAAAAAAAAAATCAGTCTTTTATTGCCGCTAAATGTATAAAATTGAAACGGTAAACACCTGAAGAGTAGGAGAATTGCATAAATATGGCATATTATTTCCATGCTGAGAAGTTTTTCTCATACAAAAACAGGTGTTATTGTGACTGTTGTTAGCTGTATTCAATTTAACAGCTATACATATTTCTACATGTTCTGTTTTCTTTATTAAATTTAGACGAGATAATATTACTGTAAATAGCATTAATGTTTCAAAATAAAATCCTGTTTATCTCCTAAAATTTTTCATAAGTTACATCATCTTTGTTCTAAAGGTGTATGTCTAGGTTTTATTAAAATGTTACATAAGTTATATAATAAATGTTCTAAGTATAATACAGGAGTTAAAAAATATGTTCTAAATTTGTCGCATAAGTTACATAATCTATATTCTAAAGGTGTATATCTAGGTTTATTAAAATGTTACGCAAGTTACATAATCTGTGTTCTAAAGGTGTTACGTAAGTTACATAATCTGTTCTAAAGGTGTTACGTAAGTTACATAATCTGTGTTCTAAAGGTGTTACGTAAGTTACATAATATGTGTTCTAAAGGTGTTACGTAAGTTAAATAATCTGTGTTCTAAAGGTGTTACGTAAGTTACATAATCTGTGTTCTAAAGGTGTTACGTAAGTTACATAATCTGTGTTCTAAAGGTGTTACGTAAGTTACATAATCTGTGTTCTAAAGGTGTTACGTAAGTTACATAATCTGTGTTCTAAAGGTGTTACGTAAGTTACATAATTTGTGTTCTAAAGGTGTTACGTGAGTTACATAATCTGTGTTCTAAAGGTTTAACATAAGCTGCATAGTCTGTTATACATAATTATATGTATTTTTTTAAATGTTAAAATAAGTTACATGACCTGTATTCAAAGGTGTATACCTAAATATTATTTCATCGGCTGGTGTTAATATAAAGTCGATTTAAAGAAACCCAGTCTTGCTAATGTAAAGCAGACAATTAGTCTAGTTTTTGTCTGTTAATACCGACCTCTTTACGTCATTTAGAAAGTTTTGGAAAACTGAAGCAGCAATCGCACCGATAGCAAAGGTGGCGCATAAAATAAACAAATAACACCATAAAAGCCTTAGGAAAATTATTAGCAGGGTAACGAGAGATTCTGGCTCAACTTGTTTTTTTTTACTTGTTTTGTATATATAAAAAAAGTTTTAAAAATATATTTTAAAAATGGATGGGTGTTTTTTTAAATTGTTGGTTTAAAATCCATTTTTTATATCTTCCTTCTATGTTGGGTTACCCGTCGTAATTAAAATTTAAACTCCATTTTATGTTTATAATTTTGTTCCACCTTGTCTTTAATAAAAAATATGTCAAATAAAATATAAAATGGCTTAAAGAGCTTGTAATACCTAAAAATTCGCAATAATATCATTTTGTTTTGTTTTTTGTAAATTTACACTGACCAAAACAATATCGATTTACACCGTCAGTTGTGTACTTTTTTATATCCAATGTGATCTATTTTTGGTTATTTCATCTCAGTTTATGTTTTGGGGATCTTATTGTATGCATTTTGCTTGTCATTTCTTTTCCATTAATAAAGCTCATTTAGCAAGTATGACTTCGCTACACTATAAGTTCTACCGTTTGCTCAATAATAATAATAATAATAATAATAATAATAATAATAATAATAATAATAATAATAATAATAATAATAATAATTTTTGTGTTCCAGTTGTAAGTTTGCAGACGTGTTTTATGTTGCACTTAGATATTGTTCGAGAGGAAAAACATTTGCTTGGACTGTTCAGTGGAGCTAGAAAGTGCTTATTATTTGCCCTATAAGATTAATTTGGAACTATTCTAAATTATTCGAAGGAGTTCTGGAAAACGCCATCTTGACAAGGTCATAAATGAAAATGAGGAACGAACTGAAGTATATTAAAGTGAACAACCCAGAATATTCCTGACAAAGTTCTATGAAAGTCCTAAACAAGCGAAAAGTTCTGTATAAATTTCAAAAACCGGAATTGTACTAGTCATAAGCAATGCAGTTTGTTGGACTTAACACATATTGTTATGTCCATATCAATGACCATAATAAAATTTAATACTTTTCAATAATATTTTCACTAACTAGCTCTTGAGACAGTAAATTTCTCTCCATTCAATGAAGGCTTTTTATGGTCTATACACATTGGATACAGTCTACAAATATGTGTTCGTAAATACTTACAGATTAATGTAGATAATGTAAACATAGTCTCTCATGTAGACTAACCCTCTCTGAAATCTGTTCTTCATTCTCATCAACCCATTCAATACTCCTTTTATTCATAATCGATGTTACATTTTTACTTGATACATGAAGTAAACTAATACCTCTGTATTTGAAGAGTTCGTTTTCATTACGTTTCTTTGTTAGAATGTGCACTAAACAGCAATATTGAAATGCAAATGACAGCATTACATGCATCAGGAGATCTAAAAGCAGATCACTTTACAATAGATGTATTACACAATAAAATATTTTATATAAACAGAGATATACAGTGCAAAACCATAGTTCTTGCTTTACGATTATGATAGGCAAAATTTAGTGTTTACCAATTAATACATGGAAGTGTTTTCTGACATGTCATTAGGGAAAACAGTATTTACTGATTCATTTGATACAACAACAGGAATTATAATTGCGTATAATGTTGAATGAGATATGTTTTTGCATTATTATATGTATTGGTCTTTAAAAACTATGTCATATATAATTATTAAAGTTAATTATAACAAAAGGAAACATAACATAATTGCGTAATTATTTAACATGATTGTGTCATGTATATTGAAAGCCATTATATATATATATATATATATATATATATATATATATATATATAGAGAGAGAGAGAGAGAGAGAGAGAGAGAGAGAGATAGAGAGAGAGAGAGAGAGAGAGATAGATATATATATATATATATATATATATATATATATATATATATATATATATATATATATATATATATATATATATATATATATATATATATATATGTATATATATGTATATATATGTATATATATATATGTATATATATGTATATATATATTTATTTATATATATATATATATATATATATATATATATATATATATATATATATATATATATATATATATATATATATATAAAGAATACAAATCATATGGCGAATAACAACCCTCTCAAGCGTACTGGATCCACCAAGGGATCAAGTCTGTCAGGGATTAATTAAAATAGATGCAATAAACTGACGACGAACAGTACGAAACTAGTAACTAACTAGCCTAAGCGCTTTCGACTCCCAATGAGTCTTTTTCAAAGGCAAATACAAAACATAGTTACGACAAACAAATAAACACAAAAACGTTGCGTTTGTAAACCTCTACATTTCTATCTTCACATGTGCTAAAACTATAAATACAACCAGCTTGTATAGACTAGTTGCGGAAACTGAAAACGTTGTATAATTCCCTAAAAGTCTACAAGCCAAAGCGACATCTATTTTTACTTTGTGTACATATGTAACGCAGATTATATCCCGGATATTTGGTTCTATACCGGTTATTCTTATAGTAAAAATTGAAGGATAAGAAGATTTAGAAAATGTTAAATTCTACTAGTGCATAGTTTTTATTTTCTAGTCGTCTTGGTTTAGACCGCTTGGTTTCAATGTTCTAAGGCGGCGTATCCAGTATGATTCCTTTTCCTTCCTGGTTTCGGAACTCCAGCTGTGGTTGTTGGCAATAGCAATAAGTATTATATCACTGAAAGTGTGGCCAGGGGAGGAGAAGTGTTCTGCGACCGGGCTTCTGTACAGCTTTTTTGTCATCCAATCAGATCTATGAAGGTTTATCCTTATGTGTAGCTTTTCAGTTTCTCCGACGTACTGAAGGCCACAGATCTTACATGTGATGAGATAAATCACATTCTCTGTTTTGCACGTTTTGTGTGGACCATGTATGTTTAGTTTTTCTTTAGTCACTGTGCTAGTGAATGTCTTGGTCTCTATCATATGTTGACAGGTTTTGCATCTTTTATCGCCACAGGGTCCAGATTGACTAGGTTGGTTTTGACTAGCGATTGTTGTTAGCTTGGCCCTGACTAGGATGTCCTTTAGGTTTTTTGGTCTCCGGTAAGCTACTACAGGTTTGTTCGGAAGTATTAGGTTTAGTATGTCTGACGATTGCACGGTTGGCCAGTGGTTTGCGATGATTTTACCTACTTTGGGATTGTCTGGGTGATAGGTCAGAATAAATGGTATCCTATCAACCTTTTCTTTCTGTCCATATCTGAGTAGGTCATCACGGTTTGTTTGTTTGGCCCTTTGGATTGCCTCCGCAATCAGGTCTTTGTCGTAGCCTCGGTAAATTAAATGTTTAGCCAGCTCTTCAGACCTTTCTATGAATCTTTCATCGTCGGAGCAAATTCTGCGTATCCTCAGTGCTTGGCTATATGGAATGTTCTTAATGCAGTGTTTTGGATGACAGCTGGTTGGGAGAAGATACTGGTGTTTGTCGGTTGGTTTCGAGTAGATGTCTGTGTGTAATTTGTTTTCCACCAGTCTGGTTGTTGTGTCCAGGAAAACATGGTTTGAGTTGGAAATTTCTGCCGTGAATTTTATTGAAGGATGGAAGTTGTTTGCCTTTGAAATGAAGTCATCCAGACTTTCTCTTCCATACTGCCACTTTATTTCTATATCATCGATAAAGCGTACCCACTGGTATGGTGTACGCTCAACCGATGCTAAGAGCTTTCCCTCAAGTTTTCCCATGAAAATGTTAGCATACGAAGGAGCCATTTTAGTACCCATTGCAGTTCCATTGATTTGTAGGTAGTTTTCTTCATTAAATTCAAAGTTGTTGAGTTTTAGGACAAGCTCCAGGAGTTGGATTAAGAAGTGTGTGGGTGGATTGTTTACAGTTCTTGTTTCCCATGCTTCGCTGCATGCCTGTAACCCTTCGTTGTGCGGTATGTTGGTGTACAAAGATGTGACGTCTAAGGAAGCAAGTAATGTATCTGGCAGTAATGGTTCACTAGCTTTGCTTTGTATGAGATAATCTGTCGTGTCTTGAAGATATGATGGTAATTTGTGGACATGTGGTCTCATAAAATGATCTAAATATTCTGATATCCTTTCTGTGGGGTGCCCGTTACCTGAGATTATAGGTCTGCCAGGGTTTCCTTGTTTGTGGATTTTGGGTAGAAGATAAAATCTACCTGCTCTTGGGTTTTCTGGGCTTAAGTAGTTTTTGGTTTGCTGGTCTATGTGTCCGCTTTGGTACGCCTCGTCAATAACATTAGTGATGATTTTTGCATATTCCAGCGTTGGATCATGGTCCAGTTTTTGGTAGAACCTAGCGTCACTTAGTTGTCTACTTGCTTCACTAATGTAGTCTTCCCTATTCATAACGACAACAGCGGAACCCTTATCTGCAGGCTTAATTATTATGTCTGTTCTGCTTTTCAGTGAGTGCAGGGCATCTGTTTCTTCTTTTGTCAAATTAGAATATTTGTTAGTATGGTTGATATGTCTGGAAATATCGTTTTCAACCGAGTTGATAAAGGCTTCCAGATTCGGAATTGAACTTTTTGGTGGGGTCCAGTTACTTTTCTTTCTAAATGTGGGTTGGTCGCAGCTTATATTTTCCTTTGATTTGCTTGGTGGTTGCAAGGCAAAATGGGCTTTGAGTCTTAGTCGGCGGATGAATTCTTCGGTGTCATTCTTAAGCTTCCCTCTGTCGTATGTTTTAGGACGGGGACAGAAACTCAAACCTTTCGATAAAAGTTTTATTTCTGCATCAGTAAGTTCAAAATTAGAGATGTTGACTACTGTGTTAGTAACAGTTGCATTAGTGTTTGTTACAGAGTGCTTGCGATTCTTCCTTTTGCGGCGATTTTTCTTCTTACGGTTGTTTTTGGAAGAAATTTCGTCAATTGAAGTTTCTTCACAACAGTCCATTGGTTGTAGATCATGACTTCTAAATTTTCTCTCTCTGACTTTGTATAGTTTCGAAGAGAGTATGTACACAAAGTAAAAATAGATGTCGCTTTGGCTTGTAGACTTTTAGGGAATTATACAACGTTTTCAGTTTCCGCAACTAGTCTATACAAGCTGGTTGTATTTATAGTTTTAGCACATGTGAAGATAGAAATGTAGAGGTTTACAAACGCAACGTTTTTGTGTTTATTTGTTTGTCGTAACTATGTTTTGTATTTGCCTTTGAAAAAGACTCATTGGGAGTCGAAAGCGCTTAGGCTAGTTAGTTACTAGTTTCGTACTGTTCGTCGTCAGTTTATTGCATCTATATATATATAGATGCAATATATATATATATATATATATATATATATATATATATATATATATATATATATATATATATATATATATATATACATCTATTTGACTTGTAGTTTGATGTGCCAAAGTACAGAAGGCGAAATACTAAATATTTTGCATTATTTAATTCGTAAGATAAGAAATACATGTGTTAGCTATGTGATAATCATTATCTTGGAGACATCGATAAACAACCATTATTATTTATAATAAATGTACAAACTGAGTCATATTCTTAGAACGCCTATTATAAATAATTTTACATAACCAGAGCGATATAAAAAGGGATTTTATTTCAGGTTTATATTTCCTCCTAATTTATATGACAATTTTTATTAATACCCCAAAAAAAATTGCATTTGTCATTATACTTTTCTTCTTTTCCAGATAATAGTTTTTGGGTTTAACGCACTTTTCAGCACATAATAGGCGATGGATGGAGGCCAGTATGTTTAGTGAAGAATGCATATTTGAATACATCGGGAAGAACCACTGGGCACGAGAAACTACTGACAAGCTTTCTTACATACGCAGATAGATCGAGTCGAGACTTTAGCCCATTTTTTAGAAAAAAGAATACAATGTTATATATTATATTGTGTAATTTTGTTGATAAGGTTAACGTAATGCTTGTATATGCTCATAAAATGTATAGATAATTAAAAACAAGTTTACCTCACACCAAAAGAAAATACAATGTAATTTGTAATTTTAGATGAAAAAATAAACAAGAAAAATTGAATCTAGCAATAAATGATCAAATTGTTTTTTGAAGAAAGTAAAGTACTATTGACACATGATGAAATAAAAAATTAAGATAAAGCTGTTAATGATGACGAAAAGTTGCACTGTCGTGCAATGTCAGCAATTAGTAAAATAGCTTTAAAATATCTGTTAATATGTTTAAACATGCCTTACATTAAAAACTCCAAATCTTTTTTAAGAAAAGAATAAGATTGAAAACAAAATATATCAAACCGATTCAGAACTGCTAATTTCCCCGATCTCAATGTTTCAAAGTTTTTTAACTATACTAAAGAGAAATAGGCAGTATTTTAGTACTGGGCAATGAAATGACAATGAATACGTTACGAATGATGTAATTACAATGAAATGACAATGAATACGTTACGAATGATGTAAATACAATGAAATGACAATGAATACGTTACGAATGATGTAATTACAATGAAATGACAATGAATACGTTACGAATGATGTAAATACAATGAAATGACAATGAATACGTTAAGAATGATGTAAATACAATGAAATGACAATGAATACGTTACGAATGATGTAAATACAATGAAATGACAATGAATACGTTACGAATGATGTAAATACAATGAAATGACAATGAATACGTTACGAATGATGTAAATACAATGAAATGACAATGAATACGTTTCGAATGATGTAAATGCAATGAAATTACAATGAATACGTTACGAATGATGTAAATACAATAAATACGTTTCAAATGATGTAGATACAATGGAATGAATAATTGCATTCCAAATAAATATATTCCAGACAATGTAACGACAATTAAATGACAATGAGTACATTCTAAATGATGTAAATACGATGGAATGACAACAAATACATTTCAAATGATGTAAATATAATGAAGTGCATGAAGACATTCCAAATGAATACGTTTGAATAAGATAACAATGAGATTACATTGAATACATTGTAACGACAATTAAATGACATTGAATTAATTCCTAACAACGAATGGACTCATATTCCGAGAAAAACACCAAACGTGAAAAGACCTCGAAGACTTTCGACAAACCTACGAATAACTCTATTGTCAACATAATCAATTTCGTGGAAACATTCTTCGTCAAAATCATCGACCTTCTCTTCCACTTTTTCATCAGAGTTATGATAACCATCATTATTGATAATTACTTTTGGTGATTTTTATACAAGAATACAGTTAAAATAGAAATGCATTGCAAAACTCCAAAATGCCTGTCTTTCGTTATCTACCTAATTTCTGTAATGTTTTGTACCCCATGCAAATTCAGTAGATGTGGGTTCACGACAGATATTCACTGCGCTGTTTCATTATGCAATCAAATTTTGTTAAAAAGGTAAGAGTCGCGTTCAGAACTTGACATACCGTATATTTTTAATTACAAACAGACAGCGGGAATATGGTGATAAAAGCAAGTCTAATATATACATTTTGTGTTATTTCGATAAAACCAAATAAAATGGAGACGATGTTTTTGGTACAAGGTTTTCATCGCCACAGATGTTCTGATTTTTAAAAGTTTTCCATTTTTATTTACAGATTTTTCCCCCATTATTACAAAGGCATTATACAGATAAATGGCATGGTTTCAAAATGTCTTGTAAATACAAGAACCTATTTTTTGCGACGAAGTGATTCTTGAGGTCTTGTGCGATTGAATGTAATTGTAATTTAGTATACCCGTCATTAGCTCCGTGTGTCTTGAGATCTCGTTGAAATACGCGGTTCTTCTGATGTCCAGTTCAAGATATTAACTGGACAAAACTTGTTTTTTTTCAGAGGAAAATAAATCTAAGAATATGATAGCCCTTGGTTCTATTATTGGCTGACCTTCTGAGTTGGCCATTGTTCAAATTGCTCTGCTGAATATATTGTACAAAGCGACTTGAGCGTAAAGTAAATATTGGCTTTTTTATGTGCGGCGGGGCGCTATGAAATCGCAGTTTAAACATACTTGGCTGTCTGAGCTGACAATCAATATATGCCAAGAAATAACTTTAATGAATCAAAAATATGCTCCTTAGTAAAATACGGTGTGACTGAAAATATCATTACTTCTCTAATTAAAGTTAGTCTCCATGTAAAAATGCTGCAATTTATAAAGAGGCAGCTTACTGGACGATGGGAAGGATGTTTTTTTTTTTGTTCTTTTTTGTTCATGACAGAGAAAGAGTCACATCAAAGAAATGACATTGCACCCTTAGTAACAGATCATTGTGTGGGGACACTTCAATTCGTTCTATTCATTTCTTATGACGCTAACATTATTATTTCCAATCTGTAAGCTCTTTTATGTTCGATAATTATTAGAAGTCACTTTTGACCATTGAAGAAAGACGAGGCAGGAATGTTTCGTCTTGAGGAAAGCAGTACATTTGATCAACCACCAGTGACAATTCACCTGGATGTAAAGTGGCATGAAGGGTCATCGCGTTGAATCCATCGGATCTTTGCCATCAATGTTTGATTCGTCAGCAATAAAGAAGTCTATAAACAATTTCACTCTTGAACAAACTCTGAACAGTATGTTTGGAATGGTTTTCGAGAAGAGGGTTTACCATTAAGAACACGATATCTTTGTTAATAACCATATCTCTAGCTCTTTTTTGTTTCAGTTCTCGTTGGGATTAAAATTCATACGTGCGAGTTTTAAAAATAATTAATTTACTTTGTTTATTTATGAAAACGTGGCTACTTAAAAAGACCTGGAATTGTTTAATGCTACCTAGAGCAAAATTCCACAAAGAATGCCGCTGATATTCACCCAACGATTTACAAAAGCAGTAAAGGCCATTGTAGATTTTGTTCAGCGGTCTGAGGAAATATAAAGTGTTCTAATATGAAAGCAACATTCTATTTTTTACTATATTGGATTTATATTTATGCAAATTTTACATGTATTATACCTATTGTTTATAATTTTGTCTATTTAAGTTTTATCTACTTACTATGTCTAATTCTGAGAATAAAAAGTGCGTTTCGGTGCTATCAAAGTCAACATTGCACTTTTGTGATGTGACAAGTTCAGATCATGTGTGATTACTATAAGAAAAATATTATATTCTTTCGTACAGAGAGTCTCCGTAAATCTAGCATGAATGCTCCAAGACTTTAATTTATAATTATCTTAATGAACAGATTCCAAAGGAAAATACACTGCAGCAAGTTAATAACAAACACATTTGCCTTTTCACGCTTTGCTAATATTGGAAGATTCGCTTTAGTAAAGCTAAAATTTTCATATTATCTCACCCTCACCTTAATGTACATGGGACAATTCTTCACAAAACTTATATTTAGGAGGGGAGTAGGGAGGTTAGCAAATAATATTAAAACTGTTGTCTGTAGCAAAGTAGACACGACAATGAAGAACATTGCCCAGGGTGCTTCGGTGCGGTCACGGCTAAAGAAAATTGCCCAATGGTGTCTCGAACGTTCACGCTATTACTGACTACGACTGCTATCATGCACAAAGACTCTCTTTCAAATGCTTTTATTGTAGCAATTCGCTTAATATAAAACATTATAATTTAAAGTTCATCAAAAGAAATAAATTTCAAAACAAGTGAATGAAGAAATGAAGAATGAAGTACACAGCTTCGCTGGCCAAGGTTCCTATATGATACTATGATGCTACACCTTGACGGATCGAGCAGATATATTTGTACTTTGTCGTAGCGACATCTGTTGGATGCCATGAGTTGCCTCCCTTAGTATGTAATGCCAGCAAACCAATAGCGTGGTGGATTGTACATGGATCGAAAATGGCGGAGGCATATCACCTAAAAAGGATACTTTGTAAGTTTAACATCTAAAGTATGACTATGTACCAGAGGGAAGCCATTACAGGCCTACTTGAGTGAAAGTTTTTTGTGCAAAAACAGATCCGCAGTGGGAAATTGCTTATTTAACAGTCCATTCAAGTTGTGTGCTTTTCTTGTCTCGATCACGTAGGAATAGCGCTCAAATTTGAACAAATTAATTTTTTATTGTCTTGCTCTCGAATCCAATAATAGGATAATTATATGGGAATCTTGGCTAGGAAAGATGTGTCCGTCACTGATGACAAAGGTTTCGTAGTTTTACATAGTCTACTCCCCGGACGTTTGATTAAAAAAATGTACATATTTATTTCTTAAGCGATCTACATACAATTTGTTTTACTCGTTATTTTTTATTTCACCATTTTGTCTTGCATTTCAAGTCCGTTTAAAACTCTTATAACATTTTATGCATTTGGTTATATTTCTTTACTTAATCGGGAGGTGAGGCGGGGATGGTCCTACAGTGGTACTTAAGGCTTGGAAACTATTTGTAGCAGAACATAAAGATACAAATAAGAGAAATTATCATTATCCGTCATTTTCCAATCCACGT
Source organism: Potamilus streckersoni (assembly GCA_016746295.1). Taxonomy (NCBI): domain Eukaryota; kingdom Metazoa; phylum Mollusca; class Bivalvia; order Unionida; family Unionidae; genus Potamilus; species Potamilus streckersoni. Next base: position 2,414,495 of record JAEAOA010000364.1, read on the forward strand.
CAGCGATATTAACCAATTAGACGTCGATATTGTTTCCTTTGAAGAGGTGATTAGCTCTCTATTTATACTTCTGAGTGACAGCTTTTATTTTTGAGGTTATTATGAACCGAATTGTATCTGTCTTAAAAAAATCGTATTTTTCTGTAACTATTCACTTCCAAGTCAGAGCGTGATGAACACATATCATAAACGGGGGAAAAATGGTCATCGGTTTTAATAGCAGGTGTTTCCTTAGGCTTACCTTCATTTATTAAGGACAAATTTTAAATACGTAGTAGGCCGTAGCACTAGTTTTCACTTAAAGACAGTTATCGATATAATCAATCCAGCTTGGAATTTTGCGACAAATCGCTTCTTTTAAATTAGCTACACAAGCTGTATTTCTTCTGAATTTTCAGGCATTTGAAATCTCGTACATGTCTTTTAAGACCTGATGAACTTTGGCCTAATTCACTAAAGTCACTTCGCTCAGTCTACGTGTGGTGTGGAAAGTCTCACAGCTTCGACTAAAGGGACTAACTTCAGGCAATTTGCCCGAGAAATGAGCTCAATTGTCACTCCACAGGCACAGTGGAGAAAGTGTGTGTGCTTTTTGATGAAATGTGATGTGATGTGACTATGATTTTTAACGTAGCTTTAACAATTTTTCAGTCATATCGCTACGATGTCTGCAGTGTGGCAGTTTATAGTGATGTCTAGCACTGGGGCATCATGCTGCAGACATGTAGCATGATGTCCCACCCAGTCACATTATCCTGACACCAGGCCGACCAGTCCTAACACTAACCTCTTAATGCTAAGCGTCAAGCAAGGCAGCTGTTAGTGTCATTTTTTATGTCTTTGGTATGATTCGACCGGAGATCGAACCCACGACTTCCTATATCCGATGCGAAAGCCCTAATCACTAGGGCCACCGGAGCAGTTGTGCTTTTTTAACACTTAACATTCTGAACCGTGTTTTTGAAACATTGTGATAGGGAAATAATTGTGTAGTATTTTCGTCGATGTATTATTGGACACTTGCGCGTTCTTTTCAGCAAATCTTTAATTTGCATATATTATACATATAAGTCTACGCTCTCATTCTTTTCTCAGTTTCATTTCGTGCATAGTTTCGGCTAATCATATTGTTTGCGAGTTTTTATTTTTGTTTCTCCTAATCTTGTACGAAAACCCCAAACTGGCCCAAGGATGTGCGGAGCCCAAGGCAGCAAGCGATGAGCGGGGCCCCAAGTAAACAAACCGCATTGCGGAGTTGATTTCCATCAGCAGCGTGGGTAACCTGAAACTCCAAAAATTCCAGATATTGCCTTGACAAAAAGTAATGGAATAAAATTTAACCCAACTTTCTCTGAGACCACTCCAGGGGTCTAGTTGTGAGGAAACATCTCTCGTTATTGTTTATCGCGCCAGATACTCAATTACGCCAGGGTTGAGTTGAGCAGCCATGACGTCATCGTGTACTGATCATTCATAATTATAAGTAAAATACATTATATGAGTCTAAATTGTCCTCAGTCTAATATATTATACATACATAGACGCCCATGGGAAATTTTGCGGGGGTAGGGGTGGTGGGTGGCAGTCACGGCAGAGAGTGTTAGTATAGTAAGCAGTCTGAAACTAAAGCTAATATTTACTAAGCGTTTTGAAGAGACTCTTGTGACATATTTTAATTACCTCTTTTTGGTTCGTTAGTTGTCATAGTTTCTATTCCACATTAATTTCCATGCGCCTGAATGTGAATAGCGTTGCGTTCATTTGAATGGTGAATATATCCAAGTGTTGCTATTGCTCAACTTTTATTATTAAAACCATCTTTCATGTTTAAATCATAAGTGTGTATTATATTCATTTAATCAATGCGGAGAAAAATAGAAACTAAGAAAAGAAACAAATCAACTTCTCAATATGCAGAGACGATTGCAAATTGCCACTACGGCAGAGAACTACATTTTGTAGCGGACACACTCGGAGATGTGAGGAGTTCATTCACTAGGTCAATACACGGCTGTCTGTAGTAAATCTAATCTTCGTTCAATGTCAAATATATGTATTTGTATGTGATATAAATAAAATATATGTACAGTATGTACGCTGTATCAATAATATACCACTCGTATAAATTTTTTATTAAAATGAAACTTCGCAAGCTTCGTTTCCTTTTAATGAAAAATTTTGTCGTGGTATATCATTAATACAGCGTAATACAACACATATATGTCCGTCCGTCTGTGTTTTTGACCATATATATATATATATATATATATATATATATATATATATATATATATATATATATATATATATATATACATACAAAGAGAGAGAGAGATGGATGGACGGTCAGACACATAGACGGATGGAAGAACAAGCAGACGGATGGACGGTTTAATATATATATATATATGTGTGTGTGTGTGTGTGTGTGTGTGTGTGTGTGCGCGACGCTACTAAGATATGGTAAAGACGAAAATTTTCTTGTAAATGCATTTTCCAAATAAATAGATTCTGTGAAATTTAAACCACACTGCAAAGAGATCTGTGCAAAAAATAACCAATATAAAAAACGTATTCTAGAGTCATACTACGTGTATGGCTGTATGATAAAATTATATTTCAATAAAGCCATTTATTAAAATGAAACTGTCCTTTCAAAATAGGCCAACATTGTTTTTTTTTATTTGCATAATATTGGATTTGTTTATCGTCTAAGAATCATTACCTCACGATGTGTCATATCATAAAGATAATTTATAATTAGGTATGTTGTGTTTTTGCAATTCTATCAAAGAGAAAACATCATAAAGAGTCAGTGTTATATACTACTAACAATAATAATAATAATAATAATAATAATAATAATAATAATAATAATAATAATAATAATAATAATAATAATAATAATAATAATAATAATAATAATAATAATAATAATAATAATAATAATAATAATAAAAAAGAAGAAATTATTATTATTATTATTATTATTATTATTATTATTATTATTATTATTATTATTATTATTATTATTATTATTGGAGTGTTCAACACAGTGTTAAAAGAAAACATATTCTATTTCACATACAGCCATGAACTTTATCATAGGACAATAAAAACGTATCGTTTTTGCCAGTACTCGGTTTATAAAACTCAATAACGTGCAACATGTTGCTCGAACAATTAATCTTATGTGGGTGACATCTTGCACCGGTATTGTTCATGTGGAGAATCGGCACCTCTCCCGTGTTTGCTTGATTGATTGGAGTTCATTTTAAGTGGATACCGATACGATACGATACGATCGCAATATAATGCCCAACGTTCTGGAAGAAATTTTATCATAACTATTGACAAAGTTATTAATTATTTGGGCATGAAGATTTGTCAATGTCAATGAACTCATCATTCTTCGTTATTTAATGCACTAAGTTTATTAACTATTTTATTTCTTTCTGTTTTTTAAGCAAAATTGGGCAGGGTTACAGATTCTTACATTACAGAAGCCACGCTGTTTATAATTTATAATGAGTGTAACGTAAGCTCTGTAAAACAACGTATTAAGTATACACATTTAGTGACACCATTACAGTGTGTGTTTCTGTGCGTGTGTGTGTGTGTGTGTGTGTGTGTGTGTGTGTGTGTGTTAATATAACAGGCTATGTAGAACAGCATATAAGAGGGTACGCATTCCCGTCATACCATACTATAACATCAAACCCGGTAAGGTTAAGGGGGCCACGAGTGGTCGAGTGGTCTAAAGCGCTCTCCGTTACGGATCACTGCCATCTCACCTTTTTCTGCGTGGGTTCAAGTCTAAGATTCGGCGAATGTGGATATGTGAGAAAGCTTGCCTGTAGCTTCTCGTGGGTCGATGGTTCTTTCCGCGGATTTCCCGGTTTCTTCCTCCACCATTAATACTGGCTGCCATTATCGTGTGCTGAAAAATGGCGTTAAGCCCCAACATAACGAAAACAAAATAACAAAAATCAAACACGGTAAGGCAACATACAAGTGTTTAAGATATCAAGCACTATAAGGAAACATATAAGTGCATATGCATTGAAGTCTTGCCATTGCAACGTATGTTTTATAACATATCATGCACTGTATGGCAGCATGAAAGCGTATATAAATTTGAAGTCCTGCCATTACAACGTATGTGCTATAACATATCAAACCTTGTAATTCTGAATACTAAGGTATACACATTAATGTCCCACCTTTACAATGCATGTGTTATAATGTACCAATTACTTGAAGACAGTATGATCAGTTGAAAATATTAAAAACTTACATAAAATCAAGTTAATGTCTGTGGAACGGGAGAGATGAAAAGAAAAAGAAAAAGGACAGCAACATAAAAATGATGACTGAAAAGACAAAAGGTGAAATAAAAGGTGGGAAAATAAATAACAAAAATGAACAGGTTTAATGCAATTGAAAACTTAAATATTTATTTGTCGTGTAGAATCTAGTTATTGCAATGTAAAATTATACTTATGTTAGAGATATTTGTTACACACACGTACAGGCTTGATCTGGAGTTCGTTACAGCTGTTCAATCCACATTTCGACTGGAACTACTTAGGTATCTTCTCTGACAGCCACAAGTCGATATCTATTTTTTAGTGTGTAATAAACTATAAAAACCGAAGTCGTTAATTGTTCCATGTTGGGAAAAAGAACTCGTTTCATATACCTGATTGGTATAATTTTGACAATTGAAGTACGTTTAGTACACAAAATTCCAACAACATAAAAATAAGATTAGGCAATCTTCAACTTAGAACTTAGGTCAATTGCACATGTGACTTACACAATACTGGGGATAGGGAACGTCCACTATAAAAATTGGACAGAATTTTACCTCTTCCTGACAGACAGTTGAAAAGTACGGATATCGTGCATAAACGCGGTGTTTTTGTGGCATCATTCTCTAAACACCAAACAATTAAAAAGCTCAGACATTGAGCATAAACTAATCGCAAAAAAACTATATGTTAGCGTAGCCGACTTTAATAATTGTCAGTCATTTCATATGACTTACGAGTACGTCACGGCCTGATGGTCTCCACACATCCGTACGTCAAAATCAAACATCAAACTTTTTTTCGTGGACACGTATGTAGTTTTGTGTATGTATATAACTCACCAACAGTCTTATAAATTTTCGAAATGCCGAGTAGTTATATGAAGTAGATAACAAGTGGTAGCAGTCTCTAATTAGCCGTTTCAAACATATTTGCTGACACAGCTATCTATCTGCATTTGAAACTACTTTTTGATTTCACCTTTCTAAGTATCACAAGCACATTTTTACTCTTCGTATAGCTAACTTCTTTTTGTTAGTTGGCACTTGTACTTGAAAAGCATCGAAGAAGAATGCACAGAAAAGCCATGCTGTTTGAAATGCAGCAGGCGGCACTAAGAAATATATTCCATAAAAGGAATACCCAAACACAGGGCACGGCAATAAAATTTATTCCGTTAAAAAGAATACTCCACTGAAACCGACCGCGAAAAACTTGCTGTATTGTTTAGTTTAAAGACAGAGCAGCAAAATGGCTTTCACAATAGATTCTATCAGATTTCTGAATAATATCAAGAAGTGACACTTCCTGGTTTAAAATTAAAAATGATTCTGTTTTCTATAAAGAACACATATTGGTGCATGACACTATACTTAAGTAATTCTCTATGTTATACCCAATTTAATTTTGTTATGCCTCAAAAGTAAGTGTCGTTGTTGTTTTTCGTCATTTAAGTTCGGAGATGACCGTGCCGTCATTATTTGGTTTGATTTCTTCACGAGACTGAGGGTTAAGGAATGAAAGATTTCAAGGATGACTTGATGGAATCTTTGCAATGGTTCTTCTGACCATTATGGAATCGGATCTCACCTTTAGTTCACCACATAAGATCATACTGGTAGTCGCTCTGCTGACATTCTGGTGATGCGGCCTGCCAATCTCATCTGTGATTTCACCAGCAGAATGTGAATACCTGGAATGCATACCCGTATGAGAACCACATTTTCTTGGACCCTGTCTTCCCTTATTATCCTCATCAGTTTCCTCAGGAAGATCATGCATAAATGGTTCAGCTTATTGGCATGGCGTATGTAGGTTTCCCATGAAAACATCAGGGTCGGCAACACAACGGCTTGCAAACATTCAGATTTGCTTGCAGACTGATATTTCTGTACTGTCACATATTTCATGAGCACAGTAACCAAGGTAAAAAAAATGCTTTAGGAATTCAGACATTGATTTAATCATCGATGCTGACCGTGCGTCGCAGGCTACTATCGAGATAGGTGAACTTTATCAACTGCCAAGAGGGTTTGGCCATTTATTGTTATTGTATTGTTGGTACTACGTAAAGCTTTCCTAGTGCAGGTTGGTGCATGATCTATGTCTTCTTGACAGTGATTGAAAAACTGAAACGGCATCAAGTAAAGAAAAGCGCTCCATAATCTATATCATGTCACACACAAATTTCATTCATGAAACAATCGTGAACAAATACGAGATCATGAACAGTCCCATTTTTGCTCGTAGTCTCCTCAGAACGAAGAGAATGTCATCCGTCCTGTATCTGACGTGAATATCAGTGTCATAGTCACATAAGGCATAAATAAGCGTTGGATTTAACATCACACTGAAGAGGCGTGCGGCCAACACACAGTTTTGCATGTCTCTATTGAGGCCTGGAATGTATCAGATGCCGAACAATTGTAATGAGTTTCTCTTGGAAACCAAATTTTGAGTCGAACCTTCAGAGGCCTCCGCGACTGACTGTGTCAAAGGCTTTTGTCATGTCGATGAAAATCATGTGCAGTCTGAGTTCTGTTCCTGGCATTTTCCTTGGAGTTGACGAGCTGCAAACACTGTCCTTTTCTGAAGCCATAGTGACTCTCAGGCAAAAGTCCCTGACTAGTTTGACGCAATAGGCGCGTAGCAGAATACTGACGAGGATTATGCCAGCTATTTACAGCAAAAAGATTCTATAGTTGCCATAGGATTATATATTGCCTTTCCGCCTGTACAGTTTACATTATATGCATCCTTGTACTCTTGGGGTATGGTTCCTTTAGTCCATAAAGTTTCTGTGCTTGTTTGAGTCTTTGGCTTCGTAGACTTCTACTGGTATATCATCTGCACCAGGTGCGTTGTTTTGTTAACATGAGATGCTGTATTCTATACAGGCCGTTTGAAGCTGATATTTTCCATTCAGTAACTTCTGTTTGACAGCTGCATTATCATGAAACCAATCTTGGTATCAATGAGTGATGAACAGAGAGCTTGGGATATAATTGAATAAGAAGTGTGCCTAGTTTTCCTAGATAGCCTCAGTATTCGCATAAAATGTTTATTGGTGGTTGAGCAGTTCTTCAACAGAAGCTCGTATCACATTGTCCTTTTTCAATGCGGAGATGTTGAGCTTTTGGCCACTATCTCACCTTGTGGTAGTCTGCTATGCTAATCTGGATAATTATCTTAGAGACTATGAGCCTATGGTCAGTCCAGCATTTTCCATTTCCATTGGCCTTCTTCACTCTGAAATATTACCTAGTAAAGACATGGGAAATCCAAGACGTTTTACAGAAAGACCGTGTTGGTGATTAGGAAGAAGTGTTCAGCACATTCCTTCAGTATGAAGTTTCCGTTGTTGATGCGTTGTCAAATTCATTTCTGATATTTTGACACCTGGCCATATCTGGTGATCTGTTCCGACTCTAGCATTAAAGTCACTGAGGAAGATGAGCTTGTCATCCTTTCAAGTCTTCATAAAATGTTTCTTTAATCTCATCTGGGGTGGTGATAGTGGGTCATAGTGGGTGAATATGGGATTACAATGGTTGCATGTCTTTAAAAACAACGAGAGTCTCATTTGCACAAGTCTGTTATTTAAGTTCTTTGGATGAACGTAAGTTTGGTTGTTAACTTCGAATTGATGACAATCCCAAATGTCAGCTTCACGCTGCACATGTTTACTTTGGTTATTCCAGAAAAATGTGCATCAGGCTCCTACATCGGTGAATTGTTCTTTCTCAACTAGGCGAATTTCTCTCAGGGCTGTTATATGGCAGTTTAATCTGACCAGTTCTTTACCATCTACAGCTGTTTTTGTCTCTGGTATTTCTGCTATTTTTTGGTATATACGTTTGCGCACATTCCAGGCACCCAGGGTGAGTTGAGTCACATTTTCCTTCTTGTTATTTTTTTAACAGCTAGGGTGGGATCCCCGTCAGTCGCCGTGTGCTGACTAGGGTTAAGATGAAGCAGGCAATGTCAAGAGCTCTTTTTCCTGCTTTTTAACTGTGCTATGAAGATGAGCAGTGTGATACAAAAATTGATGATCAGTGGTACATGAGGCTGATGAGTTCCACCACTGATAATGTCCAGTGAAAGTAACCATATGCCTCAGTCGCAGTGTATTCATACCTGCTTCTTTTACGCTAGACCATCGCCACAGGACTTAAAAGTGTCTGGTGGTGTTGTGGGGGATGATGTCATCACTTGCGCGTGAGTTAAATTAGTGTGTGGCATAGCCTCTTCCATACCTGTTCGAGTCTAGTGGCACGACAATGTTGAGATGCGAGTCTGGACGCAGTAGATAGCCATCAGGTCCAACTGCACATCGCTGTCTACACAACGCTTGCCATCCGCTTTTCAAACTGGGGATGAGAGAATCTGCATGTCCGCATGATCCACCAGTGAAGTAGCTATCCATTCTGAATCAACATTCATGGGTAGTACCGTCAACTGTTCGTACGGTCGAAGGTGTCGCCCAAACTCATCATTTATACATTTTGACGCATATAATCATCATATCTCCCTCAAGAAAAGGCTATGAATTTACATACTCGTGGTTAGGATATCACTCCTATTAAGACCTTTCGAGAACGTTCTTTAATCTGATGAACTAAGCGCATTAATATCCTTAGTATAGGCCTCTAGGTGTTATTTAATAATAATAATAATAATAATAATAATAATAATAATAATAATAATAATAATAATAATAATAATAATAATAATGATGATGATGATGATGATGATGATGATGATGATGATGATGATGATGATAATAATAATAATAATAATAATAATAATAATAATAATAATAATAATAATAATAATAATAATAATAATAACTCTATATTTTCAACTGCTTGGTGTTTTCACATACAATTATCTTTATAGGAACAGTTTTATAAGTAACCTGGCCTTATCTTTTTGTGAAATCTGGCTTTTAAATGGAACTCGCTCATTTCATTCCGTTAACAGTGATGATAACATTAAATTCCTATGCATGCACCCAGTTTCAGTAGTGAGGAAAGGGTCATATCTGTGTGCCTTGCTTAACATAATGGCGCAGATTGCAAATGTAGATGACACAGCCGTCAATCATTAGATTGTTTTAAATTGGTTGGAACTGTTCAAAATGAGAGGTTTTCAATTAAGGATTTTGGAAAGTCTTGAAGATCCTTGCATTTCAGATTGCTATAAAAACCAATAAAGTTTCGCATAGGATATTTTGTAACTAATTAGCCTTCACCCTCAGGAAAATCCTTGCACACCGATTTATTGATAACGGAAATATTGAATGGGTCCAATACCAAAGCAACATCTGGTCTTGACAGGCTATTACGTTCACGAGCCTCAAATAGGAGAGCATCGCTGTTTATTTAATCGCAATATTGGTTTGTAAAATTATAATTGTTTTTAATAATTTCAACAGTCTTGATTTTTGTTGTTATGTCTTTATTTTCTTTTTTTTTCATTTCCGCATCGATTTGAAAATTTTGTTGTAAGATGATTTTTCTTTCTAATATTATGAAGCAAGGTACCAGGTTAGGTTAAAAACCAATATATCATGCCCGGATTTCATCAAACATCTCAGCAGTTTTTTTTCTCGAATTTAGATTTTTCAATATATTTCTTATCGCTTGAATTGGAATGTAATACTTTCCTTGACAATTAGACAGGCATTAAGAATATAAATGAAGTCATAAAATTCAACATTTGTCTGAAATTAGTCATATTTTTCTGAGCAAAAAAGGATTTCTCATACTGATGAATTCATTAACTCGTTCTTTAATTTTACAAAAACACGAGGTTTCTTCCATCCATTGTATTATATCTACCTCTAACAAATGTACCAGTAACATCAAATATAACACGAGCAAGACAATGTAAAATGTCAGTTTGATGATTTTTTTTTTTTGTTTGGGGGTGGGTTGATTTGGAAAAACTAAAGCATGGAAATATTATTTGCGAAATAATTTGTTTTTCATTCCGTCTTGGGTAGAATATTGGATCTTCTTCCTAGGTTGAAAACACAAATTTTCATCAGTGTTTCTATAAACTACGTGAAATCTAATTTGAAATTCTCGCCCTCTAAATATTGCGACCCATCCAACCTCACTGAAATCCAAAACATTTTTGGATAAAATTAACTTTGACTTTCAAATAAAAAATTTCCAACAATCATCTAGGATTATAGTACTAATTTCAATTAATAATAATTAATAATCTGAAATTTTTAAGTAAAACACGTTATTCATTAAGATCGTATTTGCCGACAATGAACTCAGATAAATATCCCCAATCAAACATGGCAGAGAGGAAACATCTCTCCTCAGTGTTTATTGCGCCAGATACTCAATAACGCCATGGTCGAGTTGAGCATCCATGGCGTCATCGTGTACTGATTATTCATAATTATTGGTAAAATACATTAAATGAGTCTAAATTGTCCTCAGTCTAATATATTATAGATACATGGGCGCCCACAGGAATTTTTAAAAATTAATATAGTCTAAAAGAAAAACAGAATATTGTAAGTATTCTAAAACATGCATACATAAAAATAGAGCAGCAGACACACAGACATAAAGACAAGCTGCATTGTACTAATCAATGATTTTTATTGTCAAGAAAAAAGAATTCATTACATTACCCTTCAAAAGAAAGAAAGCTTCCTAGTTGCAGGTAACCTCAAATAATCTCAAAGTTTCGCCACAAAATTGTATTTTTAAAGTGTAAAACAAATCTGCAGGCTTAAAATGACAAAGAGAACTTACATTGAATATTAAAGCTAATCATTTTGTCACTTTAATATTTTTTCTTGACAAGTTGATGGTTAGTTATTGCATTGTTAATATGTAGATAATTTGTGGGTCATTTGTAACTAATTAAAGTCTGGTAAGAGAGAATCCAAACAACAATTCGTTCGCATTCTAAGTCAGTTCCATGAACGAGCTATGAAAAATATTTGTACTGAAGAAAAATTGTTAATCTCACAGAAATATGTTTCGCAATATCGCAAGTATGTCGATAATTCATTACAGTAGCACATGCATGCTTTTGACGCAGAAAAGAGTGTGATATGAAATTGTTCATTTGTATTCCTCTGATTCAGACACACCACTGCGATAAAAAAAAAATTACAGGTGGATAAGCTGAGACTTTTAACTTATTCAATCACATATCGTGTCTGTAATGTAATCGTGTCTTCATGTCTTCGTGTAATCGTGTCTTCGTGTCTTCGTGTAATCGTGTCTTCGTGTCTTCGTGTAATCGTGTCTTCGTGTCTTCGTGTAATCGTGTCTTCGTGTCTTCGTGTCTTCGTGTAATCTTCATGTAATCGTGTCTTCTCTGTTCGATGTCCTTCCCTAACAAAAACACAAACACACAAGCAAAACGCAGACAAAATTATTATCAGTTTTCAAAGATCAGAATATTACAGTAACTTGAACATTTTGCACTACTAAAAGTAGATGTTTTATGTAAAGAGGACACAAAAGGATATGCCCAGATAGGGAGCAGCAAAAAGTTTAAAATAACGATAATAAGATTTCTTACAAGGACTTAGCCGGAGTACCCGTGATTGAATTATGCAAGAGAATGAGAAACCACCAACAAATGTAAAATAAAACTTAAATGGATATATATATATATATATATATATATATATATATATATATATATATATATATATATATATATATATATATATATATATATATATATATATATACATATATACATACATATATACATACATATATATATATATATGTGTGTGTGTGTGTGTGTGTGTGCGTGTGCGTGTATTGATTTGCAAGGTTTTGTTTAAAAGTAATAAAGAACAAACCCCAAAATACAACAAAACCCCAACTAAGCAAACATGAAATAAAGCAAAGCAAACACCTACTCCCACCCCACCCAGCCCCCCCAGCTCCACCCACCCCTACCCCAACTACCACCCAATCCACACAACAACAACAACAACAGCAACAACAAAAATCGATCGATCTAATATCAAAGAAGAATTGAAATATTTTGGCCACACGTAAATATTCGTGCCTACGTTGTTCTCTATGGGACTATCCGTAGAAATAATTTAGCATTTACCTGTATACAGAGACACAAAACGGATGTAGCCTTTACTTGTTGATAAAGGTGCGAATAGGAAATAGCATTTACCTGTATACAGAGGCAGATAAGGGAAACATCTTTTACCGGTAAACAGAGACACGTGAACAGATTTTATAATTTTCATAAGGGAGTCCAACCTATTTTGGCTGGGGGCCAAAACAGATAAAACGCTAAAGATCGCGGCTGCAGTTACTTATCACTAATTATGCATATTAAATAAAATGCATATTTTCAAAAAGACTCCCTGCAAGGCAGCTGGTCGCACACTGTGAAGTGATGAGCCGCATGCGGTGAGCGAGGCGCGGGTTGGTTTCGCCTGATCTATAGAACACAATTATGTTGAAGGAGAATGAAGCACATACATGCAAAATGTCACCACTGTAGTTAAAATAATAGAGCTATTCCGCTCATATAATTAATTTTCTTCAAATTTGCAACAGTGTGTACCATCGCCGCTAAGTAAGCGGTGAAAAAAGCCCACCCAAATTGATAGCTTGAAACTGCACGTGATGCATACTAGATTTATGCGCATAATCATCATTAATTCATTGTCAATCAGGACAAAATGAAATAGATAATTAATTCGATACGAATGACTAATGTTTCATTTCTTTTTTTTATCAGAATATTAATATAATGAACTTGACAGTTGTTTATCTAATAGTCCTATTATAGCTTTATAAAATCTTTTTAACGGCAAAAATGTATTTGAGTGACTTTCGTCTGTTAAAATTAACAAACAATACGAAAATAGTCCTTTTGAATTCCAGCGAGCAGGGTTGATTAAAACGATTAGGATAATATTTCATCACTGCTCGCCTCTGCATACTCATATTTCTATTTCAAAAAGTCACGTCTCGATTTACTTGATATCGCGTTTAAAATAGCTCAGATCATTTTTCTTCCATGTATCGACGGTGACTGGGGATGTACAGGACAAATAATAGGCTTAAAATGTATACGGTTTGTTGTTGATGTTATTGTGGATGTGGTTTTGACGCCATTTCTCAGCGCTAAATAGGCCATCAATGGCATTCAGTATAAATGGTGGAAGAAGAACCCTGGAAAACTTCAGAAAGAACCACCAACCCACGGGAAGCTACTGGCAAGTTTTCTGAACCACAAGGGCAGAGCCTGTGGCTCAAACCCTAGCGGACCGAGGTCTGTACAGTTGTCTAGTTAATTTTGTTTCACATTTCTAACGAAAATTAGCTATATCTTTGTTTACACTTATAGTCAGGTCTAAGTTTATGACTTAGTTCGATCATGACATTAGTTTATGTGCACAAGAAGCTTGGATGTATCTTACAATGAAACAGATTTCTTTAAATTGAAATTTGTACCTGTCATAAATATTCAAGTTTTAATTGCTATCTGCACACACATAAGACACTGGACAGCTATACTTTGTTGTTGTTGTTGTTGTTGTTGAGTTTAACGCCATTTTTCAGCACACGATAGGCTATTCATGGCGGCCAGTATTAATGGTGGAGGAAGAAACCGGGAAATCACCGGAAAGAACCACCGACCCACGAGAAGCTACTGGCAAGCTTTCTCACATATCCACATTTGCCGAATCCTAGACTCGAACCCACGCAGACAGAGGTGAGATGGCAGTGATCCGTAACGGACAGCGCTTTAGACCACTCGGCCACTCGGGGCCCCTAGCTATACTTTAACTTAAAGACTCAACGTATTTCTGTGTTTTATAAAACGGGGAGACATTCAGCGTGGACTCTAAGTTACACCTAATTGCCTGTCCACAATCACTGTTAACTATCTGCACGGTCGACCTAAGTTAATTGTACGATTTACTATATCTAAATTGTAAATGAATTTGGAAGAAGAACGATGTCCTTAAAATTCCTTGCAATGTATCATTTTGTTATGAGATATATTCAATTAAATATGAATATGATCGAAATAATAAGAATTTCATTCGAGTTCTAGTATTTTCTTGATTAGGCATTTAGAAAAATGAACGAAAGATCTTTTCATAAACCTTTCATTTTGTAACAAATATGTCTTTGCTAAAATCAGTTGTCTATTGCTAATATTGTTCTCCTGAAATGAAGATAGATCATTTATGATGATTCTCTTCGCGAAATTACGCGTGTTAGTATATGACGCATGTAGGCTGCCTGGAACGAATTTTTGGGGGAGTAAGATACATTTTAAACTGGCGCAATACCGAGTGGCCGAGTGGTCTAAAGCGCTGTCCGTTACGGATCACTGCCATCTCACCTCTGTCTGCGTGGGTTCGAGTCTATGATTCGGCGAATGTGGATATGTGAGAAAGCTTGCCAGTAGCTTCTCGTGGGTCGGTGGTTCTTTCCGGTGATTTCCCGGTTTCTTCCTCCACCATTAATACTGGCCGCCATGAATAGCCTATCATGTGCTGAAAAATGGCGTTAAGCCCAACAACAACAACAACAACAGCAATACCTTTAACACCGACATACCAGATCTAAAAATTCAACCATAACCATCTGAAAGCGAGACAGGATCAGTTATTCTATACGAACATGTGTATATATCTATCTGTCTGTCTGTCTGTCTGTCTGTCTGTCTATCTATCTATCTATCTATCTATCTATCTATCTATCTATCTATCTATCTATCTATCTATCTATCTATCTATCTATCTATATGTCTGTATGTCTGTCTGTCCGTCCGTCGAACCAACCAACCATCCATCCATCCATTGTCCGTCCGTCCATCCATCCATCCATCCATCCATCCATCCATCCATCCATCCATCCATCCATCTATCCATCTATCCATCTATCTATCTATCTATCTATCTATCTATCTATCTATCTATCTATCTATCTATCTATCTATCTATCTATCTATCTATCTATCACTGGTGCATACATACGTAAATGCGTGCGTACGTGCTTGTACATACATACATACATACATACATACATACATACATACATACATACATACATACATACATACATACATACATACATACATACATACATACATACATACATACATACATACATACATACATACATACATACATACATACATACATACATATCTTGAGCATCTTCTTTGTGTACATGGATGCAGTTTAGGCCGAATCCGAATGCGTGTCTTCAGGCATGTCACACTAGTGGAATAAAAGAAGAAATCTTGGTTTGTTGGATATGTTCTATGATAATGTTTCAGCTGGAAACTTTTCGAATGTTTAAAAATGAATACGCTTTATATATAAGAAACTTTACATTTTGAACTTTGATGCAATAAGATTTGGAATTATTGCTGAAATTTACTTAAAACAGCAAATCGATATCGAAATAAACCAGTAGGTTTTGTTAAAGGCTGGAATTTTAGGAAACTGTTTAATGAGTATGAAAGAAAACGAAATGTAATATTACTTGAGGACAACCACTGAATCTGGAGTTAAAGTGTTGACACCAAACGCAAACATAGTCGAATGACTCATGTTACTGATATCATCCAAAGAGGCTGGTAATGAAAGCGCAAAAATCGATAACGAAATTGTGGATATACAAGATCATCTAAGTTTGAGCTGATTACTGATTTCGAAATTTTACACCTTGCTTTAATTATTTAATAGAGGCGATCTTATATAATGTCAACTACATTATTACTCGATTCGTCGCAGATAACAGGAAACACGGCAAACATTTCTGTTTGTTACAATCCGCAAGTAAAACTAGATCCTGAAAAACAGTATGACATTGGACTAATATCATGGCTAACTTGAAAATTGATGTCAATGACGAAATTATTTTTTAAATTAAATGCAATAACTCCATGGAAAACACTAAACATTCCACAAAAAGTTTATAATGTCGCTGATCTAAATGAAATAATATAAGAGCTTATGAAAAAACAGAAGGTAAACCCAGATAATTTCGAGTTAACCGCACGTTACGATCGAGGATAAAAATTAAGCGATATAATAGTTTGTTTCATACCGCAAAACATATATTGCACCTCTGATCGGATTTCATACTAGAAATTACACTGATACTAAACAAGTTGACACATTTGACGGTGAACTGCCAATAAATATAACTGATGTAAACATAATACTAATCAATTGCCCTATTGCGTCTGGATCTTACTCAACCCAGAGTAGTAAAGGACAAACGATATATAGTTACATACATACATACATACATACATACATACATACATACATACATACATACATACATACATACATACATACATACATACATACATACATACATACATACATACATACATACATACATACATACATACATACATACATACATACATACATACATACATACATACATACATACACACACACACATATATACATACATACATACATACATACATACATACATACATACATACATACATACATACATACATACATACATACATACATACATACATACATACATACATACATACATACATACATACATACATACATACATACATACATACATACATACATACATACATACATACACCCAAATATGAATACATACATACATACATACATACATACATACATACATACATACATACATACATACATACATACATACATACATACATACATACATACATACATACATACATACATACATACATACATACATACATACATACATACATACATACATACATACATACATACATACATACATACATACATACATACATACATACATACATACATACATACATACATACATACACCCAAATATGAATACATATTCCATATGCATTGTTTAAACTCCTTCATCTTTATATTGGCTGATGTAATTATAGCTTTGTTAAGTTCCTCTGAATACATTAAAATACTCTACTCCATTTTTACAAACTTTTCTAGTCTAAAATATTCAGCATTACAGATCAGATGACGTATCGAATTCGTGTTATAATTTTCGTATCGAATTCATGTTGTAACTTTATTAACTCGAGCTATAAACTTTTTGTTTTGTTTTAGGGCACCAGACAGATGCCTACTTACTTATAAACGATCTATTAGCCTTGAGAAAATAACTGAGAAAGAAGGACATATCAATATATCAAAAGAGCAAATTATTGGGATGGTTTTCTTTAAAGTTATGCAGCTAAAACTGTGCAATAAATGTCTAAAATCGGAGAGCAATATGAAATGTTCCTACAAATGTATCTGAAATTATGGATTATGAATATATATTATCTGGTATAATGTAAATATGGACAGTGTATTTAATTTAATTATTTAATATCATTTAATTTTGGACAGTAAATATTTAAAATTCTGATATAATGTAAGTATGGACACCGGATCTACATGCAAATTAATCGACGTCAGGTTATTTATTTTATATTACTCTCAAAAATCAAATAACAAGCATAACAATGCAACTCACAGATCAATCGGGTAGACAAATAGATCTTAACAACAAAATCATCACGTATTATGTACACCTGCGCACAACAGCATGATAAATTTTGTGAGCCTACATTTTATAGAAGATGAAACAAAGAAAAGTTTATAGAATAAAAATTGCAGGTGGATTTTTTGGAAACATATTTACTAAAATTATACAAAATTTTCCAGGAATTGCGCGCAAAGTAACACCAATTGCACTTGATGCAGGTAAAGCTTTCGCGACGGTGGGAGCTTCTTCGGCGGGCACTGCAGTAGGACAAAAGATCGCTGATAAGATTAAAGGTCCTTCCGCATCGGAAATAAAACGAGCAATATAAGATATAGCGCCAACCGTGGAAACAAAATGAGCTAGGATAGCCATAACAAAAGAATATTATCACCGTGTGGTGAAGAAATAGTATGTATAGTCGTAAAGAAAGCAACGTCGATGACACCTGCTGCTTTTAATTTTGTGTAGCTATTAAAAAATAGTGTCGGCTAAAATTATCTCGATCTTGCCGAAAAATATGATACTGACACCGCCGTAACAGAATTCGAATACATTGAGTATCTGTATGATAATTCAACCAAACCAAATAAAGCTAGAGTTCGAACTTTTAATACACTCGACGAGGACTTGTTTCTACTGCCGCAAAAGGCAGTGTTAAAAGTGTGTTTGCAAATATTAATTGCGATAGGTGGTGATATGGCAGCTGGTACAGAATTCGCACTTGTCAACAACGGTTGAAGCTTGTTTAAAAGTGCGCAATACAAACTAGTCAGTCAAATCGTAGAAGATACTTCAATGCATTAGCCTATAGCGGGTACAATATTTAATATCGTCTCGTTTAGCAATGATTATTTTAGATCAGTTTCTACAAATATGATGTGGTTTAAAGATACCTCATTTTGGGGCAGCTGTTTCGAGAGATTTTCGTTCTGGTGCTGGTAATCCTGCTATAGATAATAATCTAATCACCAATCCCACTGGTAATTCAGCAGGTGATATTGGAGACACAATAAGATTGGCGGTCACAAGAATAAGACGACAGCAATACATCCATGGATTTGCTAAACGAAAAGCATTTGTCGCAGAATCTCGCCAGATAACGATTATACTTCTGTTAAGTACAATCTTTGGATTTTGCCGTGAACACAACAAAGTTTTTCGAGGACTAAAGTGCACGCTTATTTTAGATCGAGCATAATGCATGCCGATGGTGTAGCTGAAAGACAGTTTGCTATTACAAGATTAGCACTGTGGATAACGCGGGTTGTCCCCTCTCTAGAAAGGAAGACGGAGTTCGAATCATTATTTAACGCTTACACGAAAAATATATATTTCCAGCAGAACAGGATATATCAAACAGCAATTCCCAACGCAACTGATTAAACCTGGCGTGTGATAACCACGCCTAGTGAACAACTACCTCGACACTTGTTCGTCGTATTCCAACAACAGGCACGTCGTAACGATAAAGAATTTAACAACTCAATATTCGTTAACCCAGATGTTGGACGAATATTTGTGAGAGTAAATTCCAAACAGTATCCCGAACGTGAATTAGAATGCAACTTTGCCGTAGACGCCACCAAAAACATCTCTCGGCTGTATATGCACCTCATGTAAGCATAACTGGATGCAGACAGTAGATCTAAAATATCATTAGAAGAGTTTTGTTAGCCTCTACCCTATCTTTTATTTTGACGTGTCAAAGTATTCGGAACGAGCTATCGGATAGATTGCTAATAATGAAGTCACTTGGACACTGCCCGCCGAACAGTATAATGTATATACACTAGTTGTCAGCGATAGATTCTTGAAGATCGACGCGACCAAAGGAAGAACGACTGTACAAGTCGAATCTAACAATGAGATATAACATCATGAAAACCAAGTACACAACCAGAAAAATATACCTAACGCCAGGTCAAGTTAAAAAATTATCAGCAGCGGTTGCTAAACACTGTTCTGTTTCTTTAATGAAAAAAAAAACAAAACGCAATCGAACAAAACAAAGAGGATTTCTTACAATAGCTTCTATGTTAGCAGGATTAGCGGAAAGTCTTTTTCCGAACCTAATAGGAGTCGAACGTGGAATGACTCTACCAGGTACAAGATACCGTTGAGCAATTTTGATATAATCGACAACGTGAACGGTGTTGTCGGATTTTGCGGAGTATTTTCTAAAGACGATCTAGATTACGTACAAACAGGTGGTTCATGCATTGTAAATATATAAAACTTTTTAAGATGGTTCGGCCACTTACTGTATTGCTGTCCACGATAACAATTATGTTAATTCGTTCGTTCGTCCTACGAGCAATCTCATAGAAAATATATTTATTAAAAAGTTTGATAAAATAAACTACTCCTCAGTCGATCCGAACATCTGCGTGTGGTTATTATTGTATAAGGTTTGTCCGACAAATGTCTCCGATGGGTTCTGATTTTTAAAGTTTATTTTACAATTTTCTAAGCATTCTTCTCGCATAAACAATGAGATTGCAGTTAATTTTATCTAAACTTATGTATAATAATGTCATCTTACCGCTTCAAGTGTAGATCTAAAACAGAAAATAAGGATGAGATGACGGAAGAAATAAAAATAATAGAATGATGCTAAAAACTATTTGTGTTATTTGTGGTGGGAAGGAAAGTATGTTCCTAAAGAAAGGAAAAAACATGACCTGGGATAGATGAGGATATTTTAGTTGATGAATAATTTTATGAAATATCATTAAAATGAAATGCAACTGTGATTGTGATAAATATCTTTGTATCGAACAAGTCAAAATCGTCAACTACTGTAAATCATTAATTCAACTCGAAGTCATTGCCAGCGGAATTGACATTCATAAATGGATTGTCAAATCACCGAAACCTAAAGGCGGTTGGACATTGACAGGTCACAAGTATACTGGACCTTACAATCCGCTGGATAAACAACTTGAGGAGAACGGTAATCCATTGCCAGAACAAGAGCCTTACAATCAAGTGGATGCAATAACCATTTCACAGTTCTGATCTCGAGGTCACCTCAATGCAACGCACTTCCGGAAAGTTCAATCAATAAAGATGGCAGATGTAGATCAAGAAAATGGGACAGACTGCTCACATTCCGCAAGCAAGATCGATATCTCACTACCTTAAAAAGACATTTCATCAATATTTGATCAATTGTTTTTCCATCTTATATTTTTTCAGTAACTTGCGCTGTTTCCAGCTTTCAAATAAATATTCTCTGCCCATTTCAAAACTTCATCTTTCCATTACTACCTCATGCTCTAGTTTGTATTATTTAAGTGTACTAAAGTGTATCGCTGCGTAAAATGATTGTTACTGCAATTTATCACGCATGAAGAATAATGAAAATATGTCAAGTTTTTACAGCTTTAATCATTAGAGTTACTGGAGGTTAAACGACAACGAGAAAAATTCTCACTTCTTTAGGTTTTTTTATTATCGATTTAGACTGTTGCATTTCTATTAATGTTCATTACATTTTTCATCAAATAAGTTACATCTAGGAAGGATAAATTTTTTTCAAACTGCACAAGTATCATCCACGTTTGAACAGACAGGCGCACGTACGAGTATCTTTGATGATTATTTTGAATTTGTTTCCTTGAAAGATTGGAATTTTTTTTAGAGTATACAGTTTGAAGAAATATCGATATTAGACAATATGTATGCATGTAAGTATGTATGTATGTATGTATGTATGTATGTATATATGTATGTATGTATGTATGTATGTATGTATGTATGTATGTATGTATGTATGTATGTATGTATGTATGTATGTATGTATGTATGTATGTATGTATGTATGTATGTATGTATGTATGTATGTATGTATGTATGTATGTATGTATGTATGTATGTATGTCTGTATGTATGTATGTAACATTTCTGGCTCTCACCTATCTGCCTCTCTGTCTATATATCTGTATGTCTGTCTCATTTCATCTGGTGCATGGATTTGCTTATGCGTGAATGAATGTGTGTTCGCATACGTATATTACATAAACATACTTCTGGTCAAAAACGAGTATATAATGGTGCTAAGATAGAAAGAGTAACTAATAGATAAAGACAACAAATATGAATACTTGTGACTATCCATTTATTATTGACTTGATGAGCATATTCTTATAAACATTTTTTTAAAAACCATACTGTCTGCAATTGTACATCCGGTCACGAGGCTAGATATTGATTTAAAAGGCGAACAAAAGAAATTGGGCGGAATATGTGAAATAATTGGATCTTTAACACTTACACATTTGATGCATGGAAAGTCAAACAGAATTAAACTAAATTTAAGAATGCTGTTGCAGATGAAATTGCTGATGGCAATCATAAATGATGTCTAAAGACCCTAAATTATTTGAGAGTTATTACAACGTGTCAACATAAGAAAAGAAAAATCATGCTGAAAGTTATTGCATGCACCGTCCGATGATTGATGTTTCAAGTTTTGAGAAAACCAGCGAGAAATATAAATAATTAGATATTATGCTGAATGAATGCATGGTTATATGTGGCTAGACAAGGCAAGAAAAAATACTTATATGAGGAAATACTTTTTTGATTGTTTAAAGATGGGAGAAAACTTCCCCACCACCATCACCAAAAAGAAAATGAAACCAAAATACAAAACATCATTGGGACGTTAATTAATCTGAATAATGTAAAATATTTACACCCAAATATGACTAAATATTCCATATGCATTGATTAAACTCCTTCATCTTTATAATAGCTAATGTAATTATAGCTTTGTTAAATTCCTCTGAATACATAAATATACCGTGTTCCAGTTTTACAAACTTTCCTAGTCTACAATATTCAGCAATACAGATCAGCTAACGTATCGAACTCGTGTTATAATTTTCTTATCGAATTCGTGTTGTAACTTTATTAATTAGTGTTATAAACAAACTACTAGCTTTGAGAAAAAAAAACTGAGAAAGAAGGACATAATAATATATAAAAAATGCAAATTGTTGAGATGGTTTTCGTTAACGTTATGAAGCCAAACATGTGCAATAAATGTCTGAAATCAAAGAGCAAAATTAAATGTTCCTACAAATGAATCTGAAATTATGGATTATAAATATATATTATCTGGTATATTTAATTTAATTCTTTGATATCATTTAAGTATGGACAGTAAATATTATTTATTAATCTGATATAATGTAAGTATGAAAACCAAATCTAATTATCTGATGTAATGTCTATAATTATTCTCACAGTATGAACAAAAGATGTTAGACATATATAATTTATTCATTGGTTTAACCATAATGATCTCTAGTACACCTAAGATTCCTTCCTTTGTTGAATTTATGTTTGCT
Organism: Potamilus streckersoni; assembly: GCA_016746295.1. Taxonomy (NCBI): domain Eukaryota; kingdom Metazoa; phylum Mollusca; class Bivalvia; order Unionida; family Unionidae; genus Potamilus; species Potamilus streckersoni. The sequence continues at coordinate 2,437,709 of JAEAOA010000364.1, forward strand.
AACCACGCGTAAAACGGTGCAAAATTCTGGACTATCCGGAACTGTGGGCATGCGCATTGGAACTAAGGGAGGCAATTTTAAGCGCTACGAGCAATAACTTCGTTTCAACCGTGAAACCCTCTATAGCAGGGGTGCACATACTTTTTCAGCATGCGAACTACTTATAAAATGACCAAGCCAAAATGATCTACCTACCACAAAAATGCAAAACATATATAGGCTGATGTTTTTTTTTAATGCTACGCAATCTACTCACACTACATTTGCGAATGACCGGTCGATTGCGATCGACGTGTTATGTACCCTTGCTCTATAGCAATGCGTCATGATATTTACTACAGGGACAACGAGCAAGATACGGCTGGTTGTGAGAAAGTAATGTTAGAACTTCGTGATATGAATCCTGCAAATCTACGAAAGCGTTTTGATAGAAGGCTAGTGCAGGATTTCATTGGAGTAAAATATAAATTCGGAATTGGGAAAGAATTATACTATGATCTCGCAGCCGAACTACACAAACCTTAAAAAAAGTTTACGCGACGTAAGGTTGTTTCGAATGCCGTTGATGATATCTGGGCGATAGATTTAGTTGGTGTATATAATCTTGCTCAGTTTAATGTTGGCGCTGATGGCTCTCAAAAGAAATAATTGTTTAATGTTATATATACTTTTAGCAAATACGTTTTTTGTGTACCTGCTTCGTATAAAACAGGAACGTTGATCACTGATGCGCTAAAACAAATAATAACAAGTACTGAAAGAAAACTGAACCGAATCTGATCCGATCTGGAGTAGAGTTTTTCAATAAACTGTTCGAGCGGTTTTTGGAACAAAATAACATTAAAAATATATATTTCAGGGAACGAGAGTAAAAGCGTTGTCGTCGAGCGATTTAATCGCACGCTAAACAAGCTAATACATAAACATTTGAGAGCTCAAAACACTAACAGGTATATCGATGATCTTTTTATCGATGATAAATCGTTGACGAATATAATAGCACGAAACATCGAACAAAATAAATGTCAACCGATGACGGCATTAAAAATCCGATATTGGCGAATGAAAACATATATCGCAGACAAATTTAAAGTGGGTGATAGGGTTCGGATTTCTTTGACGAAAACATATTTGAAAAGAGATTTACTCCAAACTGGACTGAAGAAGTATTTTAGTTGATAAAGTCCTTTTAATAATACCTGTAACATACGCGTTAAACGATTTATTAGGTGAGCTGATCGTGAATAGTTTTTATGAACAAGAACTACCAAAAGTGAACACAATGTTTTCGTTATTGAAAATGTTATTAGAAGAAAAGGCAGCAAAAGTTTAGTGAGGTGGCGCGGGTATAAATTTAATAGTTTGATCCCAACCCTATCGATGAAATAATGTTTCCGTAGATTTTACCGGTTCACATAACGATATTAGATGTTGCCTGCGATCGTCAGAGATCGTCATAAGTTAAAAGTCTTGACGAATATAAAATAGAATTTTATATTTTTCTGACTGCCTAGAATTTAAATGTTTAAGAAGAACTTTATCAGCAATGATAAAACTAAATTTCAATTTTTTAATGTGATATTTTACGTTATATCTTCCAGTTGTCGGTCTTCCGTATTTTTTATCAACGACATTGACGTTGTCGTCTTGTTCCTCGTTGTTAAAAAATGTCATTTTTGCTATAGCTAGAAAACTGTTCATTATATCGTTGGTGATTGGAATCTTGTCTGCAACTTAGTCGTTGGTGATTAAAACACTTGCAATTGTATCTCCCGCGTATATATCAGCAAATCTTCTCATCAAGTTCATATTATAATATATTTTTATTCAATTCCTTAATCGGGATATCTAAAGACGATAAAAGTATCGTGTTCGTTATCCTTCCGGAATGTCACCACGGAACAAAGTGAAAATAAAATCTTTTTTAAACATTTCCATTCTCTCAGTATGATAAACTTTTACACTGATCTTATAACCTGCCGTATTTCCTTCACCAATCCATTGTCCGTATTGGACGCGTATCACCGACCCTAACACATTACCAGCGTATAAGTTGTACTTGGGGTGAACGTTATAATACTCTTGCTCATTTGCGCTTGTCATTATACTATAAATAATTTTGTATATCTAATTGTTAACTCAACGCGCGCTCCAGTCGAATAATCAATTAGAGATATACTATTACACTATAATATAACAATGCTGAGATTACGTGATATAGTCAAAAAGAGTTTCAAGGAAGGATCTGAAAAATAGCGACTGGCTTTACAGGATTTGACAACAGTTATCGGTTTGATAAACAAATCGTACTAGTAAATTTTACTGCAGAAAATCTCTATCATTTGCTAGAGCCAACAGTAAAACGCGAACTTGAAAAGAATAGGGTCTAAGAATACTAGTGCATTATCACGTTATATTTTCGAATCTACTAGTGACTGAAAAATCGTCTGACAAGGAAATCTCTGACCCTTACATTAATGCAAAATCAAGGCGTGTTTTGCTTGGGACTGATCTTTTGCTACTCGCTGATGAAATACACCAGGAGATTTGGAAAAAGAAAGAAGAATTTACAGAACGGTTTCGGGTTGGAGGCTTGAGATGATCATGGAAATTTTATTTCACACAATAAAATATAACGTACTACGCAGTAGTCGTATACTGCTCTGTCACAAAATATAAAAAATAAAAAATACTGTTTAAGCGTCGAAAACTTCGATGACAGATGTTTCAAATGGGATGTTCTTTCCGCGCTATTTGAAAAAAAAACGCTGATCGTGTTGAGAAGTATATTAGTCACGTGTCAGGATTAAATTTTGCTGGTATAAACTTTCCAGTGGCAGAAAATAAAATGCCAAAGTTTGAAAGCAGTATGTTTCGATGAACGTTTCTCGGACTACATGAGAAAGAAGACGTCTATCCGAGATATGTATTACAAGAAGCTTCACAATAGACGATAAACTTGCTATTTTATAAAACAAAAATCATTACGTTTGGATTAACAACCTTAGTAGACTCGTTTTCAAACAGCAAAATAAATGAAATAAAAAAACGTTCTTGTGTTATCGCTGCTTGAACGGCTGCACTGACAACAAAACATTGCAAAAGCATATTCAGTACTGCAGTGACGTACAACGAATAAATGATGCTGTCCAAAGAAAATAGTTTATTGCAGATTGTCCATCACCATCACAAATTAAAATTTCCTTTCGTTATAAACGCCGATTTTAAATGTTTTCTTCAACGCCTGTGCTTGGCGCAAAAAATAATCCTGACCAATCGAGTACAAAAAAATTCAAAACCATGTTCCATGTGGAGTGGCGTATAAGATAGCGTGTAGTACTGATCGTCGCAAAAATCCGGCTATTTGGCTTCTCGTGCAGTTAATTAGCGAAGTCGATGATACATTTAATCGCTTTAAAAGAATAACCCCAATGATAAAACTGACGCCTCAACAAGAATCCGATCATGAGCAAGCGAAATTTTGTCATGTTTATGAAAAGGTGTTTCATTCGCCCGACAACAAAAAGTATGCAACCATTTCCATCTCACAGTACAGTGCCGTGGGGCGGCTAATGATCAATGCAATTTAAGGTTTCATGCTTCAAATTTTATTCCAGTTATTCTTCACAACTTCCGAGGATATGATAGCCACATTATCGTAAAAGCTTTGGGTGATACTGACATAAAGCTTGATGACGTGATCAATTGCATTCCAAATAATTTTGAAAAGTATATGTCGTTTACGCTAGGTAAGTTGCGTTTTATTGACAGGCTGCAGTTCATATCAGTTTCGTTAGATGAGCTGGTTAAAGGTTGTATCGAATTTGATAACCTAGGAGACTGTTTTGGAGATAAACAAGATCTACTGACCAAAAAGGAGTATTTCTGTACGAGAATCTCGACGATTGGAGTAAATTTGATGAAACCTCGCTACCTGACAAGGAAAAAGTTTACTCACATCTCAAAAATGAAAATGTCACCGATGACGAGCACAAATATGCACAACATATTTGGGATACATTTAGCTGCAGAACGTTTGGCGATTATGACAATTTATATCTAAAACTGACGTGTTATTGCTGACGGACGTATTCGAAAGTTTTCGTCGAATAAGCTATGACAGTTATGGACTAGATCCTTTTTGGTATTATTCTGTTCCCAGGCTGTGGTGTGACGCTCTGTTAAAGCTTAGTAAGGTAAGTTTAGAACTACTGACCGACGTTGATATGTTTAATTTTATCGAGTAAGGTATTAGAGGCGGTATTAGCGATACAACAAAGAAATATGCCTTAAAGAGTACAATCCTAAGCATCCTTCGAAGAACATAATTTATCTAGACTTTAATAATTTGTACGATTATTCTATGGCCGAACAAATCCCTTTTGGTGGATTTCGTCGGATTACGGCTGAGTAATTTCTATCGAGGACAGAAAAAGATACCTGACGATGTTTTGTATTTTATTGAGGTTGGTCACGATTATCTTATTTCGCTACACAATTTACACAACAATAACACTTTTTGTGAGAAATCGATGGTAATATATTATAATATGTTATCTCAGGAACAACAAGCGTTAGCATCACCACGACAAAATTCTCTGGTAAAAAATCTAGTACCAAATTTACTCGATAAGAAAAATTGCTTTACATTACAAAGTTCTTAAAGAAGCAGTAGATGCTGGTCTCGTGTTGAGAAAAGTTCATCGTGTACTAAAATTTAATCAGTCTCCGTGGATGAGAGGTTTTATTAAGTGAACCACCTCGAGAAGATCTGTGGCGAAAACTGATTTTGAGACGAAAAAAAATCAATTCTTTAAGCTTGTGAACAATTCCGTTTTTGGTAAGACGATGGAAAATATTTGAAAACGGGTAAATGTAAAGCTAGTTAATGATATCCATCGAAAAAACAAACCTGTGTTAGATGACGATTTTGTCAGTATGAAATTTTTTAATGAAAATCTTGTTGCGATACAGCGACGAACAAATCTAAAATTAAATAAGCCTGTTTACGTTGGAGCTTCCCTGTTAGATTTATCTAAGTCGCTCGTATGATCTTAAAAATCAGTGGCCGTCCAGTAGACTATTGTTTGCTGTTGCCGATTCGCTCGTGTATGAAATCAAATGTGAGAACGTCTATCAGGATATATACGATAATCGACATTTGTTTGATCTTTCCGATTATATCGTGACAGTAAATTTCATGACGACACAAATTAAAAAGTCATTGGTAAGTTTAACGATGAAATGAACTCGGGCATCACCAAATACTTTATTGGACTGCGCAATAAAATGTACGTGATATTATTAGACATTAATAAAAAAAACGAAAAAAGCATAGGTCTGCCCAAATATTTTTTAAAAAAGTTTATGAAATGTGATGATTACAAATACGCGCTTGATGGTGGGATTAGTTTTATAAGAGCAATAGCTATTATAACAAATCACCATAAACTCGAAACAGATGTAATTATCAAACGTGGATTGAGAAATTTCGATGATAAACATTATTGCGATAATGGGGTAAATACATTTGCATTTGGGGACTGTCACGAAACGTATCTACTCGATATCAGATCCGTTATGTAGGGTATATAATTTTGTGTGAACAATATAAATAATGTTTGACAATTTGACAGTAACACATAGATACAATAGATCAAATGTCTGAAAATAGACGTCAAACAGTTAACATTGAAATTAATAATAAAATATCATGTATATGTTTTGCTGCAGCTCGTGACAAGCTAAAACTGTCGCTCATCAGATCTGATGACAGAAGGTATTTCAATTACCTGAACAGTTGAGTCAGAAGTTATCAGCGGAGTTTAAAATCTTTCACGATCCGATCAGTCAACAGATATATACTAAACTTACCATCCATCTCGATCGGTCAAAATATATTTCATCGACAAAAAAATATCCTCTTAATAAGCTGCAAATGAAGGATTTGTTCGAATGTCGTCGCCGTGTGAATGGTAAAGTAATGTTAAGTCTCTACTATCACGACAATGACATATTTTTAATATCAACAGTTGAAACATTGATCAATGGTGATGAGTTACTTGCCGGTGTACCATCTCCCCTTATGAGTCTCCGAGAAGGGTAATTTATATTAGCCTTGCTAAATTTATATCAGCCTTGCTAAAAATGACAAGTCGTTTTGAAAGCGTATACACACGTTTTGTGCTATTGAGAGTATACTGAAGGATATCGTACCCTAGAGGGTCAGCAGGTATGAAAATAATTATCAAAGAGAGTATGAAATTTTGTGTGAAGTAAACAAAATTTGTTTGAATATTTTATGTTTTCCGAGGGTTGTAAAATGTCTTTGAGCCAGACCAGCACGCTGATTTTTGGAAAAGACGTTTTGGGATGGAGTCTGGGGGTCTCCGATTCGGTGATCTATGTTTGTTGGGGTTGGTTGAAAAAGTCTTTGAGCCAGAATCAGCCTTGGCACCTACTACTGCTGCTGATATTCCGGTTCCTAGGGGCTATAACTTTGTTTGTCTTCATATATTGTAGATCACGAACAAAAGAGAAAGCTCTATGATGGTTCTACCAAGTTTTCTCTCAAATTTAATAATAGATTAGTGAACATGTCAGTTAGCCGTTTGTGTTCAAATGTTGGTGCCGTTTATTATCATAGCCAGCTCTTCATTTAAGCTGCCATCTTTGAAGTGCTTGATCGCTTTTCTAGTCAATAGTGGCGTACTAACTTCACTAATTTAGACTGATTGATTTGACAATTTGAAAATAGTATTCATTGTTCATAAATTATATAAATTTAGCATGAAACGGAGAATTAGTTTAAAAAGAAACCGAGCAATGAAGATCTGCGCCATAACGTATTGCCTTCAGCAATAATAATAATAATAATAATAATAATAATAATAATAATAATAATAATAATAATAATAATAATAATAATAATAATAATAATAATAATAATAATAATAATAACAATAATAATAATACATTTATTCAACAATGGTTTAACAAAATAATATGAATAACCATAGTCAGAGAGTAAAGATAATAGGGTAAAGATTTAATCCATCTTTTCAGTATTGATACCGTTATTTATTTTCTTTCTATCTTATTTCTCATATTGAACACAAGCACATAACAAAGTTGGAACATGCGTCATAAATGTGTTCTTTTATATTACTAATTATTGTTCTGCGTGGGTTCGAGTCTAAAAATTCGGTCAATTTGGATATGTAAGAAAGCTTGCCAGTAGCTTTTCGTGGGTCGGTGGTTCTTTCCGCAGATTTCCAGGTTTCTTCCTCCACCATTAATACTGGCCGCCATGTATAGCCTTTCGTGTGCTGAAAAATGGCATTAAATCCCAGAACAACAACAACAACTAATTATTGTAAGCATGCCGATTAAATGGTATGTGATAAGTGACCTGCTACAAATGCAGAATTAGTCCTTGAACTAACATTTACAATGTAAAGTCTCTGGTAATAACAATGTTTAAAACTATGTCATAAATGTAAATTTGGCTTAACTCCATCTTCAGATGTGTTGTGCTTGAATTTAGCTATAATTACTTTCTTTAGACATCTTTGAAACCGGCGATTCTTATGTTCTCCAATTAAAACTGTCAACAAGTAGGCACTTGTCGTTTCAAAGAAAGCTTAATCCTCTGACTGTAAAAGCTCTTTGATTTAATGCTTGGCTAACTTGTTTGTGTCATCTTTTGATTTACATCACCCCCACCACCTTTGTCAAATCGCAATAAGTGGCCAGCGTCGAGGCTAAATATTTATGATATTATGACATATTGGCACGTTTTGAGATGCAGTGGTAATTGAACTGACGATTGTTATATGGACTACTATGAACTACTATCGTCTGAATTACTTTTGATGTGTCGGTAGGGATAAGCGTACAATAGTAAAAATCTGTCATGGTTCTTAAAAACGCTTGTCATTATTCTACGAGTTTCATAAATTCAGCATTAAACCATTACCCATTTGAGATCCTCTATATCCCAATGAATAGTTATACGAACCTTGACTTTAGAAAACATAGCCTTTTGTTTGCCTTCTACAGCAAGGACAGTAAGTAATGGAAACTGAAAATGATCTCTTCACAGATGATGTTCAATCTCATACTGAGAATACTTTAAACAAAACAAAAGAAACAAACTTTTAACTTGTCCCTTTATTACAAGATAGTTACTTGTTCATGTTATCAACCAAACAACACTGATCATCGTAAGAACTCAGTGCTATGTACGACCTGGCTAAATTATATTTCTTGATAATTTTCTCTCCTTTATTTTTTTTTAACCCAGCATGCTCTGTAATATTTTTACCAGTCCTAAGATAATAAAGTTTTAACCTAAACTCTCTCACTGATATACTGGCAAGCTCATCTTTGAAAACATTAAGAATTTCGTTTCTATTTACTTGCGGAAAGTCAAATACGTATAACTATTCATTGGGATATAGATGATATCAAATGGGTAATGGTTTAATGCTGAATTTATGAAACTCGTAGAATAATGACAAGCGTTTTTAATAACCTTTTCTCGCAAAAGCTGGACAATATTCAACGATATTCAATATTAATTTTTTACATGTTTAAGATTATTTTCATAGCATATTTTTATTTCAGTGGAAATTATTTAGTTAGAAAGAAGAATGAACAAGTTCGTATATTCTGAAAGACGCTGTACTTTTCATTTGTTGTGCGTAAAAAAATAGTCCCAATATAATAAAGAAAGTTACTACTAGTAAAAGTAGATTATGATAGTTTGACAAACTATAAATCAAAGAAGAAGCGTCCATCCGAAAATACAGAACATTTTTAAAGACAAATCATTTTTTCAACACAGAATATTCAATCACAGTACCGGTTATAGTACTACTCACATAGCTATTGTACAAGCTGTGAGTCGCTTTTTGCAGCTATAGGTTCCATTTTGGAGAATTTGATTAAGCATACCTTTAAATGGCGTTTATTCCTTTATTTCACGCCTTTTTCGTCCAAATTCCATTGAAGATTATTGCATAAATTCCCCTAAAAATGATCAACAGCAAATTCAGTAATAATGTAATTCCACATTCTTAGGCACAGTGAAGCAGAGGGAATGGGGGTATTCCGTTGAACTGACTTCGGTCACGCGCTATGTGAACTGGTTTGCGGTTGAAAGAAGTTCTACTACAAACATAAACAGAGACGAAATAATGTCGCCATTTATAAACAGAGTCTGGGAAAACATCGGCAGGAAAAAAACAACACAATAAAACGGTGCACAAGTCCAATAAATTGGAGGCAATTATATAACTTCGTATATATCTTCTACATGGTATGTCAGGTATTTTATTCAGTTTGTACATAATGCATATTTTTCCCGGACCAATATGTTCCATCTTACTCGTGAATGACCGTAGAAACACTGCTTCATTTCAGATTTATTTTAGTAAAATTTGACATGTTTTGAAGAAATCTCGTATGCACAAGTTAAGAATAAAACTTATTGTATGTTACTCCTCTTTCTCATTCATAGTTGAACATCAATACAGCAGTTGAAGGGAAATGAGCGCGACTTTTTGTTCCTTGATCCCCCTGCACTAGCTATAGTTCAATCGAATATCAACGTTCTTTATCCAGTTTAATAGTCACCTACCATTGTAAAAGTCCACAGCGATCGATGTTTTTTCGTTTGGAAATGTTATGTGCTTTAGATTGTTGTAGTAGAATTCATACTCCAATCATTTTGGTATATCCAACACAAAAAAGCATCCAAAAATAAATTTGATTACTTGATGTTTTGTTTTTCAGACTTATTAGCACCATGTTAACGTCAATAATTGCTCTCCTAACGACTATTAGATTCTGGTACCTGAAAGATACATATATTTCTTTTGATATTTTATACTAATACCCCTTTTCTGGGTTTCGTTGTCTGTTTCCCGAATACCTACTTATTCTTCAGATTGAAGATGTTCTTTCCGAATTCATAGTTAGCTCGTATTCAGAACTAAGCAGGAATTAAGCATTGGTTTGTGTTCAAGCTAGACAAGTATGTATATATGACCTTTGAAGTCCTAATGGCTTTTAGAGCTTTCTTTAAAATAACTCATATGTCTCTTTATTTTTCAATTATTATCAATAACTTTAGCACATATGGATTTTGAACAGCTATAATCGTCTATTAATTTCTTTTGCAATTCTGAGAAATCATTTTCGTCTGGAATTATATGTCTGGACTAAGCGCGTAGTCCTTGAAATAATCGTATGGGTGTAATGAGAATCTCTGAGTACTGAGTACATGGTGTGACAAATGTAGCACAGTTTAAATATTTTCATACAGTGGTTCAGAGTGATAAAGAAAAATAGAAACATGAAATATTGATAACATCTTGAAAAAAAAGACATTTTTTGTTTATTGTACATCCCAGACTCCAACCAGAATGTAGAAGTTTATATTCAGATTTGTAGTGAAAATGTTGTCAGTGACGGTTTCTGTTAAATATGGTCATATTGAGCACTGTATCTTACATCTTTTACTGTTTACAATACAATATCATCATATCAGTCCTTTTCTCCACAAAAATATTGATCATTTGTCTTCTCTTAACAATGTTTAGTTACAAATACATTTCTTGAGAACACAGGACATGTTTAAAGAAAGCCATAGACTTGATAGTTTTAGCAAACAACTTACCATCTTACCATTTCTAAAATTTGAGTAAATGTACAAAGAAACGTTTTAGAACATCCTATACATAGACTGTTTAAAACCACTAGTAAACTCTTATCAGTCACAAACCATAAACCAGCATGGCACTAGAAAAGAAGGACAGATTATAACGACAACAAGGAGGCTCTTATATCAGACACGGGTCATAAACCAGCTAGTCTTCTACCAGACACTATATCGGAAGGTCCAGCACGCCTAGGCATCCCTTCTATCAGTAACGTCAATATAACCCATTTCAGAGGTGGGAATGCCATGGCAACCGTTGGACACCAAAACAATATTTCATATAGCAACCCCACGAATTGTGGAACCAAACTGTGGCACCAAGGGTGATTTAATTTTATAACCGGCTTAGTGGTCTGGACTAAATTGTTAGAGCAGACTTGCAAATTAAAGCGAATTGCTCAGTAACAAAAGCTATGGGGAAAATGACGTTAATACATGCGGTAAACACGCTTTAACGGTATATATAGCTTGAAATCAGCAGTTTAATGATGAGGAGGATGAACACTGCAAATAATGCCTTTTGGAGATCAGCAAGATGGTTTCACAAGAGCAGCAGTGAATGGAACAGGCCAGGCAGTTTGCATTTCCTATTCAGATACATGAAGCACCTGAAGCGATCAATTTTATTGCAGTGGTCATGTTAGTCGCTCATGCTTTTGCGGCCAAATGCCTCCGAAATACAGTAAAAATGCTCGTGGTCTTTATTATCGATCCCTTAACTGACGAGTTGGACATAGAAGGATGCTTGCTAAACAGTCTCTAGATACCTGTTGACAATATTCCAATTGCCAGTGGTGGAATCCAAACCGACATTTATCTGCTCCATTGAAGTCATTATAGTAATATTCTCTTGTATATTTAAAACCCCTTGTCTACTTCCTATTTCTCACTGGCGGCAGGTGATGTTTGTTTGTATGTGTGTGTGTGTGTGTACGTTTGTATGTTTTTATATAGAAATCAGGTTCACATGATGGTCAACAGATGTGTGTGTGTGTGTGTGTTGGTGTGTGTATAGGCCGGTCCACTGGTGCTATCTTTGCTTTCTAATGACGAATATTGTCTGATGTTCGGATTTAGCTGTCCTCAACATGGTCTATTCTGTGACAAAACCAGTATCAAGCACCTCACAAAGCGCCACTGTTCCCATGTATGTATGTATGTATGTATGTATGTATGTATGTATGTATGTATGTATGTATGTATGTATGTATGTATGTATGTATGTATGTATGTATGTATGTATGTATGTATGTATGTATGTATGTATGTATGTATGTATGTATGTATGTGTTTGCGTGCATGCGTGCGTGCGTGACGTGCGCGTGTATGTATTTATATATATATATATATATATATATATATATATATATATATATATATATATACATACATATATATATATATATATATATATATATATATATATATATATATATATATATATATATATATATATATATATACATACATATATATCCCATTTCCTTTCTATTGTCATTGAAAATGGCCATGTCCAAACATTTCAAAGCTGTTTCGAAATAGCCTCAGACTATACATGTATAGAACATCATATATATATATATATATATATATATATATATATATATATATATATATATATATATATATATATATATTTATATATATATATATATATATATATATATATATATATATATATATATAAGTATATATGTATGTATGTATGTATGTAAGTATATATATATATATATATATATATATATATATATATATATATATATATATATATACTTACATACATACATACATACATACATATATATATATATATATATGTATATATATATATATATATATGTATCTATATATGTATATATCTATGTATATATGTATGTATGTATGTATGTATGTAAGTATATATATATATCTATATATATATATATATATATATATATATATATATATATATATATATATATATATATATATATATATATATATATATATATATATATATATATATATATATATATATGGGGGACCGCATATCTGAAGGTACTGCTTCCAAAACATAGATGTTACCTTGGTTGCATCTCTAGTTAGCAATCCTTTTTCCAACTGCGATATCAGAATAAAGCTGACAAACGACTCAGTGAAGCAGTCCTTTGCAGACAAACTAGACAAAAAGCTGGAAGCCATCACTTTAGGCTCGCATGTTTTAGTCTGATCGGGCGTCCCTTCGGGATATTGTCTACTCCACTGCCGCCGATGTGGTAGGCCCTACCACACGAAAGCACCAGGACTGTTTCGACGATAATGAGGACCGCATTTAGGAACTGCTCAAAGAAAAACACCATACACACAGAGCGCTCCTAAATGACCCGCTCTCCATATCTAAGAAATCTACATTCGTCAATATCAGAAGTACAGTGCAAAGAGAGCTTCGACAGATGCAGGACACATAGATGAGCAAGAAGGCTGACGAGAAACAGTCGTATGCAGACCACAATGAGATGAAGAGGTTCTACGAGTCCCTCAAGGCAATATAGTCCCAATAAATCTGGTTCTTCCCCCCTCCTAAGTGCAGATGGGAAGACGCTGATCACTGATAAGGAAGAGATTCTCAAACGCTGGGCAGAACACTTCGACAGAGCCCTTAACCGTCCTTCCTCCATAAACGCTGAAGCCATCGCTTGCCTGCCCCAGGTCCCAACCAACGCTTCCCTTTCAGATTCGTCAAGTCTCACAGAAGTAAAGAAGGCAATTAAAAGCCTCATCAGTGGCAAAGCCCCGGGATCTGACTCCATAACAGCGGAAGTCTACGCAGCTGGTGGTCCCCTACTGACGCAGAAGCTTACTGACCTCTATGTGGAACCAGAAGAGGATTCCGCAGGAGTTCAAAGACGCCTCTTTTGTCCACCTCTACAAGCTGAAAGGAACCGATAAGCATGCGACAACCACCGTGGCATCTCCCTATTATCCATAGCAGGGAAGATACTGGCCAGAATTCTGCTAGACCTAATAACCGTCCACCTGTAGCAAGGCTTGCTACCGGAGAGTCAGTGCGGCTTTAGGCAGGATTGAGGCACATGGTTTTTGCCGCCAGACAACTCCAGGAGAAATGCCAAGAGCAGAACGTCGGCCTCTACACCACTTTTGTGGACCTGACAAAGGCTTTTGACACTGTGAGTTTTGAAGGTCTGTCGAGGATCATGGCAAAATTTGGATGCCCTGAAAACTTCATCACAATGGACAGACTATTTCACGATGGCATGATCGCTAGAGTAAAGGATGAAGGAGAGTGATTCATGCCCTTCCCAAACACAAATGGTGTCAAACAAGGCTGTGTTCTTGCTGCGACCCTGTTCAGAATGATGGTCACAGCGATGCTGACCGACGCTTACCGTGAGGGTGACATTGGCATTGATATCCGGTTTAGGACAGATGGGAACATCTTCAACCTGAGTAGACTGCGGACTAAGACCAAAGTCCAGGAAGACTCCATCCGTGACCTGCTCTTTGCTGACGACTGTGCTTTAAATCCTTGTACTCAGTCTGACATGCAAGAAAGTGTGGATCGCTTCTCCAAAGTCTGCACAGATTTCGGACTCACAATAAGTACGACGAAGACGGAAATCATGTACCAGTCTACACCCTCAATCCCCTACACTGAACCAGGCATTACTGTCAATGGCCAGAAGCTCACTGTTACTAACAAGTTCAGCTACCTTGGCAGCACCTTGTCATGCACAGTCTCCATCGATGAAGAGGTCACCTTCAGGATTGCTCACGCAAGTGCAGCCTTCGGCAGACTCCACAACTCTGAGTGAAAGAGAAGCGGAATCAGCTTGAAAACCAAGATCAAAGTGTATCGCGCAGTAGTACTGCTCCCACCCTAGTACACCTGTGAGTTATAGACGGTGTACAGTAGTCATGAAAGATTGCTAAAATCCTTCCGCATGAGCTGTCTCAGAAAACTGCTCCACATCAAATAGTGTGAGAAGATTCCTGACACAGAAGTCATCCAGAGAGCTGAGATGACAAGCGTCCATGCCATGCTCAGAAGATTACAGATCCGCTGAACTGGCCATGTCAGCCGTATGCCTGATGAGTGCATCCCGAAGAGACTGCTTTATGGGGAACTAACTGAAGGCATGCGTTCCAGAGGAGGCCAAAAGAAGCGGTGCAAGGATATGCTCAAAGCCTCAATGAAGTCCTGTGGCATTGATCCAGACAGCTGGGAGCAGCTTGCCGAAGACCGCGATGCCTGGTGCCAACATATCAATTCAGGCACTGATGCTTTTGATGAGCAATGGATCATCGAGGCCAAACATAAACGCCAGCAGAGGAAGAGAAGAGACAGCCAACACTCAGTCGATCCAGATCCCGGCAATTCCATGCCTTCATTGCCCTAGACATTTCAGAGCGCGGATTGGCCTCACCAGCCATCTGCGTACTCACAGACTAGCCCAGACGTGAAGTCATGGTCGTCTTCGAGAACGAAGGACGAACAAGAACAAAAATTTCTTGTGTTCCTGTTGTGGTATCAAGTCAGTAGATTATTTTATGTTGTATGCATATATTATTATTGCTCTCTCCCTTGGAAATATCCTTCTACATGAAGATATGTGACCTACGAAATCTATTGCGTTTTCTTGGAACTGTCCGCCTACAAGTCATGTGATATACTAAATATGCTATTGTTATTTCCCTTGCAATTGTCTTCCTACACGAGTCACACGATGTCCTGAAACACTTTATGAAAATAATTAAGCTTAACTCGAATAATTACACATATGAATGTGAAGACTTATTGTCATTGACATATCATGGGATTGTTCTCCTCTCCCATTTAGTTTTTTTCTTGCATGACTTTTTACAATTCATTTACTGCGGTCTGTAGGGCTGAGTCTAAATTTAGACTAAAATGACAATATAAATAGTATGTACCTTATTTTAACAGACATCGCATAAAATGTATATGATGCACATTTATGTATTCCGACAAGACTTCAAACATATTAAGTTTAAACTAATACCATCTGTTGGCAATGATAACTCGGATATAGCGTAAAGACGTCGACTGATGTTGCGTCATTTTCCATACAATTATATTAAAATGTCAATTTTTAAATAATTGAAATTGCTTTTTTATAAATATAATTAGTGTAACATGTGCAAAAAGTGCATCAATATAATCGAACTGTCGATTAAAATTCTGAAGCTAAAAAGATTCACATGATCTATTTTTATTTAATTAAAATCTCTACATTTTATATGCACATTGAATACTTCCAAAATTTTTTTAAAAGTTTGTTTGCTTTAGCTTTAGTGGGTTTGTATATTTGTTTGTTTGTTACGTTAAAATACTCCACGTATTTATCCTTATACAATGCATTCAAATTTTAAATAAATCTGGCATGTGCAATTATGATATCATTGTTCTTCTAATATAGGGGCCATGAGTGGCCGAGTGGTCTAAAGCGCTGACCGTTACGGATCACTGCCATCTTACCTCTGTCTGCGTGAGTTCGAGTCCAAGCTCGGCTAACGTGGGTAAGTGAGAAAGCCTGCCAGTAGCTTCTCGTGGGTCTGTGGTTCTTCCCTGGGTTTTCCAGGGTTCTTCCTCCACCATTAATACTGGCCGCCATGTATAGCCTATCTTGTACTGAAAAATGGCGTTATACCCTACAACAACAACAATCTTCTAATATAAGTCAAATTTATAAAGATATATTGTGTGTGTGTATGTGTGTGTGTGTTGAATTCTTTGTTCTTTTCATACTCTGCCGTTCATTTTCCAAAACTACAAATCTGCAGAAGACGGAGCCGCTTCTAAAAAGTGAAATGTCATTTTTTCTTTGTTTGTTTTTACTTTTGTTTTTGCTTCTGTTTATTCAAAAACGAAGACCATTTTATGTAAGATGTACAAAAATTCCATTGAACGAGTTGTATTATTTTTTTCTGATCTGTATACACAGTGTATCATTCATAACAGGATATTAACAATAATCTTATGACCAACTATGATAAACTCCTGGCCCACCCAACCCCAATACAAAATGTTACTTGCAATTTTACGTAACTGTCAATATAATACTACATTCACCCACCCCCTCTCTCTTTCTCTCTTATTTTTCATATTTCAGTGATCTACATGATAGTAACTATTAGACTGCTCTCCTTGCCGTAATTCCAAGAAAAATCTCGTGTGTGAGGTGCAGTGGAACATTGGCTTTTCTACGTTTTCTTCGACGAATGACCACATTGAAATGCTTTATTATTTTCTACCAGGTTAAGTATACAAATGAGATATTCAAAGTGAGAAAGATGGCGTCCAAAATGATGCCCTTCGTAGACTGCCGCCATTGTTTCCCGAACATTCACGGAAATGTCTCAGCAGTTGTAATTTGCATGATAAATATTTGCAGCATGTCCACAAGTTTTACAAGGATATATCGATATTTTGTCAAATATTAAAGACATCTGTGAAATAAATAAATAAATAAATAAATAAATAAATAAATAAATAAATAAATAAATAAATAAATAAATAAATAAATAAATAATAAACAATTGTAATTTAGCGCACTAATTTAAAATCCCTGAGAAAAATGTTACCACTTTCATACGCATGACAAGTACGTCCTTCACATGTAACATTTTTTATTTACGTTTTTGTCGGTATCTGATACTATTTAGTACATCTGCTTCTTTTGTATGGAAATTGTGCTTCAGTATTATTTTTCTTTAATGTATTGTCCTTTTTCCAATATTTAAACATAAATCTGCCATTTATTTGAATTGAAACTCAACTTCTATCTGAATTGCATCTACTTTCTTTAACTAATACACGAATTTGATCATAGTTTTAATTGAGAAAGAACTTATACTTTGTGCAAGAAATAACCTTTCCAAATAGAGAACTTGTCATAGCGCGCTGATATTTTAGATTTTTTAAACTACGGGTATGGAATACGAAACATAAGATATGCTCGAGATGACAAATTTCTTTTTGCTGACGATTTTGGTAGCGAACATTTTATATGTATTTGATTGTGTTTGTGTGTGTGTGTGTGTGTGTGTGTGTGCGTGCCTTCATGCATGCGTGTGTATGTGTGTGTTACTTAATTTGAATAAAAGTATGATCGGTTGTTTCAATCCGTTATTTTATATTAGGCTTCAACATTTAAAATATGAACATATTTTCATGTAATTGAGAATACTTGTACTTTTAGAACAAAACAGATAACGGGGCCGGGTGGGAGGAATTGGATTTCTATTCAATAGATACTTTTTTATACAATGCAATTTTAGTCTATATTGCTGAGTTTTTCTGTTTTGTGTCAATAATTACAAGTATATTTACAAAAAAACTCTGGAAATAACAATACTCTGAAACATCCAACACCTGTTTAGTTTCAAAAGCATTTGTTTCGTATAGAACATATCCCGAAGAAAAAAGATCATCACAAATTCAGAATCCTAACAAATACTTTGCAATAATCTCTGTGTTGTTTTGGTAGTAAGTTAGATTATTCGTTTGAACTTCTTGCATAATGTATGTGTGTACACGGGTAAGTTGTCGTAACTAAAAAAATTGACTACTCTGGTGGAGTAAGTGGTTAGAGCGTCTGCCTCGAATATATGATTTTGCGGATTCGAACCCCGGCCGAGCCATACCAAAGACGTAGTACTAGCGGCTGCCTTGTTTGGTGCTTGATATTAGTGTTGGGTTAGTCGGCCTGGTGTCAGGATAATTTGACTGGATGGAACATGGTGCTAGACATCACTATAAACGTACACGCGCGCGCGTAGACACACACACACACACACACACACACACACACGCGCGCGCGCGCGCGCAAGCAAGCAAGCAAGCAACTGCAAGATTATGCAGCTGATTCGTATAAATTGATTTTGATGGTGCATTAATAGTCATCATCCGTTTTCTCGTTTGTCGCTCTGCCTCGATAGATAGATAGATAGATAGATAGATAGATAGATAGATAGATAGATAGATAGATAGATAGATAGATAGATAGATAGATAGATAGATAGATAGATAGATAGATAGATAGATAGACAGGCAGGCAGGTAGGCAGACAGAGAGACCGATAGATAGATAGATAGATAGATAGATAGATAGATAGATAGATAGATAGATAGATAGATAGATAGATAGATAGATAGATAGATAGATAGATAGATAGATAGATAGATTAAAATGACTAAAATACACAAAATTTAGTCATTTGAAATTATAATTTTAAACCTGATTTTCAATTGGGGTCACAAACACTCAGCTTGTCGTTTCGAATCGAACGGGAGGTTCTTTATTAAATCTATGACCATATTTGTACGGTAGGGTCTGTATTAAAACTATGACCATATTTGTACGGTCGGGTCTGTATTAAAACTATGACCATATTTGTACGGTCGGGTCTGTTTCCAAATAACAGGTGTGATGTAGCTCACTATCTTTATAATGGTGTAAATACAAATGGGAGTTCTACAGTCATAGACACTCCGCTGGTGCCCGGAAATCAGCAAGGTACTTACACCGTAAATAGGGGAAAAGTTTGCAATGTTTCCTTCACACTAGTGAAGTTACGAGTGACAAAATGCGCAGATGATGTAAAAAAAAATTAGCAGGAGGGATCAGATTTCGAACCGCGAGAGTTAGTTATCTAATGTTAATTGAGAGTATGGAAGGGTGTTATCGTTAGTTTCCCCCTTTTCATTCATAGAAACAAGTGGTTAATAGTTATCTCCGATCTCGCGAGCTCCGGAAGTGCAACACGTCAGTGAATAGTTTAACATTGCAAAACCCTTTATTAAGGGAGGCAACTGTGCTAGGAAAAGGAAGTTGTTGCTCGAGTTTTCTTCTCCTGATTAACTGCATAAGTTGCTGTCAGTGAAGTAATAATTGACAGGTAAGAAATAGTAGTGCATGAAAAGATCTGATTTTTTTTACAAAACAGATAATAATCAGTTTTTATCAATAATCTTTTTTTTATCCAACTGCTGTTTCACCAGAAACAGTATGGTGTGTGCAATACCGAATTAAAGGCGTAGCCAGTGGCATAGATTGGATAGGGCAGAGGGATGGACAGTTGTGCCCGGGCGTCATGTGCCAGTTGCTTCAAAATTAGGTAAATGCAACTATTCCTTATCTCAGATGCACTCGAAGGGAAAGCTATGTTTATGTTTTGTCCCCAGGCGCTAACTACCCTCGCAACGCCACTGCGCGCAGCAAAAGGAGAATATAGCAATTACTCCAGGGAACAGCTCCTGGGAAAGGCCTCGAAATCGCAACCCACTATGCAAGTTAAAAATTTGTGTTTTCATATTTATGTCGTTTTTTTTTTTAAATTAGGGCTCCTTTATAACATATGCTACAAACCCCGCACATGCTTAATCCGGTAATGCGCCTAATCACATTATCCTGACACCAGGCCGACCAGTCATAACACTAACTCATCGTCATGGGTTCGACCTTCGAGGCGGACGCTCTGAACACTAGGTCACCGGAGCGGTCGATGGACAGATCAATTTTTCTACTATAGTTTTCCAGCTTTATCTCATTTTATGATTGGTTTTCCTGCTTTGTATTATTGTTAGATTGCATTTTTTTCTGCTTTAACTCGTTGATTAGAATTTTTATGTTTTATCTCCTTATTAGATTACAGTTTTCCTGCCATTAGATTCCAGTTTTTCTGCTATTAGATTCAGTTTTCCTGCTTTATTTCCTTTGCTAGATTACATTTTCCTGCTTTATCTCGTTGCTAGATTACATTTTCCTGCTTTATCTCGTTGCTAGATTACATTTTCCTGCTTTATCTCGTTGCTAGTTTACATTTTCCTGCTTTATCTCCTTGATAGATTATAATTTTCCTGCTTTATCTCCTTGATAGATTATAATTTTCCTGCTTTATCTCCTTGCTAGATTACATTTTCCTGCTTTATTTCGTTGTTACATTACAAATTTCCTGTTATATTTCTTTTTTTAAGGTACATACGGTTTTCGTGTTGTGTCTTGCATACAGTTTTCCTGCCATGTCTTATTGTTCCATTAATTATATTTTTTTCCTGATATAAGTACACAGTTTACTTGCCATGTCTCGTCATCGAAAAGCAAGTCCCACTATGTCTCATTGTTAAATTCCACTGGGATGAAGCTTAATAAATTACAAGATAAATTAGTATGACCTCGATATTTTATAAACAAATGAGTTCACAAAGTACGATACATATCACATAGTTACAATTAATTTGCACACATACACGCGCGCGCATGACTAATTGTTACAAACGTCTAAACCAAGTGAGACAATTATTTATATTGTTAGGACTTTATGGTCATAAACTAAGTAACAGAAAGAATCAAAATCAACAAGTTTAGTAAAATTTAAAATATATTTTAATTGAAGTTATAAATGAAAATGTAAGAGAAACTTAAAATATGACGTGAATCCAAAATAATCCTGAAAGAGTTATATTAAGGTCCAAAATCCGTGACTTCAAAATAGCATTATCCAGAACTCCTTTGAATATATATATATATATATATATATATATATATATATATATATATATATATATATATATATATATATATATATATACCAAAATAACATTTTTGTCTCTCGAGTCCTTTCTAGCTCTATAATAAGCACTTTCCGTACAAATCTCTCTCTAAACAGTTTTATTCACATTAACTGAAAAACCATAATTTATGCTTCACAATCGATCATAACACTATATAATAAATAAATAGTAAAACAATATGGTGTGCGAAAATATTTAGAACTAAATAATTATAATATGTTATAACATTAATTTGAGATAATCCGTGCATTTTATAAAATTATTGGTTATATTTTTATGATATTAGTAATACTAACATTAATTAAATTTTTAATTAAATTAAATAATGTAGAAGTATTAACTAATTGTAAACGGGATATAATGCAAAAAATTGGGAAAAAAATGTTTTCATTATGGAATGTGGTACAAGGTTTTGGATTAAGACCTTTTGGATATACTGTATTAGGACGGTGAATCCAATAGATTTTCTTTAAAAGATGTTCCATCTCAGAATTAACTACATCAAGGTTGAAAGGAGAAATCTTGTAAAGTATGGGAACTTTTGTTAAAGTGTTTTACAACGTGTGAATTGAAATTCTGATCGATATAGTTTTTTATATCTGATCTATGTTGGTTCATACGTTTAGATAATTGTTGACTCGTTTGTCCAATATATTGTATGCTACACTTTTTGCACGTGATCAAATGACATTTGATGTTGCACAATTAGTATTACAACGCATATTAAAAGTTTCTTTCGTATACATACTATTAAAAGAAGTATTTTCATTTATAAAAAAAAACAGTGCGAATATCTAAGTCTATTACATTTAGTTGATGATCCATTTTTATATGTTTTTTTTCTAATTTAGAACTAATTAGGTAATCTTTAAGATTTTTTGGCCTTTTACAAACAAGCGTGGGTTTGCTTTTGTGTAGCTTTTTAACACTAGTTTTACTAGATAGTTTTAATAAATCCCAATATTTGTTGATTCTACATTGAAATGATTCAAGTTGCATAAAAGATGATTCTTTTTGGAAAACAGTATTATTGATGTTAATAGGGTAATTCATATTTAGAAAATGCTGACCTAACTCTGTCAAGGACGATTTAAAAAACAGTGTCATCTGAAATAATTCTTCTATATCTTTTAGATTGACTGTATGGTATCCCGTCTTTACATGATTTAGGAGGACGTGAAGTATATTCAACATATTGATGAATATTCGTGTTTTTAACATGAACCATTGTGGCGATGTCATTTTCATTATTCACGACTTCTACATCCAAAAAAGATACTTTAGTGCTAGATACATTGAAAGTAAATTTTATTGTAGCATGCAATTTGTTTAGACAGTCAGTAAAGTCATAGAGGTCTTCTGATGAATAATTCCAAATCATAAAAATGTCGACTAAAAATCTTAATATAAATATTGTTTTAAGAGTCTTTAATCAAGAAAGTCATTTTCTAATTTTCCCATAAATATAAAGATGCATAAGAAGGTGCCATAGGACTACCCATAGCTGTTCCCAATTTTGGCCGATAGTATGTATTGTTAAATTGAAAAAAGTTATTTTCAAGCACAATTTTTAACAAGTTACAAACGTATTCTTTAGATAATTTACACGTATATTCGTTTTGGTCAAGATAATATTTACATGCTTCTATACCATCGTTATGTGGTATATTTGTGTAAAGTGAAACCACATCAAGTGTAACCAGGAATGAATTTTCAGGTAATTTTGGTATAGATTTTAATTTCGTAATGAAATCAAAAGTATCTTTAATATTTGAAGGTAATGATTTCATCAGTGGTTGTAAAATATGATCAATATATTGCGATATGTTATATGTAATTGAGCTACGTGTTGAAATAATGGGTCTACCTGGATACCCTAAAGGTAATGATTTATCAGCCGTTTTATGTATTTTAGGTAAAATATAAAACTGAGGTGTGCGTATTTTATCTGGGAAAATGTCAAGTTCATCATATATGGAACAGTTCTGCATATGGATTTCATCAATACATTTGCTTATTTTTGCTTTATTTCATTGTCTTTCTACTTCTTTAATATAATCCTCTTTATTCATTAGCACTATTGTATTAGACTTATCAGCTTTTTTAATAATAATGCATTCATCTCGTGCTAAAGAACGCAATAAATTTAATTATTCTTTAGATATGTTTGTAAAATATTTTCTTTTTGGAATATTATTTAAAATTTCTTGTTTAGTAGCTTCAATATAAAAATCGAGATAAATATCTCGTCCACCAGAAGGTATGAATGATGATCCTTTTTAATTGAAAAAGGGCTTATTATGCAGATGATAATTACTTTCATTATTGAATCTTTGCATAATTATGAGAACAACAATTCTTTTAATTTTAATGATCTTGGGTATTTAAAAAATGCTTCTGATAATTTAATATTGTCATGTACTTTGGTCCTCGGACAGAAGGATATTCCCTTTTCTAAAGGAATATAATCACTATTGGTTAGTAATCTCGTAGAAATGTTTAAATGTTTAATACAGTTTCTTTCCCTCTTTTGATTTCCTTTTGTCTTTTCTTTTCTTTCTTCCATCCATTCTTATTCTGTATTCTGATAAACCTTCTATCCTTTCGTCTGTTTGTGTCTTCTGTAAGAGATCCTTTAAGGTTTCTATTAGACTTTCCATTGCTGTCATCAAAGTTGTGCTGGATTCTTTTGTAATTTTCGTCACCCCATTTTTGACTACATCTGCATAGATTGCTTTTTGTGTGTCTGGGGCTGATACGTTTTTTGCTTGATTACTCAACAAATTATTTTGAATGGGTTTATTATTTTGTTCTGTTTGTTGTTGTTGTTGATGGGTTATTCCTGATGGTGTTGCTTGTCCCATTTCAGTTCTTGGTTGTTGTGTATTTCGTGTAAAATTCTTATTATTGTCACGTTTACTTTTGACACTGATGAAGTTAGTGTCTTTTGCTGATTCCTTAGGTTGTTGATGATATTCTTTTGATTTCTCACTGGTAATTTTCAATGACACAATGACAATTTACCTCGTTGTTCTGGAAATCTGTTATTCTCTCTTTGCAAATTTTTTAATTTTTTAAGCTGACTTGGTAATATTCCATCTTTTTTAGATTCTGTTTTCTTAAAAAGTTCTTCATAAAAAAATTCCAATATTACCTTTTATCAAAGATTTTAGTTCAGGTCTTTGTTCTTCTAATTCCTTGCCTAATTTGAACATTCTTCTTTGATGCTCTTCTTTAATCCTCTCACAAACTTCCAAAGATACTTTTTAGTAATAGTGAGTCAATGGATTCCTGAAATTTTCTTGATTCTGTGTCAGTAGTGAAGGGATATAGAATAGCGTCAATGGGAGTTATCATTAAAATATGGCCTGGGAGGGAATAGCGTCAAGGTTTTTGGCGTCATGAACAACCAGCCTGGGATAGAATAGCGTCAATGTTTGTGGCGTCATGAACAACCAGCCTGGGATAGAATAGCGTCAAGGTTTTTGGCGTCATGAACAACCAGCCTGGGATAGAATAGCGTCAAGATTTTTGGCGACAAATGGCACAGCCGTGCCTTTATAGCGACAATGGGAATTTTGTATTAGCACACCCTGGGACTGTATAGCGTCAAGAGAAATGGTCCAGGTGGCATGACGTCACAGTACTGAACACTTGGTAACAGTGTAGCAAGGAGCTGACCTAGTTGTCCTAAATACGCGCAGCTAGCACTGCTACTCTAGGGAGGGACCTATAAAATAGAGACATAGAGACCGACATATATTACTATAAAACTTAGAGTTATATATAAAGCATTACATAGACTTGAAATATGTTGATGGTGTTCATAAATTTGCATATTTATAATGATGATATAAATAGTTTTAATCAAGGAAAAGACTAACACCAAAATGGATGTGATTAAAAGTAACGCTAAAATGACGAAATTGTCCCAGAACTTAACCGAGACTAAACATGTCCCTGAACATTAATTTACATTGGTTTAGACTAAAATTAATACTAAAATTACGACATTGTCCAATACTACAGTGAAAATTAAGAAAATCTGGAACATTAATATTCAAGTGACTGTGACTAAAAGTAACGCTAAACATACGAAATTGTTCCAGAATATGACGGAGACTGAACTTATCGCAGTAGATTAAGTTATATCAGGGTCCCTGCAGGTCATGGAATCCTGGAAAAAATCATGGAATTTAAAAAATACATTTCAATGGCCTTGAAAAGTTATGGAATTTGTCAAAACCTTGAAAAGTTTTGGAAAAGTCATGGAATTTGTGACAATGGAGTTAAAGAAATTGATTACTTCAAATTTTATAGAGCACCGAGAACCGATTAAATAAAATGATAAAATTACACCGTTAAATGGTTTCAATTCATATAACAAGGGTAAGTTACCCTAATGAAAGTATCACATGATTCCATTGTTGTTCACTAAATAAAAGAAAGCAACTGGAAAGTAATGTATTTTGTTAATATTGTAAATAGGAACACATACAAAGACTACATAGAATTGTTTCCTTTTTTCTTTTCAATACAAATTACAATGATCATTGGATTATGACATGAATTACTACATAAAGTCAAAGTGTGCTAGCCCATGTAAATTTAAAAAGTACATATTAAATATATTTGTTGTTAACTTATTTCTTATTTTAAATTGAAAGATGTTATTCTTTATGTTCATTTACTTGACAATGCAAGATAGCGCGGTCCTTGAGTTTTATGAAATGGCCCTGGAAAAGGTTTGGAAAAGTCATGGAATTTGTTTTTGTTAAGTCTGCAGGCACCCTGTTATATTTGCTTAGTCTAAAAGTAGAACTAAGATTACCAAAATCTCCCAAACCATAGCAGAGACTGGGAAAAACTCTAGAAAATTGTATTCAGATTGCCTTGACTTAAAATAGTCCACTAAATTTCAGAAAAGAAATAGCGGACTTGAATGGAAACTGGTAACTAGTCAGATGTATTGGTTGTTAGAAATAGTTAGCGACGAAGTGTAGCACTAAATTCTGCAATTAGACCTGGCTTTAGCGGAGACTGAAAATAATCCATAGATAATTTTTTAAAATGTTACCAAGACTTAAAGTAGTACTGAAATTATCTAAACGCATACCGACCTTCGTGGAAACTGAAAAATTGTAAATAAAAATTAAACTAAGCGATAATATTACATCAATGGTAATTATCATTATGGGACCCTACTTTTTTAAATAGAGCGTCAAATTTTATAGCGTTAATAGTAGCATTAACTGACCTACTTTGTACTATAGAGTCAAGATTTATAGCGTTAAATGGCACACCCTGGGACACTAACGGGAAGTTTGTATGGGAACAATAGGAATGGAACAGATAAGGTAACGTCTCAGTAATTGACACATTTAACCGAGAATAATGTTTTTGTGAGTTAAACATAAATTATACAAAAAACTAAAAAAGCTTTTCAGGCAAGAAAGAATAAGTCTTTTCGAGACAGTAGAGTCACCCTCTAAAAGGTTTTTATCGCGAATGCATACTATCCTCACCACCGAAACGAGTAGCATAAAACACAACATATACTATCGCATCAACGAAATGAGCAGCACAAAACACACCATATACCATCTCATCAACGAAACGAGCTGCATAAAACCCAAAATATACTATCTCATCTTCATCAACAAAAGAGAAGCACAAAACCCACCCTATACCATCTCATCAACGAAAGAAGAAGCATAAAACCCAAAATATACCATCTCATCAACGAAAGAGAAGCACAAAACACACCCTATACAATCTCATCAACGAAAGAAAAGCACAAAACACGCCATATACCATCTCATCAACAAAAGAAGAAGCATAAAACCCAAAATATACCATCTCATCAACGAAAGAAAAGAACAAAACACACCCTATACCATTTCATCAACGAAAGGAGCAGCACAAATCCCCAAAATATACCATCTCATCAATGAAAGAAGAAGCACAAAATCCAAAATATACCATCTCATCAACGAAAGACGAAGCACAAAATCCAAAATATACCATCTCATCAACAAAAGAGAAGCACAAAACATATCATATACCATCTCATCAACGAAAGAAGAAGTACAAAACACAAAATATACCATCTCATCAACGAAAGAGAAGCACAAAACCCAACATATACCATCTCATCAACGAAAGAAGAAGCATAAAACCCAAAATCTACCATCTCATCAACAAAAGAGAATAACAAAACACACCCTATACCATTTCATCAACGAAAGGAGCATCACAAATCCCCAAAATATACCATTTCATCAACGAAAGAAGAAGCACAAAATCCAAAATATACCATATCATCAACGAAAGAAGAAGGACAAAACCCAAAATATACCATCTCATCAACGAAAGAAGAAGCACAAAATCCAAAAATATACCATCTCATCAACGAAAGAGAAGCACAAAACACACCATATACTATCTCATCAACGAAAGAGAAGCATAGAACACACCATATACCATCTCATCAACGAAAGAAAAGCACAAAACACACAAAATACCATCGCATCAGCGAAAGAGAAGCACAAAACCCAAAATATACCATCTCATCAACGAAAGAGAAGCACAAAACATATCATATACCATCTCATCAACGAAATAAGAAGCACAAAACCCAAAATATACCATCATATCAACGAAAGAGAAGCACAAAACATATCATATACCATCTCATCAACGAAAGAAGAAGCACAAAACGTAAAATATACCATCTCATCCACAAACGAGAGGCACAAAACACACCATATACCATCTCATCAACGAAAGAGAAGCAAAAAACATATGATATACCATCTCGTCAACGAAAGAGAAGCATGAAACACACCCTTATACCATCTCATCAACGAAACGAGCAGCACAAATCATACCTTATACCATCTCATCAACGAAAGCGCATGCAAACACACGCACACACATCTTTATTGAAGTGAGTGTTTATAGTTACACTTCACTATATTCACACAAATTGGCAAAATGGCAAATTGAATAGTGTATCTTTTCTAGAGATTTGGTTAGCCCTGAAAAGGGCTGTTTTTATTGAACTCAAATGACACCTGGCTAATGCTGACATCTTCCAGGACGAGCACCGAACACACATCGTCGGCTCCAGTCATTCTCCCAATTTATTGTTCTGACCTGCAGAACAAACGGAGCTTGAGTGGTTTCACTATCCCAATCCTCCGTTTGTGGAATAGTGAAGACCTGCTGTACCTCTTGTCTTTGAGGCCAGATTCGGGGATGAATAACTGGTCTCATTTCCTGAGGTCTTGGTCTCTGCGGTACACCTGCTGCTGCTGTTGGAGGTGTCCTCACCTCAGGTAGCACCTCACACACACAAGTTTTATCATAGGGTGTAACAGGATCCTCGCTGGTTCTCTATTTCCTCTTCTTCTTTGTATCCTCCTCTTCCTTACGTTTCACTTCTTTTTTGTAAGCCTCCATAGTCAGTTCGTCCAGGAGACGTCCGGCATGTTCCAGATGCATTTAGAGTTCCGAGAGTTTTTGTAGTCTACTACTACACATTTTTTAAAATGTTGACGAGTCCACAATGGTAGCTAGACTGACGTATGCTCACGTTTATATCCTTGGAGGACGGACGTGATGGAAAACATTCCCTAATTTTTTTACCATGATATGAAACGCGCAGACTTAAAAGAAGTTCTCACGTTACCTTTTTTGACTTAGGAACACAGTCAGAATTTTTTGAATGTTGTTGGACAAGACAGAGAGAAAAAGGTGGGTTTTGTTTGCTTTGTTTTCTTTTACTGACCCCCTAAATATTGAAGTGTTTATAGTCACACTTCTAATATTCTAAATTTTTTTTGGCAAATGAAAGAAGTATATCTTTTCGAGAGTCTTGGGTAGCCCTAAAAAGGGCTGATTGGGTTTTTTTAACGAAGAGTAATGGCAATCTTTGTTGAATTTTAATGTCTAAGATTGCAACCCCGTCTGACAGCAGGTTTCCCTACACGATAAGGTCTGCTTCTGCGAAAAGAGAAAGAGAAGTCTTTGGTGTCTATTCGACAGTTCACAAATCCTTTGTCTGGTTCTTGTTGCTGATATTGTTGTTGTTGCTGCTACTGTTGCTGCTCTTCTCTTTGCCTCTTTTGAAGTCTGTATTTCTCAGTCCATTCTTCTTTTTCTTTCTCAATTTCCTCTCTAAAGACATTCTCTATGAGATCCTGGGCTATAGAGAGCATTCTGACATTCTCTATCTCTTCAGGCTTCGGTATCAGGTTTAGCCTGACACGATGTAATTGAACGTAAGCTTCGTTGAGTTTAGCTAGTCTGGAAGGCATCTTCGTAGGTTGACGAGTCAACAGTGAATGGTCAGACTGGAGACCCGTTCGCTTTATATGGTACAAGCGCGGACGGGATAGAAAACATCCCTACTAGTTTTAGTTATTGAAATGTGAGGTTAGCTCATGTCATGAGGAGGGATAGAGAGAAAGTCAAAGAGCATATATTCAAACTGTGTTTTTTTATAACTAAACAAACGAGAGACACATTTTTTTCCTTCAAAATACAACATTTTTATTCAACAAACAATAAACAGAATTAACTACAAGTAACAAACAACATTTCAATTTAAAATACAAATTATTTTTGATAAGGTTGACCACGTTGTGAAATCATGTGAGATTTCCATTGGTTCATATCATGTGGCCATTGATGTACACTACGTTTTCTAGCTAAAGACAAAATATAACCATAACGGTCACAAAACCATCGATCTACTTTTTCATCGTTTCTAGAAGAGTCACGATCAAAAAAGTTACTAAATGTTTTAAAGATTGTCCCAGACTGCGATGATGAAGAAAATACACACAATATTGTCCACACACCATGGAATCGTTGCTTTGTAACTTTACATTATTGAATCGTGTCGTCTGGGTATTTCTTCTCATAAAGTCGATGATATCGTCTTCCAAAGGTGGTAATCCATACGAATCAAAATACTCCACACAATTGATTTCAGGAAAGTACACGGCTACCCAGTGAGTTCCTGGAAGATGACTGTCGTCTGTGTTGATGACATAAGCTTGGTGGTCTTGAGAGTTGCGATGAGGGAGTTCATCTTTAGCACACACCACAGGATTCCAAGAAGCAGTATACGAACTGTTATTCAAAAGGTATTAAAGTTCCCAGGTATCCATTTTTCTGGTTGTTTTGTTTCTCTTGTTTTTGTTTTCTTCACAGGTGATGATAAGTCATCAATTCAATTCTGACTTTTTGGTTGAAAAGTTCTGACAAGTAACCATTTCTTCGCCTGGTTTCCCGACTCTGGGCTAAGAGAGCTTCGATGTGATAGATCTCTCGAGTAGTCAGTGGAGGACAGGAATGATCATACAAGCCTTTATGCCACTCATGCAACACGGTTTCTTCTGCGATGGGACTCCAAGCTTCGTCCAGACACTCGTCCAATTTTTCTTCTTGACTCATCATGAGACATTTATCATGTTGAAATTGACTGGGATGATCGTTTTGACATCCATAGCAATCTTTCGTGACCAATTCCGTAATTTTGTCTGCCAAGTGTTTAGCAAAACAGGAGACTAAATGTTATTCTTGTTCTGACCATCTTGACTTCACGACCTCGTTTTCTTTGTCTTCGTCTTTGAATTCGGTTTTCACGGTATCCTCCCCTTCCATTGATTCTTCCACTTTCAAAGAATGATAAGTGTCCTCCACAGTGTCTAATAGTCTAGAATAACTTCTCTCGAACTGTTGATTTCTATGGTATTATCGAATTCAGCATACAGGATGACGTTCGTTGTGTGGGGTAGAGGTTCTGCAAACTGAAGTTCCACACGCAGTTTACCGGATTATATAAGGTGGAAATGTCCCTCATCACTGCCTTGGTCTGAAGTGAAATCAAAGGCCCACAAAGTGTATCCTCCAGCATAATCGTCGTACGAAATGCCATGACTGGTGTTGGTTCCTAGTTGACCGGTAGCTTCGTACAGGGACAAGTACGATCTCAAGTAATTCTTCTGGTCAAAGTTAGGTTCAAAGGGCCTGGTACACAGAGTCTTGCCATCGGGACTGACTTCAAAAATTTTGGACACTTTATAGTGGTTAAACTCAAAAGGATTTTCATTGTTGGCTCCGTTGAAGGCTGAATTGCTAACGATGCCGACGATTAAACGTTTGGGTAACTGGCCTTGGAATAGATATGATCTTCGATCTTTTATCGGAGTCCAGTAGCAATAGTGAATGTTTTCACTTCTACACGTCGTATCGGATACTCGGCAGTGGTTCTGCTCAAGGTGTGACTGATGTCGTTTCCCACTTTAGGTAACACTTCTACGCGACGTACGTAAAGTCTGGTTTCTTGAATTTTGGTTTTGTAGTTGACATTCTCTTCAGCCATCAAGTGGAAAGCCGTACTGCTACGATTCAATCTCAGACGAATGTCTACTCCGTTCAGCAAATACTTCTCCTGCAACCACATGTCCAAATGCAAACGATCCATCATTTCTAAATTATGGACTCCCACGATTTTCTTTTGACG
Source organism: Potamilus streckersoni (assembly GCA_016746295.1). NCBI lineage: Eukaryota > Metazoa > Mollusca > Bivalvia > Unionida > Unionidae > Potamilus > Potamilus streckersoni. Next base: position 2,469,565 of record JAEAOA010000364.1, read on the forward strand.
AGCAACAAATCCTTTATTGTCTTCATCTAGTTCGTCGAACTTTTCTGGTGTGTCAGGTTTCCAAATCACGCAAGCATCCAGATGAGTGTTCTTGGCCTCTTTTCCGTACGTTAAGAGATTTTCTAGTTACGCTCGGTAAGGGTAAGTATCCATGCTACTGCTGATCAGTTTGTTATTCAAGTACAAATCCACTTCGCTAAACAAGGAATGCATGAAATTGTTGACGGGAGCTACTATGGCATCATCTGCTAGATTGGTACCATCGGGTTTTTGCACTTTGACTTTCAGATACAAGTAACTGCTATTCAGATCGATGTAATCTTCCGGTTGTCCTTTAATTTCAAACTCGATGAGAGCGGAATACGTCAAAGAGGGAAGAGGATGAAATTCGACCCATTGGGATTCTTGCATGGTCATCATAGTGGGTGGCATGGCAAACAGATCCAGTTCTGACTTGGAACAGGCACAAGACTCTCGGTGCATCATTTTCTGTTTTTTTTTTTACAATTTAATAATCAAAAACGTATATGTCTCGAACAGTTTTTCTTTTCTTAGTCTTTCCAGCTTTGAGAGTATGAAGTCCTTTGAAAGGGTATTTTCGTTGTCTTTTTCTGCCTTGTCCATGTTGGAACCTCAGAGAAGCAGGAATGCCTGACTCAGCAGCAAACGGGGCATTTATAGGATTTTCTCGTTGACCCAAAATATCTTTGCCTGTTTGAAGCAAAACATTTTTGCCTGCTCGTAAGAAAGCTTCTTTGGGGTTTTGTTTGTCAATGATGACATTTTGGAGAAATTCTTTACCGTTTGTCATCGCAGCATCTTTCAGGGCGTGCTATCCCCGTGTCACCATTGGTTTTAACACGGGAACCACAGTACGAAAGGCTGATTTGAGCATATCCCCTAAACCATGCCCTCGCTGTCGAGTGACTCCTTGGTAACAGTATACATGACTGACAAGAAGTCTTTTAGAGTACTCTTTTTCGAGAATGGAGTTTCACAGTGACTTTCCCTTGGGTGAATGAAATATTTTGTCCCAGATCTCCTTTTATAGTTATGTTGACAGTGTCAAAATACGACTTACTGACAGGAAAAAAAGTGAGGATGCACAAATTCGCGGTGAACGTGATAGGTGTTTCCATCTTCTTCGTCAGTAGCCGTGGCAGAATCCACTTTGAAAGGAATGACACGCAGTAACGATACAGAGGTGTGTCCCACTACGTTGTACTCCACTACATCGGAGTACACAAAAATCAAATTCAGTCCTTGGTTCATTACTACAAGGAAATGAAAATGTTTGGCAAAATCCAAATTGTTACCTATGGGTGGCATTATTGGTTGGATTATTCTTGATCATTTCGGGCTTTCCACCTAAAATGTGATACAATTCAGGACAAAATGTAATGGCCAAGAATTTGTCATGTGAAAATTTCATCAGGAGGCGACGAGCTATTTTGTGGTATTCAATCTTGACACTTTTTTAAATTTTCTCCAATGCTTTTTCAAACATGGCACTGAACCTGCCAGCAAGGGTGTTCACCAAATGTTGACCGCTAAAATAATAACCTGAAGGAATTTTCAACATGTAAGTGGTTCGATTAGTAGCAGGATTCTTTGTTTTGGGAAAGTCAACTTTATCACTACTTTCATCCATGACTTGTTGCACTTGATCGTCTTCAACTTCTACGGACACAGTGCTTTAAGATTCAACGATGGTTTTGATTTGTGTAGGGTGAATCATTTCTACCAAAGACACTTCCCAATAGGCTTCGTCATCAAATTGAATGGCCTAAGATAATATGGCCGTGTAACAGCACAAAGTATTTTTGGGAAACACCTCCATGGAACTGTCACTGGGTAAGGTTAAGTAAAATTGGTTGTTCATAATTCCACAGTTCTAGTGTCCGAGGAGTCACTGGAGACCAGAGGAGTGTCTAAAAGAGGATGGTTAGGATGAATGTTGGAACTGACGCTGGACACCAGACTCCCGTTGTTGTTGTTGTTGTTGTTGTTGTTTCCGTTAGAGGAATATTTTAGGGACGGGTTGGGAAGAAGGTAACCAATGTAACTGCTGAGTAAAATGGTCCACAATTGTTTGTCTCCTTGTTGTAAACTTAGATTGGCAATGCCTGCACCGATGGCACAATACACCACAAAGTTTTGGCAGAAAAAGACGATTTGCGTTTTAGGCACACGTTCTCCACACCACACCCACAAGGGTTGCTTTTGTAGATCTTGCAGAGAAGAACTGGGGGAAGGAGCGTTCACAGTAGGAACTGAGGCTGTGTTGAAGACCATGATGGTCACTTCTTTTTATAGTCAATGATTTGAGAAGCGTCAATCCAAGAGTCAAAACTTGATGGATATCCTTTCCAATGTACTTTGACTTCTTTGACACGTCGTTTTCCCACTTTTCGTGTTCTTCGATCGAGAATGCTTTCGATTTCGTACACGTCGTCTTCTTTTTTGGCAACACGTTGTAACTCGGGTAAGTAAAACGTTCCTTTTAACACTTCTCCGTTCATGTCTTCAAATTTATAGACGGGAGGATAACGACCACGCACTCGTTCAGTGACATGAAACAATTCGGTGGTCCAGTTGGGCAAGTAACCTTTGTCGAAAGTACGTTTGGTTTTGCCAATGCGTACCCAATCTCCTGTGGCTAACTGTCTACCTTTCTTGGCCCCAATAACTGACGGAGATGTACCAAACAGACGCTCGAAGACGGTCACTTCGTTGTCGGGAGTGACTTCTTGAGGGGCACGTCCAATGCTCCGATGGTAAGATTTGTTTTACGATTGAACGAGGTGTGGCAAGATGTCGATGTACTTGAGAGTGTGTTGATGCGTAAAATATTTCCACATGCGTTCTTTCAAAGTTCGTTGAAAACATTCCACGATACTGGCTTTAGGTTCGGGATTCTCGGTGGTAAAAAATGAATGTCACGTTTCTTCAATTATTTTTGGAAAGCTTGGTTTAGAAATTCGGTACCTTTGTCGGTTTGCCCTCGAAGAGGGTGACGACCACTTTGTTTAAACACCAGTTTTAAGGCTCGCACTAATTCACTGCTCAATTTGGAAGTCAAACGCACGACCCAAGCAAATTTGGAAAAGACGTCGATGACACAAAACAAATATTTGTAGCCACGATTGTAGGTGGCCAAATGAGAGACATCTGCTAAATCTGCCTGCCATTGATGATCGATACCTTCCACTTAGGTGCGACTACTTGAAAATTTTCGTCGAATGAGTTTGTGTAAGGAGTACGTAGCTTCTTCTTGTAACCATCGTTGCACTTGAGGTAAACGGACACTTTTCAATTTTGTTTTGGCACCACGATACAATTTTTGAACACCTCCGTGGCCAGCCTGATGAGATGGATCGTAGTAAATGCTAGCTAAAACCTTCTCCATTTTTTTCTTCTTTCTTTTTGTTTTCTTTTTTTTAATAAGTGATCCAATCTTCGCTGATGCTTTTCGCTATGGAGCGAGAGGGTGGTTTGGAAACAACTTTACGTGTTCGATGTGCCATAGGAGTCGAAGTGGAAGGTAGTTTTGGTAATGGTGTTGGAGGTGGTGGTAAGGGAATGGCTTTGGTTTTCTTGTCTTTTTTCACTTCTGTTTTCCCTTTTTTCTTTTTTACTTCCGTCGAAGAAGGAGTGGACATCATCTTTTTAACCCAAGCTTTAAGTTCTTCTCGTTGAAGTGTAGGGGAAGGGGTCAACAAGGACGTTGCAAGTTTACTAGGAAGAGGAGATGCTGATGGTGTTTGAAAGACTTCTCGTACCTCTTCTTCAGGTATCCGTGGGGTTGCTTCTGTCTTAACCGCTGAGGTAAGTGGTGGTGGTGGTGATGGACTTTTCATCAAGGCTTTCAAATCTTTCAAAGAAGGTACAGCTGTTTCGTCTAAAGCTTTTTGGTGAAAGAGTTGCAGTCGTTGCAACAATTGACCGTACCGTTGAAATTTTTCCGTTTCGGACAAATCGCTACGATCCATCAACGATTGTAATTCGTGTTGTAACTGGGACATTTCGGTCAAATGAGGATTGGGGGGTAATTGTGGCGTTCGTTGTTCTTGCCAACGATGGTATTCCAATCATCGTTTATAAGGGACTAAAGTCAGTTTTCGTAATTCCATTAGATTTCAAGAATCACGTCTGGGATCTTTTGACTCCAGTGTTCTCCTTTTATCTTTGTCCTCCCAGGATAGTTCCAAGTGTTCCCATTACTCCTTGCAACAAGGGTTGTGCTATGTTTCCCAGCAAGGATGCTAACAGGGGTAAAATAGCAATTCCTCCGCGTTGCACCAACATCTTTTTCTTTTGACGAATAGGAATTTTCTTTTGGACCATTTGACGAAGAACGTGTCGATGTTTGGCTAAGCATTTTTTCTGATGTGCAGACAAAGGAATCGTGCTTTTTAAAACATTCATACAACATTCGCACACGGTACCGATGAAGTCCTTCGAGGCGGTTTGAATGAGTTTTTTTCGCATGGGTGAAGGAGCTTTGGACAGGACGGACAACATGTCCCAATGTTTGACCAAACGAGGAGGTAGTCCTTTTCTTTTCTTTCCTTTAGGAGCAGAAGAGGAATGGGTTTTGGAGGGTGACATTTTTTTGTGAATTGTTTCCAGGGCAGACACCAAAAAGTACACTAACGTCAATCACTTAGTTACATGACCTTTTACCTTTTTTTAGCACAACGAAACTGTCTTTTTTCCTTTTGGAACAGGAGAACGATACATTTTCGGGTGCACGTCAGACACTTAACTTCATAGTTCGTCCCTTGCTACTCCCTTATCACACTGGACTTCATGGATTGTCCCATGTTTGTCCCTTATCAATTTTTTGTTGTCTGTCTTTTAGAAATTGGTCAGTCTTTCTGAATATGTTTTCAAAATTTTTTTGAATACCAGTAGGATAGAAGAAACCTCCTCTTTGGTGACTTTTTTTTCTTGGAACGACTGTCTTTTTTGTAGGTGTCGTCGATGCTGAACTAAACGTTTCTTAGGATAACATGACTGACGTTTTCATTTTCCTTTTCCTTTTTGCACAGAAGAACGACAATGGTGACGGTGTGCACTTTTTGGTCGGGTCATCTTGGGGTGTTCAGGAGCACAGAAAAAAACACTGATGTTAAAATGGACCTCAGGTCTTTCTTATACTGGAATGCGTCGCCACTGATTGTCTTTACGTAGTATCAACTTGATGACAGGCAACAAACATCGTGGAGGAGTTCGCAAAGGGCTTAATCGAGTCAATTCTTGGTTGGACAAATCCAGTAAACTTTGTAACACGCCTGATCTCTCTTGGATTTGATTTTGGGGGCAGGTACTTTGTGAGCAGCAGCCACTGCTGCTAAAGAGGAAGAGGGTATTACTGCTGGAGAAGACATTTTTGGAGACGCTCTCTTGTAGGTTGAAACTGTTTTCGGTGGACTTTTCTTTTTCGTTTTCTGAGGTGATGACTTAGTTTTGGTACCGTGGCTCTTTTTCTTTTTCTGAGGTGGTGACTTGGGTTTGCTACCGTGGCTCATTTTCTTTTTCTTCTGTGTACATTGGGAAGTGACTTGTTTCTTGGGGACAAGTTTGGGTTCATTGGGATCCCATTTTAGGAGGGAACGAATGATGACACCACTTAGTGAACTACTACCTCCAGGTTTCAAAATGATTTGCTTTTTGGTTTGAGTGTCAATGCGAGGATCAGCTAGTTGCGTCAAGGCTACTTTGTTTCTGTCAACAAACGTTTGGCTTGATGTGGAATCTGAATGATGCCTTGCAGTAATTGACGTGCTGTCACCGTAAACCATCGTAAGACTTCTTTGAGACTGGCTTCTAAGACACGAGCACGTACTTGTGGATTTTCCTCGCGACTAATGCCATACAAGGCACGAATCAATTTAACGGGAAGATGAGACTGTAGGGACGTGATGTTGACGATATGTGAGACAGAATCCAAGTAACCAAGGTTTTTATACATTTTTTTCTTTGGTGGTCATTGTTAAGTCAGTCGACGACGGGGATGTGTACATTACAGATCCTCCGTCTTGACACCAGTGGTGAAATAGATGGGTACGAAATCGCAAATAATCGGGGATAGTGGGTTTCAAATCCACGAGTAAATAGGCGTGTGGAGTTTGAGTGGCATCTTCGCACGCATGAGTTAGCCAAGGTGTTCCTAACTGTTTGGCTAAGACTTGCACTTGCGATTTATCTCTAGGACTTTTAAACAAGACCACGTAATGAGCATTAAGACTGATGGTACGATGAGCTTTACTTTGTTGAAACAAATTTTGAGTAATGTAAATGACACTGGCATCACGATGATGCCCTTTGCGTATAAACCACAGTTTAATTTCTTTTTCGTCTTCTCCTAACATGTCATCAAAAATAACCAAATGGGTTTGACTGGGGTCAGACACGATACCGTCGTCTTCGACAGGAATGCCTTCCACAAACACAATGGATTCACCTTGACTTTCTCGTAGAAGGCTGTACGCGGATTGCCACTCTTTGTAACACCACACAATACGTTGAGGTGGACGATCGATCAAATGATGTTTATGTTCGATCAAACGTTTGACAAATTCGGTTTTGCCTGAACCGCTAGGTCCAGCAATGAGCATGTTAAAAGGATGTCGAAGATACAAGGCATCCCAACTAGCACGGTCTAAATGTTCGTCAATGACTTTGAAAGTGGAGGAAGAGGGAGCAGAGACAGTAGAGGTAGTCATTGTAGTGTCAGGAATGTCACCTTTCGTGTAACACGATGACAAACAAGACAAGAGCTTTTATACTTTTTCAGGACACGTTTATTGCAAACTTTAAAATGAAATAACACGAAAGACATAAATACATAATAGCCAAATGGTTAAGTACATGAATAAAAGACACATCAACACAACTATCGTGGAATATAAACAAGTTTCTACTTTACAACATTTTTTTTGTCATTCAAATGTAGTGTCCTAGGGACAGTGTGTAATGTTCTAAACGTTTGTACATGGTTTGGTACTGTCACACAAAGATTCTCCTGGAATGGTCTTTCGGAAAGGTCAAGGACTGTCCTGTCCTGAAGAGATTGGTTTTCCTCCGCGACAGACTGTTCTTCTTCTTCTTCTTCTGGTATTGTCACTTACACAAAATGAAAAGTGACTTTTTTCACGGAACGTTTTAATGTTTCAGGATTACAAATCTCTGGCATAGTTAGTCACTTCTTTTATCCAAGCCTCAAAGCCCACACTTTTCCAGTCACGTACATCTGTCCAGTGAGGGTGTAAGTCACAAGCTACACACACATCCTCATACACCTCTTCGGTACCTAAAAGTTGACGAATCTTGTTTTCACGTAAAGGTCTTGAAGTATCCAGATGAAAGCGCAAAGCTTTCAGGAGAATGAGTTTCTCGTGAGTATTTAAAGGAATGACTTTCATACTTTTTTTTTGAGTGGTACGTACTGTTCGTAAAGTGTCCACAAATCATCGGACGGTAAACGAAATCCCAGAAAGCAAGTCACTAAGACACACACGATACGTCGTCCCCAATTCAATGGACACAGTTATCGTAAAAGGCAGTGGTAATCCTATACTGTTTGAATATGATCATGGATCTCCTTCCAAGGAATCTGTTGAATCACCAATGATAAAGGTTTTGGCATGGTAGAACGATTTTATTGTCACTTTTTTTCGACAGCTATAACCGTAATCTCGTGTTTGTGTGCGCTCGTACGTTTGAGTATGTGTTTGCATGTGCGTTCATTGGTGTGAATTGTATATAAGTGTGTTTTATGCAAGCTTAATCATTGATGAAATAGTATATTGTGCGATTTATGATTCCTCGTTTCGTTGGTGTGATAGTATATTGGTGTGGTTTATGCTTGCTCGTTTCATTGGTGTAGAGGGTATTGTTTTTTTTTCTTCTCATCCTTTGGTGTGGATAGAATATTTGTGTTTTTTCTTCTCATCCGTTGATGTGGATATTATATTTGTGTGTTTTATGCTTGCTCTTTCGTTGGTGTGGATGGTATTTTTTTTTTGTTTTTATGCTTTTCGTTTCTCGTGCTTCTCTTTCGTTGACGAGATGGTTTAGGGTGTGTTTTGTGCTTCTCTTTCGTTGATGAGATGGTATATTTTGGGTTTTATGCTTCTTCTTTCGTTGATGAGATGGTATAGGGTGTGTTTTGTGCTTCTCTTTCGTTGATGAGATGGTATATTTTGGGTTTTGTGCTTCTTCTTTCGTTGATGAGATGGTATAGGGTGTGTTTTGTGCTTCTCTTTCGTTGATGAGATGGTATATTTTAGGTTTCATGCTGCTCGTTTCATTGATGAGATGGTATATGGTATGTTTTATGCTTCTCGTTCGTGGATGAGATGGTATAGGGTGTGTTTTATTCTTCTCTTTCGTTGATGAGATGGTGTATGGTATGTTTTATTCTTCTCTTTCGTTGATGAGATGGTATATTTTGGGATTTATGCTGCTCGTTTCGTTGATAAGATGGTATAGGGTGTGTTTTATTCTTCTCTTTCGTTGATGCGATAGTATATGTTGTGTTTTATGCTACTCGTTTCGGTGGTGAGGATAGCATGCATTCGCGATAAAAACCTTTTAGAGGGTGACTCTACTGTCTCGAAAAGACTTATTCTTTCTTGCCTGAAAAGCTTTGTTAGTTGTTGTATAATTTATGTTTAACTCACAAAAACATTATTCTCGGTTAAATGTGTCCATTACTGAGACGTTACCTTATCTGTTCCATTCCTATTGTTCCCATACAAACTTCCCGTTAGTGTCCCAGGGTGTGCCATTTAACGCTATAAATCTTGACTCTATAGTACAAAGTAGGGTCAGTTAATGCTACTATTAACGCTATAAAATTTGACGCTCTATTTAAAAAAGTAGGGTCCCATAATGATAATTACCACAGATGTAATATTATCGCTTAGTTTAATTTTTATTTACAATTTTTCAGTTTCCACGAAGGTCGGTATGAGTTTAGATAATTTCAGTACTACTTTAAGTCTTGGTAACATTTTTAAAAAATTATCTATGGATTATTTTCAGACTCCGCTAAAGCCAGGTCTAATTTCAGAATTTAGTGCTACACTTCGTCGTTAACTATTTCTAACAACCAATACATCTGACTAGTTACCAGTTTCCATTCAAGTCCGCTATTTCTTTTCTGAAATTTAGTGGACTATTTTAAGTCAAGGCAATCTGAATACAATCTTCTAGAGTTTTTCTCAGTCTCTGCTATGGTTTGGGAGATTTTGGTAATCTTAGTTCTACTTTTAGACTAAGCAAATATAACAGGGTGCCTGCAGACTTAACAAAAACAAATTCCATGACTTTTCCAAACCTTTTCCAGGGCCATTTCATAAAACTCAAGGATCGCGCTATCTTGCATTGTCAAGTAAATGAACATAAAGAATAACATCTTTCAATTTAAAATAAGAAATAAGTTAACAACAAATATATTTAATATGTACTTTTTAAATTTACATGGGCTAGCACACTTTGACTTTATGTAGTAATTATGTCATAATCCAATGATCATTGTAATTTGTATTGAAAAGAAAAAAAGAAACAATTCTATGTAGTCTTTGTATGTGTTCCTATTTACAATATTAACAAAATACATTACTTTCCAGTTGCTTTCTTTTATTTAGTGAACAACAACGGAAATCATGTGATACTTCCATTAGGAGAACTTACTCTTATTATATGAATTGAAACCATTTATCGATTCTAATTTTATCATTTTATTTAATCGGTTCTCGGTGCTCTATAAAATTTTAAGTAATCAATTTCTTTAACTCCATTGTCACAAATTCCATGACTTTTCCAAAACTTTTCAAAGTTTTGACAAATTCCATAACTTTTCAAGGCCATTGAAATTTATTTTTTAAATTCCAAAATTTTTTCCAGGATTCCATGACCTGCAGGGACCCTGATATAACTTAATCTACTGCGATAAGTTCAGTCTCCGTCATATTCTTGAACAATTTCGTATGTTTAGCGTTACTTTTAGTCACAGTCACTTGAATATTAATGTTCCAGATTTTCTTAATTTTCACTGTAGTATTGGACAATGTCGTAATTTTAGTATTAATTTTAGTCTAAACCAATGTAAATTAATGTTCAGGGACATGTTTAGTCTCGGTTAAGTTCTGGGACAATTTCGTCATTTTAGCGTTACTTTTAATCACATCCATTTTGGTGTTAGTCTTTTCCTTAATTAAAACTATTTATATCATCATTATAAATATTCAAATTTATGAACACCATCAACATACTTCAAGTCTATGTAATGCTTATATATAACTCTAAGTTTTATAGTAATATATGTCGGTCTCTATGTCTCTATTTTATTGGTCCCTCCCTAGAGTCGCAGTGCTAGCTGCGCGTATTTAGGACAACTAGGTCAGCTCCTTGCTACACTGTTACCAAGTGTTCAGTACCGTGACGTCATGCCACCTGGGACCATTCCTCTTGACGCTATACAGTCCCAGTGTGTGCTAATACAAAATTCCCATTGTCGCTATAAAGGCACGGCTGTGCCATTTGTCGCCAAAAATCTTGACGCTATTCTATCCCAGGCTGGTTGTTCATGACGCCAAAAACTTTGACGCTATTCTATCCCAGGCTGGTTGTTCATGACGCTAAAAACCTTGACGCTATTCTATCCCAGACCATATTTTAATGATAACTCTCATTGACGCTATTCTATCCCCCTTCACTACTTGTGTCATTCCCAATATGAATTTTAAGACTTAAACGCAGTCCTTTCGGTATAATATTGTCTTTAATACAATTTTCGAGAAAACGAGCTTGCAGTCCATTTCTCATTTGTTTCTCCGCTAATTTTTCCATTGTTGTTTTTAAAAGCGTAGTTCGATTGTTAATACGTGGGTCATTAATTGATGTCATGGTCTTGTCCAGGTTTCTTGATAATTTATAAAATAAACAACACTAACATGTAGAATGTGTTACCGGTTTCGCTTTATTGGTTCATCAGACTGTGTGTGTGTGTGTGTGTGTGTGTGTGTGTGTGTGTGTGTGTGTGTGTGTGTGTGTGAGAGTGTGTGTGTGAGAGAGAGAGAGAGAGAGAGAGAGTCTGATGAAGCAATAAAGCGAAGAAACCGGTCACACATTCTACGTGTTGGTGTTGTTTATTTTATAAATTATATATATATATATATATATATATATATATATATATATATATATATATATATATATATATATATATATATATATATCTGTGTGTGTGAGAGAGAGACATACAGACAGACAGAGTTTCAAGATGTAAAACTATAACACTAATTAGTAAAATGCATTTTCTTTGGGCCCTGCTGTAATCTATATCATGGAAATGGTGTTATGAACACGTATACGCTTTTATGACGCATTTGAGCGAGAGAGAAAGACAGACAGACAGACAGACATGATAATTATAATGTTCTTTATGATTATCAAGACTAGAACAATAAGAGCAAATAATTTGAAAATGGCATGTCCAGTTTTAAACTAATATAATGTTTTACATTCAAGATGATGCAATTTTAAGGCTAATTTTGGCAAAAACGCTAATATTATTTTTTTTTAAAATAATGATTATCTGAAAGTAAAATTTTGTACAAAAGCACCAGTCAAAACATTATGATGGCTATTCACGAAAAAATTGCATACATCTGATGTTAATTTAAGTGTATAAATATAGTGCTCAAATTGATATTAAATGCAAACAATACCAGTTTCAACAAACATTGTTTAGGGTACTGTTGCCCACAAACTACTGAAGTCATGAGAAATCTGAATAGAGTCCCTTGTCAAGTTTCTATGATTTCCTTTTTGATGTCCCGTCCATGCGTAATCGTATGTTTTACGAAGCATGTTCAGTTTCAATTTCCGGCGTGCGGAGAGCCTACTGAATGTCACCCTTCTGACGAAGATATCGCAAGCATGGTTGATAACGGTCCTCAACTGACGTTTGATGTATCTTTGTCTGAAAATCCTGCCCATCCATCTAGTTGACCTTGCTTGCTTTTTAGCTTGTAGAAATTTTGATAACACAACAACTTTTCTTCCATGTAATTTTGTCTGGACAGCAACTTCATACAAAGTGTGTTCCCTCATGTCTTTAAATAAGTTCTTCCTCCGATATCCTGCTTTACTGTCGGCCTTCCAGCCTTTCGTTGTTGTTTTGCGGACATCGCTGGTCCAAGCGAGTTTCCATGGTGACCATTTTAACTTTTTCAGGACAAACCTTGTCTCCGGAATTTTTTCTCGATAAATTTTTTCTAATTTTCTGACTCTCGATTTCTGAAGAAAAAAAAGCTAAAATAGAGTCTAAAATGTTTAAGGCAAAAAAATAATTCAAATAAACCTTTTACATGCACATATCGATGTAAACTTGAAACTACCCATTATGTTCTTCCATTATAATATCATTAAACAATGAAAGGTATTTACTCTAATAAAGGAACACGTCTTTTCTGATTTATATGAATTAATTAAATACCAATAACCACACCCGCCTCGGATGCGGGAGGTCGCGGGTTTGAACATTGGCCAAGTCATATCAAAGACTGATAAAAATGGTACTAACATCTGCCTCTTTGAGCGCTCAGAGAAGAGTGTTAGGACGGCTCGGCCTGGTGTCAGGATAATGTGACTGAGTGGGATATCATGCTATATTTCTGCAGCATGATCCCATTGCTAGACAGGACTATTAACTGCCACATTGCAGACATCGTAACGATATGGCTGAAATTTTTATAAAAAAAATATCTTAAAATTCCAGATCACACACACATACACACACACACACCAATAAGCACATTGATTTATGTTTTTAATTGTTAATGTCAACACAATTTTCCAAAGTCAGCGAAATTTGATTTCACGTTTACACAATTAATTCACCTTTATATCCGTCACATTGGACTTGGTTGCCATTCCTCTTGGCACAGATGATGCTTTGGCTGATCTTCTAAGGCCTATTTTCCGGTTTTTAAACCTAGTGGCGGGTGAAGCTGCAGTTGGGGGCGGATTAAGCGACCCTGCTACGGAAATAACTTGTGCACTATCACCTCCGAAGGAATATGTAGTTCCAGATGCAGGCGCAAAGGAACTACTTTGTCTCAAACTTATGAGTGATGTATCGGGTGACCTGTTTTCTTCCCCGGAATGCAAGCCTACGGAAGAAGCTGAATCGTCCCTTCTTAACGTTGTAAAAAGTCCCTCCAAGTCTTTGTGGAGTTCTGTCTTCTGACGAGATCTTACTTCTGTCTCGTAACCCTGTGGAAAATCATAAATGCAAGCTGTTATAAACTCAATCAGAAATTTTGTGAACATGTTTCCATTGACAACTTATGATTTTGCATCAGCATCTATCACGGCAGGTATTAAACAGAGTTTGTATTTTCAATGCAAAAACCAACTTCATTAGAAACTAAAAATACAAGAGAACGACTGCCATTTTTCCATATATGTCAATGTGTAGGCAAAACAATGTTGCATGAGAGAGAGAGAGAGAGAGAGAGAGAGAGAGAGAGAGAGAGAGAGAGAGAGAGAGAGAGAGAGAGAGAGAGAGATGATGATGATGGTAGATATGATGCCGTTCCGTTTAATATACAGGTACATACCTCCAAGAACATGTCTCCTCTTTCTCTGTAGCAGATTGCTATGATAAAGTCACAGATGTTGGAGAACTCACCAAGCTTGAGGTGATGTCCACCTGTCTTTATAGCTATTTCATGAAAGAAGGGGATTGCCTCGGCGTTATCAAACGCTTGAACACCATAAATTTTGACCCCCTGCATAAAATATGACAAAATTTGTTAAAAAAAGGGTAGGAGGTATTTTGTTTTAAAAACATAGGAAACTGAAAAAAGAAAGACGATACATTATTTAAAGTTACCATTTATGTTTCTCCTCTTTTAACGAAGACATCTTTTCATAAAAAGATATATTTAGACATGTCATGTATTTGTTATAATTAATATAATTAAAATAGCTATAAGGAAGATATATTCTTATGAATCAAAAGGATTATAAGACCTAAGTATTATATATATATATATATATATATATATATATATATATATATATATATATATATATATATATATATATATATATATATATATATATACAAAATCCACGTTCATATAGTTCCATCTTACCATGTTGGCAAGTTTGTCAACTTCAACACGCCAATCAATTTTTTCCGTGTTCAGTTCATAGGATGCATCGTGTGGGATGCTGTCTCCAATAACAACCAAAGCTCGTTGAGATCCTAAGGACCACGAGAAATTTTCTGCCGCCATTTTGAGGATTAATTCATAGCATTCCTCCGGGTCTCCCCCTCCTGTCCCATCAGTCTGTGTCACGAAATCAACCAATTCTTTGATATCATTCGTAAAATCCACATGCTTTTCCACGTAAAATACGTCTTTGTCGCAGTAATCTCCGTGCGCTATAACTCCAAATCTGATTCCAGGTATATCCGCTTGGAGGCGTTGTATCGTATCATTCATACGCGCTCGGATTTCATCTAAAACAGATGACATCGATCCCGTTGTATCAAAGGAGAAGAGAATGTCAAACTGTCCGCCAGGTGGCAGTATTGGCAATAATCCGTTTTCCATAATTTTGAAAATGCTGCAAAAAAGATAATTTTGAAAATTGATGTTTTATGAACGGTTGTACCGTTGCTATATACTATAAATTTAGTTTCCTTTCCTCAGACACAAATTTTATGACGATATCACTGATATAAGCGTTGTAGTTAGGGTTTTCATATAGCTTTGACTGCAGCTGCATTATGCAATTGAAATGCAATTGAAAGTGCATTCATCTGTTGTAACAATGTTTTGTTGTTGTTGTTATAGTTGGGCTTAACGCCATTTTTCAGCACACGATAGGCTATTCATGGCGGCCAGTATTAATGGTGGAGGAAGAAACCGGGGAAATCACCGGAAAGAACCACCGACCCACGAGAAGCTACTGGCAAGGTTTCTCACATATCCACATTCACCGAATATTAGACTCGAACACACGCAGACAGAGGTGAGATGGCAGTGATCCGTAACTGACAGCGCTTTAGACCACTCGGCCACTCGGGGCCCCAACAATGTTTTGAGAGTGCGTGATATTTCAGTTTTTTGTATTTAGTTTTTCTTCCGCAGGCGAAACATTGCCTTTCACTGTGAACTTTTAATGTGATGCTATGCCCGCCATTGTTATTGTTGTTTTGTTATTTGTTTGGGTTTTTTGGGGGGGAGAGGTCTATTTTTAAACAGGTGGAAAAGCAGCCTACTAATATTACTGATACAGGTTGCCATGGAAATCTATTTAATAATAAACATTACTTATTAAAAAAAATAGGCTTAAGGGTTCGTTTTAGTAATCTAACAGTATGTATATAGATAACGAACGAGAGTTGTTTTGTAATACCTGCTTCGAAAACCGAAAATGCAGTGTCGTAAAGAGGCTTCCTCAACTTTTACTATGTAGGTGTTGTCGATAGTTCAATAGCTCAGTTTGGACTGATATTTGGACTGAAAGGCTTCCTTTTATACTCGGTATAATCATTGCACAAAACAAGTCTATTCACGTCTATTGGAACAGGACTACACTTGTGTGCTAAATATACCCACCTACGTTATATAGGTATGTATATTGCCCCAGAAAAAAAAAATGATCGCGTATAAAGGGAAAGAAATCTTACTCTTTTGGGGGAGTCCTTTCTAACTGAATTTATTTCTCTTACAGTATCTTTGAAGGATAGACGCATGTCCGTTCTGATTCGATAAAATGTAATATTTTCTTAATTTGATAATTTTAATATACGTTCGTAAGAAAATATATATTTGAACAGTGTTATGGGTTTTTTAAAAAATGTTACATCACTTAAAGATATAAAAAAATGCTGCGACACATTGTTCCAGTAACTACTCCATAAGATTTATATAAATAAACGTTCATGTATGTAATTATAAGTTGGCAACCCGGTTGTGACCCACGGCAACTCAGTGGGTGGATAACGTACTGAACTCCTCTGCAAGAATATTGAGTTCGACTACCAGATTAGTCTTGACGACAGGCGAATTATCTCGTTCAGTAAGGCATTTTACTCTCATGGCAGGCCAGGCAAATCTTAAATCGGGGTTAGCTCAACTACAGGCTGGATAAGTTGCTCTACACCTCCGACGCTCACCAATAATGTTTAAAAAATTTCTCAACAAGAATAAATTTGTATTGTGTTTGAATAGAATTTTAACAGCAAAATCGTGTCCAACTTTGTAATTTCTTTTTAACACACATTAATTTTAATATGTGGTAAATAACATCTCGTACCAAAGGTAGTCGAATTCCGAACCCCTTTCTCTATTTGCTATGCAAGACGAATAACCATGACTATATACAAGACGAATAACCTTGACTGTATGCAAGACGAAAAACCTTGACTATATATGCAAGACTAAAAACCTTGACTATATGCAAGACGAATAAACTTGACAATATGCAAGACGAATAACCACGACTATATGCAAGACGAATAACTTTGACTATATGCAAGACGAATAACCATGACTATGTGCAAGACGAATAACTTTGACTATACGCAAGACGAATAAACTTTACTATATATATATATATATATATATATATATATATATATATATATATATATATATATATATATATATATGCAAGACGAATAACCTTGACTATATGCAAGACGAATAACCTTGACTATATGCAAGACAAATAACCTTGACTATATGCAAGAAGAATAACCTTGACTATATGCAAGACGAATAACCTTGACTATATGCAAGACGAATAACCTTGACTATATGCAAGACGAATAACCTTGACTATATGCAAGACAAATAACCTTGACTATATGCAAGAAGAATAACCTTGACTATATGCAAGACGAATAACCTTGACTATATGCAAGACGAATAACCTTGACTATATGCAAGACAAATAACCTTGAATATATATGCAAGACGAATAACCTTGACTATATGCGAGACGAATAGCCTTGACTATATGCAAGACGAATAACCTTGACTATATGCAAGACAAATAACCTTGACTATATGCAAGAAGAATAACCTTGACTATATGCAAGACAAATAACCTTGACTATATGCAAGACAAATAACCTTGACTATATGCAAGAAGAATAACCTTGACTATATGCAAGACGAATAACCTTGACTATATGCAAGAAACTTGGAGGTATTCCTACTGATACTTCCCAAACTGGTAATTCTTAATGAATCCATTTCGGCATTACAAAATCACGCTCTCAGAAGCAGCCTTAGATGACGGGAATTTTTAAATCGCGGATACGACTATGATTTCAGTAGAAGATTACATACATAAATGACATTGTCTTTTGTCTGTGAAATTATTCCATTTTCAATGACAGTAAATTGTACATAGACATATTTTCCTCTCTTTTGTGATTTCTTTCTTGTAGTTAAAAACGTGGTAGTTTGAATAAGAGCAAGCAGAATTTACATGCAAGCGACACTGTATCTTAATTCTGCACTTCTTTAATACTTTAACACTTTCTTAATTCTGCATTTCTTTAATACATTCTTAACTCTGCATTTCTTTAATACTTTCTTACTTTCTGATATCATAGACTCTCTCCGCTAGAGTGAAATTACAGATATTCTCTAAAAGATTTTATTCACTCCGCGACAGAACCGGATGTTGTTTCCTTTTTCTTTCATTTTTTTTTTTCTTCTTTTTACATCTATACAGAAAGTCCATCCCAGGAATCGATCACTCAGTCATTCTCTTCAGATTTTTAAAATTCCAACAAAATTATACACAGTACATTGGAAGTGTGTGTGTGTATGTGTGTGTGTGTGTGTGTGTGTGTGTGTGTGTGTGTGTGTGTGTGTGTGTAACCGCTGCTGTAACATGTCAAGGTCAAATGCAATAATTTGCAAAGATTGGCTTCTAAAGCCTGTCATATGCCTTCTTCGGCAAAAGGGGTGAGTTTTTGAGTGCAGGAAGGTCTGTGCAATTACATTGTTTTAACTTCTAATGGTCGATTTTAATCTATGGCTTGTCATTTTTGATCGGAAATCACAGGAGTAGGTGAGTGGGAGCTTGTTGTTGTTATTATTAGGGTGTAAGGCATTGATATAGATAACACTTCACATCACGTGATCAAGACACATGTAACCCAAAGTAATCTGCAGATATGATCTATGTGTAATAAATGGCAGACTATTTTATAAATCGATCTTCTTACATAAAAATAAGCTGTTGGTGGATTCCTGATGACCTTGATCCCTTCTATTTAAAAAAAAAACCCACTTATTTCAAAGTAATTGTGTCATAGGATATTTTAAACATGTACAGGATAATATTACTTTTCATTGGTTACAACAATACTTTTTTTTAAAAAAAAAAATTGATTTACATTCATTTTTTAAACGAGAATTGTGTCAATTTTCACTTAAAAGTTTCGGAAACGAAAATGAACCTTTTTAAGGCAATCCAATCATCATCCTTTTGATACTATGCAAAATCGAATAATTTTATTTTTAAAAATTAAAACTGAAGAAGTATAATAAAGTGTATTTATTAGAAATAAAAGGAAATAAATGAGGAGATATCCTCATCAAATCTAGCTGCATTCATCAGGCTAATAAAATTGACTTTAAAGTCATGTTTTGTATTGTCGCTGCTGTTAAATATATAACATAAATCATTTCGTTTAAGTTATTGGATATTATTAATTATATTGC
This sequence comes from Potamilus streckersoni, assembly GCA_016746295.1. NCBI lineage: Eukaryota > Metazoa > Mollusca > Bivalvia > Unionida > Unionidae > Potamilus > Potamilus streckersoni. The sequence continues at coordinate 2,488,350 of JAEAOA010000364.1, forward strand.
TGTGTGTTATCACACGTCATTTATAGCATTAGACTACACGTTCAGCAGTTTGTAAATTTGTACCACCCCACTCCCACATATTTTGAAAAAAATAAATAAGCGTATAAAAAATGCACAAAGCGTAGTCATTTTATTCGTCACTTTCTGATTTTTATCATGGTTTTCACGCGGGATACGAGGTTGGGGCGGGGGGGGGGGAAGCACCTCGATCCCATTTCAAACCAAAAGGAAGCTGTCGATATAAACAACCAGACCGCTCACTGTCCTCATCCTCTTTCCAGATCACAATATTTTCAGTAAAATTGGACATTTATGTTGGGGTGTAGACCTATCATTTATTTTCAAGGTGTATCATTTATGTTTGTGTGTAGACCATTTATGTTGTACACACCAACATAAATGTCCAAATATTAGAAATGGGGTGGCAAAGGTCAGAGGAAACTCGGACTAGTAAAAACTGTGATGTCTGCACCCAATATTTGTAATGTATAGTTTGAATATTTCTATTAAAAACAACTAAACAATATATATATATATATATATATATATATATATATATATATATATATATATATATATATATATATATATATATATATATATATATATATATATATATATATTCAAAGGGACGTAACTCAGGCCTTGCGGAAACTACTAATTATTCTGAGCTTATCAAAAGCAGTACACTAGATCACCGATGTCATTTGGAAAAATATAGACTCGCCCATGCAAATATGGCGACCGTGTGAGTAAACAAAAACTCCTGTTTGTTCAGAAACGCGAATAATAGGATTGTGTTTGAAACTAACTGGCAAAGATCAGGTTGAAAATTACAAAATGAATGAAATTACTAAATTATGTGCGTTTTAAAAAATATCCCTAATACTTTTATTGTTTGTTTTTTTTATGAAAGAGGGATATGAACTGTCGCGGGAAGGAGGTAGCATTCTGAATGTCATCTCTTTATTTTGCTAGTCAAAAAACTGACAGATCATCAGATGTAATCGTTGTGATACTTCTCAATCAAACTGGTAAGTTTAAAGCCGAGGAACATTACGCTAGATCTGCGAAGAACATATTATTTGAATATGACAAGTCTTAAAAATAACTCGACAACGTTTCAACGATCAATGAAATGCCTTCACACTTACTTCGTAATTTTATTCCTACAACTTTGTAATTAAAAATTTTGAAGAAATCATTTGTCTGCAACTATTGTTCGCGTTTCTGTTAGTGATGACACCCCATCTATTCAGTTTGACGTTGTAAATATATTATAACATAATAACTACCAGGGGCCTGAGGAAAGTCCAAAATGGTAATTATATCTGAACTCGCCGAAGTATCGTTGACCTTTTATACGTGCGCCGTATTCCTTGCGATCACACACGCTTGTTTTGGGATCCTGGTGTCATCAACTGGGTTGTCAACCTTTCGTTGACAATGACAGTAAAGGTCGATTAAGAAAAATTCTAGGAGATAACATTTAGATACGTACTAAAATTAAAATGAAAGAAAATACAATAGAAATGTCAAATTTTACTAACTGATGATTTCATCTATAGTTTGAACGAATTGTTTTTGAAAATGTATTGTATTTTTAAAAATAGTTTTGTTCTTCTTCGGTTTGGGCTTAACGAAATTATTCAGTTCTCTATGGGCTATAAATGGCGGCCCGAATAACCGTTTGATGAAGACGGCCGGAAAACCACATGAAGAATCATCGACCCACATGAAGCTACTGGCAAGATTTCTCACATACCCATATTGGTCGAACCCAAGAATCAAACCCACGCGGTTAAAGGTGAGATGGCAGTGATCGGAAAAGTCTTTTATTGCAGTAGAAGCGCATTTGAAAGAAATAAACGATATTACAGATGTGATTAAAAATACAGGGACATCATAAATAACCTTGGCCTAAATGTCACATTCCATTCTCTCGTCATGAACGCTGGACGTACTTCGGCAAATAACCAAATTTTGGAAAGCTTGGAAAAACGGTATACTGGCTGACAGAATTTAGGAGCGTTTTAAACCATTATTTTCAGGTATGAATAAATCGTGCCAATATACATTAACACTTTTAATGGCGATGTTAATAGTTTCATTCATGTTATAATATAAGCGTTTCAATTAATGTTAGGCGCACAAACCATAGCACAACAATGAGATAAACGCGTGGGGTAATATTTATTCTTGTGTTTATATGATTGCTTTCTCGATATAACAGGTTCAGTAGTCACACATGATGCAAAGTAAATTACAATTTGTTTATAATTTCATATTTAACTATATTTTAGCTGACTTAATTATTTGCAATTGCTTTAAAATTCAAATTTAGTTTTATATTTGACATAAATATGTTGAGAACTAGCTCAGCACGAAAGTCAGGTCCTGGTTTAACTAAATTTAAAACTGAGATTTCACGTTATCATGACGTTTTACGTTATCATGACGTTTTACGTTATCATGACGTTTTACGTTATCATGATTATGATACTTTAAACAATAAAAACAATTTTGTCAGAGGTACGGTATAGATGTAAATTAGATTTTAGCTTCTTAACTTAAAGAGGTGGAAACATTTGAATTTTTTTTACATAAAAGTGTTTAAAACAATACCTCAAATTTAAGAAAATTCTCAAATCTTCCTATCAGATACAAAATGTCATCTCTACAGGAAAATTTACGATATTTTATGATCGTAGTTTAACCTCTGATAATTTCTATGTGATCTTCTTCTTCTATATTGTTGGTGGGGTTGTGGGGTTGAATGCAGATTTTCAGCACACATCGGATAAAGAACCCATGATCTCCCCGGAACGAACCACTGACCGGCAGGATTCTATATACAATCAGATTGGCTTTTCGCATACCCAAGTCAGATGAGACGAGACTCAAACTCAAACGCGCAGTGGTGAGATGTAAGTGGTACATTACGAGAAAAGCCGTAGATCACCCAGTGCACCATACTCGACCAGTCGGAATTCATGCGTAACACGTTACCCGTCCCCTACAATCCATAACACTGCCTTCAAACGTAGGCCTTTAATGTTGTTTCTTTTTTTGTCTTCTTCATAACTATGATCTCTCTCTCTCTCTCTCTCTCTCTCTCTCTCTCTCTCTCTCTCTCTCTCTCTCTCTCTCTCTCTCTCTCTCTCTCTCTCTCCTATTAGATAAAATATTGCTTTTGAAGACATTTGCATAGACAGGTGTTACTTTTAGTCAAGATATACCTGTGTTTCCTTTTAAACTGAATCGAGACCAGACTATATTTTCAGTGATTTTTAGTTCTTCCATCGCAACATTTTCTCTTTTATTAGTGAGCTGTTTAACAACATCTATTTGTTTGTTTTTAATTATAATGGTTACCTGATGTACATGTGTGTGCAAGCATCCATCCATTTTGTGTGGCTATCTATCCGTTTGGCATCTTGGAGTAGAAAAATAACACGTTACTGGTAAGGTCGTAAAGTAAAAGTTTACAGAGACAGACAATCATTCAAAATGGGAGAAAGACTGAAAAAAAACGAAGTGATACATAAACACACTGGCAGATAGATAACAGAGCAGAGAGAGAGAGAGAGAGAGAGAGAGAGAGAGAGAGAGAGAGAGAGAGAGAGAGAGAGAGAGAGAGAGAGAGAGAGAGAGAGAGAGAGGGGAGTATGATACAGACTGACTGACAGCTAGAAACCAGGATATGCAGACTGACAAGAAAACAGTGCACATTTACTGTCAGGCAGATATAGAACATAATGCACATACAGACTGGCAGATTGAGAAAACGACACACATACAGACTGGCAGATTGAGAAAACGACACACATACAGACTGGCAGATTGAGAAAACGACAGACAGACAGACATGCAGATTGAGGAAACGACAGACAGACATACAGAGAACATGACACACAGACAGACTGAACAGATATAGAATAGGACACACAGACAGACAAGCAGAGAAGAGAACAGGACACACTGACACACGGAGAACAGCAGTAATATGAGTTATGTGTTCTCTTTTGTCCTTCTCAATCAACTGAAAAACGATTATTGCATGATCATTTGTGAACAAACACATAGAGACATGATGTTTTAAGAACTGTAAGAAGCTGTCCTCAAAGAATTACTTTTAAAAGTGGGTTCAAACTTGTTACATGTTCATATACAATGGCTTTCCTAATTTTGGGTATAGGGAATTCTTTACCTATATTTTGAACAAGATGTAGAAGGATAAAAAGGAATATAGATTATATGTCCAAATGGAAATGAATCACAATATTTGTCTTATTTGCATTGAGATAAAAAGTATCTCAAAATGTCCAACACAAAAATGTTTATTAAAATTTTTTATTTCTGCACAAACATTCAAAACATTTTCAAAATGACAAGACTGCAGAGAAAATGGAGCTGTTGAACACAAGACTACAAAATAATCACAATATTCAGAAAGTTGTATCATGAATTGGAACATTTGATGGAAATTCCTAATTAAGATTTCAAAAAGAAAAAATATGGACTAAAAAATAGTATTAATCTGTTAAGCATGTCTCGGTATATACAGCCATATAGATTTATGAAGCAAACAGGAAACAAATGTTTAGTTTCACTCATTTTACTAAAATTTGTCACTTCATTATATCTGTGTAAACCTGAAAGGCACCCTGAAAATTCTATTTTTTTTAAAACAAAAGAAGTTGGTTAAATAACAAAAGCCATCGTATTGGATAACTGTATCACAGGCAGATTTGAAATGCATTGAACCATTAAAAATCATAGTCACAGTAAATCATTAATTTGTACATGTGACTAAAATATGAGGTAAGAAGGATCTTTTATCCTTATTGGATAAAATTTAAACTGGATGAGACATTTTGAAAGCAATTTAGATAGGAATGAGTACATGGTATTACTTGACTAATAGTGTTTGGAGGGTATGACAAAAGATTATCCAAATGAGTAGGTCACATGGCTGATTTCTGTAACAACACATACACTTTCCAATCTTAATAACTTTAACATGTTTGTCCAGGCTTGCTGACATCTATTTAAGATGTTTATAAGCCCTATGCCAGTCAATTTGGGAAAATAAAACATATATATTGCATTCAACATATTCATATCATAATCAAAGTACTCAGAATACTGGTGACTTTGAGTCAACAAGTGAAAATAATGTACATAAGACAAAAAGGAAGAACATAACTCCATATATTGATATTCATCTTCTTTTTCATTACAATAAAAAAATAGTACTCCAAATCTGCCTAATACTTATTACTAAATATTTTCTCTTCACACATCATTAGAGAATTTATATTAACATAGTATATTCTGCTTTTTTTCAAGTATTTGCCATCAGGGGAACCATATCCCAGGAAGATAAACACTATAAGATCTGATCATCTAATATAATTCGAGTTACTTCCCTTGGTAAAATCTGACATGAAACGCCAAAAGATAACAACTTTCTTCCTACTTTTATTAAAACCATTTCAGGAATTATTATCAGTAACACAATCTATTTTTCTTATCAAATAATAGACACTATGACATAAGGCATAAAGAAATATTTTAAAATATTTTTCTTAAAAGAAAAATGTAATATTCAGTGTTATAATAAAATAACTTTATGTAATTAACTTACAAATAGCAACTGGTTATGTACATAAATTTGACTATAAAATCAACTTGTATGTATAATTAACTTCAGTTAGAAGTTCACTCTTTGATTAAAAAAATGGTTTAAATACTTGTTAATCCAAAGGCGATCACACTCACTTTCTTTTTGTAAAACTTCACAGCATTTTGATTCCAATTAAAATCATTGCCTTTAATAAACCAAACAAGGCTTTGGAATAAATATATATATATATATATATATATATATATATATATATATATATATATATATATATATATATATATATATATATATATATATATATGAGATTCACTTATCTTCAGCATGATCCTCTAGGAGGGCATATAATTGTTTTATTGTTTCTACAATCATGTGCTGTGAATCACTAGCACCAAATAATCTGAGATGAAGGAATGCCATAAAATCACTAAAACCTCTCACACCCCCAAAATGAAATTTCAAGTAGTTGTACTGCTTGTGTTTTTGCCTTCCTCTGCATCAGTAACAGAACTGCCATTAGCCTGTGAAACTTGTGTAATGTCATTTACTCTGACCTGGATCTCCTGAAATAAGAAACACTGCTTAGATGTATGTATAATGAATGTATGTACAGTTAGATGTATAATGAATGTATGTACAGTTAGACATATAATGAATATTTGTACAGCTAGAATTCGAATCGGCCATACTTATTTAGCCAACTCCTACATACTAAAAGGAGAAGACCAACCAGAATGCATATCTTGCAATGAACCATTCACAGTTAAGCACTTTATGCTGGAGTGTTTCGACCACCAATCTACACATAATCAATATTACAATGTGCAAGACATGAAGGAGCTCTTTGATACAGTTAGTATTTCTTATGTTATAGACTTCCTTAAAGAAGTAAACATATATCATAAGTTATAACTTTTATGTTATCATCTAAACATTTTTATGTGCTATATATGTACAGTCGCTAGATTTTAATTACCTTTCATATGTTTTCATTGTCATACATTATTTGCAATCCTCGTTGATCAGGAAACTTTATTTTGTATCACCGTTACCATTCTTATTGTTTTACCTTTAGCTATTTGGTTTCGTATCGCTGGTCGATACAGACCCTTTTTGCCATTTGTATATAATAAAGGATATAACCTTTGTATGGGCTAAATGGCCTCTTTGTGCTGGTGCGCCATAAAAATTCAACCAACCAACCAACTATATGTACAGTTAGATATATGTACAGCAGTTTTTCAGCAGCTAACTACCATTACCTGAATTGACTTAAACAGTTTTCCAAAACTGAAAAGTAGCAACATGCAAAGTGGCGCATAGCAACATTTGAGAATGTCATATATGAAAAAAACATACTTAAGAAGGTGTGGACTTAAACATGAATTGTGTGTGTGTGTGTGTGTGTGAGAGAGAGAGAGAGAGAGAGAGAGAGAGAGAGAGAGAGAGAGAGAGAGAGAGAGAGAGAGAGAGCGAGAGAGAGAGAGCGAGAGAGAGAGAGAAGAGAGAGAGAGAGAGAGAAGAGAGAGAGAGAGAGAGAGAGAGAGAGAGAGAGAGAAGAGAGAGAGAAAATATGTACCTGAGAGAGAGAGAGAGAGAGAGAGAGAGAGAGAGAGAGAGAGAGAGAGAGAGAGAGAGAGAGAGAGAGAGAGAGAGAGAGAGAATATGTACCTGATCTGAAATTAATTCCACCTGGGGGTCAGATATTGTAATCCTTTTGAATTCTGGTATGAAGGTAAGAGTGAACATTAGGATGAATATTGCCAAGACCCACTCTGTAACTGTTGATGTCAAGTACACCTCTCTTAGCACATCCTGTAATAAAACTACATTAATTTAAAATCTAATTTCGTGTTCATTTGCAAAAACATTTCAATCAATTTTTCTGATGCTTACTAATGATATTATGTTTGTTTTTAATAAAGTTTATACAGAATACATGTACTACTTTAATCTCACCTGTTAATGGCAACATGCAGGTATCATATTTCCTGCTTTGACGGCAGTGGCATCAACAATGTTAATTGTGCCATGTTAAAGTTGTTTAGAATGTCGCATGATTTCTACATCAGTTACTGGTAAAATATTAATAGCTGCCTTGAACTTGTTCTCAAATAATGCTAGGAGTGGAGTTCCTATCTCACTTGCCAGATTTAAACCTGTCACACCTCAAAACTGCAATTCACATGTGAGATGTCTCATTTCATGAAACACTTGTTGAAATTACTACTCAAAGTGTAAATCTAATCAGTCAAAAGTTACTCAGAAAACATTACAGAGTTTCCTCACTGGGACTCATTTTTTGTGTTAATGCTCCAGGGATTTTCATTTAACACAATAAGTGTCAATAAGTAAAACTTGTAATCTATTTTTATCAGAGTTCACTCTTACAATTCAGACACTCCTCTTTGTTATGGATTTTGTCTTCTAGCATACTTTGGTAACATTTGAAAGAAATACAGCTGACAATAGAAACATTCATTATCTGAATCTATTTTCATTACATGATAAAATAATTTCCATGCTGCTTGTTTGGTTTCGTTGATGTTGTTAACAGCAGTTTTAGAAACATAATGGCCATGTCATGCAGAGCCAAGTGCCTTTACAAAGGACACAGCTGACCACAGCTGACGTGAGCTGGTCTGACCAGATAACTGTATCTTGGAGCCTTGGATTATGAGTCTGCATGCTCAATTAAATGACCTACCGTGGTTCCCGTATGCTGTTTAAAACTTACCCATTTTGTTCCATGCCCTGCATATTGCCTTGCTTTATATATTCCTTTTGAAATTCCAACTGATAAGAATTAAGGAAGGTCTAGTATTCAATAATTGATTTAGAATTAAGGATGGTCTAGTATTCAATAATTGATTTAGAATTAAGGATGGTCTAGTATTCAATAATTGATTTAGAATTAAGGATGGTCTAGTATTCTATAATTGATTTAGAATTAAGGATGGTCTAGTATTGAAAAATTGATTTAGAATTAAGGATGGACAAGTATTCAATAATTGATTTAGAATTAAGGAAGGCCTAGTATTCAATAGTTGATTTAGAATTAAGGATGGTCTAGCATTCAATAATTAATTTAGAATTAAGGATGGTCTAGTATTCAATAGTTGATTTAGAATAAAGGATGGTCTAGTATTCAATAATTAATTTAGAATTAAGGATGGTCTAGTATTTAATAATTGATTTAGAATTAAGGATGGTCTAGTATTCGATAAATGATTTAAATCTAAGGATAATTTAAAATAAAGGAAAAAATTTATAGAACATATTACTTTCTAATATCTAACAAAAAGATACAACATTAAAAACAAAAAAGGAGGAGGGGATAATATGTTTATCATGATGTAAACTACTGATGTACCATTAGAGTGAAAACGTACTGTTTATATGTACCATCGGAAATAAATACTGTGGTGAACGGGTGCATCTCTACTGAGTAACAGTTGAGTTTGTTTAGAATGATATATTAAGTTGTGACATAGAACAAATAAAGTTTAAACTATACATTTGAATCTGGATATGGACTGATTTTTCACCTCTTCAAATTTAGAGTTACCACAAAATATCCAGATGAATAGGTGTTTAAACAGAAGGAAGAAAATAAGAAGATTACTTCTTTTTCATAGCATTAATAGGGCCATTCAAATTAATAAAACACCATGCAAACTGAGTTGACCCATCACCTTCATATTCATTGATTTATCAATATCAAAATTTCAAATTTCACTTTCACTAGACTTTTGTGGTACCATATCTATTCACTTATAGGTTGAGTCCAACTACAATCGGCCCAGACAACCAGCCATTGCATAATGCACCAGCAGATCTGGGTCTGCACAGTCTTTATATGAGTAATCAGTAGAACATAACAACATAGACCCTGATCTGCAGGCACATTATGCTATGGAAGATCAGGATCTTTGCTGTTTGCAGTTTGACTCGACTTATAAATGAGTACATATGGTAGCTTGATATGAGATGCAAATGGCTGTAAACCTAACAACTCTAGCAAAATTCAAACAGGCATTAAGTTTTTTAAAAATAATTTAAAAAATAATTTGAACAATGCCATATGAAAGCAAGGATACAGATCAATCCAGAGGTGGTCAGCAAAGATGCGATGATAATCTGGATTATCAGAAGGACTGATTTATTATTGAGTTTGTAGTGGACTTTCCAGGAAATGGCACACTGAATCCAGCATATGATCATTCCGAGGCCAAAGGCCAGTCCTGCACCAACATAGTGTGGACCACGCTGAACTTCTGTCTGATAATAATAATAATAATAATGATGATGATGATGATAATAATAATAATACTAATAATAATAATGATGATGGTAATAATGATGATGATAGAAATAATAATAATAAAAATAATAATGATGATGATGATGATAATAATGATGACAGTAATAAAATAATAATTTTATTAATAACAATAATAATAATAATGATGACAATAATAATAATGATGATGATGATAGTAATAATAATAATAATAATAATAATAATAATAATAATAATAATAATGATGATGATAGTAATAATAATAATAATAATGATGATGATAATAATGATGATGATGATACAAATAACAGCAATAATAATACATATTATTATTATGACTATCTACTAGTACTACTAATACTAATGGTATGTAGCAATCACAGAGAAAAACAAAGCAAAGCTATTTTATATTGTATTTCATTTTTTTAATAAAATGATCTACACGCAAATAATCAAACTTTTTTTCCACTACAATAGTCTTGTTATTAATGGAACTTTTCAATATTATTAATAAAATGAACATGGTTAAGTTGGTCAAAAATCAATCTCTTTTGATGAATCTTTGAAAGCACCCAGATAATCCTGAATGTGGAGATAATTGTATATACCAGTAAAGCCTGTTAACGAGTTTTTGAAAGCACCCAAATAATCCTGAATGTTGAGATAATTGTATATAGCAGTAAAGCCTGTTAACGAGTTTTTGAAAGCACCCAGATAACCCTGAATGTTGATATAATTGTATATACCAGTAAAGCCTGTTAATGAGTTTTTGAAAGCATCCAGACAACCCTGATGGTAGAATAGTTATAGTAGTAATGATTTTGATATTCGGGCAGGCTAATTTGATCAATGACTGATTCAGCGGATCAGAATTTCTTTGACAGTTTTCCTGATTAATCCATCATTTACATGACAACAAAATAGCAATCAATTAAAAGGCCAGAATGACGTATTAGAATTGATGGGATTGCAAGTATCCTACTAATTAAGGTCACTGCATAATGAAATCAATGTAACCTAAAACTTACTATATCTGAGAGACAGACAGAGAGACAGACAAAAGGCAAATGATGGGTTGTCAGGAAAACAGATGAGCAGATGTAGATACAGATAGGTAGAAGAATGAACCCAAACATCCCCCTCCCAGGAAATAGAGATAGAATAAAGAAAGACAGGGCAAAGAGAGGCAAACACAAATATCGATAATCTGAAAATTAAAAGACAGACACATGGACTGATAAATACCGATTACTAAGCAAATCTTCATTGAGACTGGATTTTCTTTTACCTGAAAATTGGCCACCATGCTGAGACCAAAAGCTGAGAAGAAACCCATGACGAGACAAGTAAGATTGATCTTGTACCACCGGCTGTTAAACTTAATCGTTTTCCGTACCAGAGAGGTCTTGATGTACAAATACCGCAAAAGGATATTCATGAACACTGCAAATTAGGTTAAGATGAATAGTAATATTATACATCTCTTATATATATATATATATATATATATATATATATATATATATATATATATATATATATATATATATATATATATATATATATATATATATATCGCTTACGGGTCATGTTCTGGTAAAATGTTATTACCATAATCGCTAACTTTATCAACCAGTCAGATGAAGGCTTATATCTTCGCGTTTGGGGTCTAAGGAGTGTGGATGACGAGCATGAATATGTATCGAACGATTTGATTTGATATTTGAAAGATGCATTTTCATTGGCTATGTCAATGGTCACCAGAACATGATCCTTATGCGGTTGTCATCAAATCTTTCACGCAGGATAGCGGAGATCTGATTTTAATTAGACTTAAATAAATACATTTTTTTAAAAAAAACCAAAAACCCATTATTAAACTCATTTCTTTTTTTTTTTGTAAACATGCCGACTTCGCTCCTATACCTACACATCGCTGTTATCACTATGATGGGTAAAAACACGACCCTGGGTATACACAATTAACCATTTAATAACATAGAGGCAATTGGTGCATATGTGATTTTGACTCCATCCAAGAGCACTTCTTGAATGGTGAGTAGAAATCAGGATGTAATTTATCTACAATCCATTTACACACGCGTGTACACGATCAAATAGAAATAAAACTTAATAAGGAATCATAAAAAATCTCAAACCGAAGCACTAATACAAGAAAACTACTTGCAGCTGCATATAAAATCTTTAAAATGTCAGTGGACAATTCCCATAAGGCACTTCGTTTTTCACCGTTCTGTAAAGATGATTTATGCTGTACGATGTCGTAATAATTATCTATTATTTTAATACAATCAATGCACATCATATGGTATTTAATGGTCAGAAACCAAGAAAAGAAATTGAATCTATTTAAAATGGCTCCAAGAAAATCGGGTGTCTCGAAATATAGAAAATATATACTCTTAGGGAATTATAAAAAATTCGGAGGAATCAACGACATCCTCACTTAAATATTTTCTATGTGATTTTCTTTGTTAACTTTTTTCACGTATGTACTGTAGTAACTGGTGCTTGCATTGTAATTGCATTGAAGCTATGTAATGCTGACTGAGAAACGACCAATACCAATGTGAAAACAAAGTTTTTGATGACTCGATAAACTGAAATCGAATTTATTTGTTAAAATATGAACCCATACTAACCCAATAGAATCCCGTCTACACGTTTATCACTAGTGCGCACTTGCCCAGAATGTACGAGCTAGAACTTGTTTTATTATATATATATATATATATATATATATATATATATATATATATATATATATATATATATATATATATATATATATATATATATATATATATATATATATATATATCCCTGATGGGATTCTCCAGAAATGTTGGACAGTTAATTCAAGCTATGTTAGCTATAATGTGGCTTAATTATGGATATAAATCTTTATGCACGTGAGCCACTGTACTAAATTTTTTTTTACAAGAATTTGACATTACTATTGTGGATAGAATTCTACTTACACATAACAGCACCGATGTTGACCATCTGTCCGAAAACACATCGCTCTGGCGCCTCTATAGCAGTGTGGCTACAATCAATTATTAAATTAATTATTAACAAGTAACAATCAATCAATCGATCAATCAATCATCCATCTATCAATCACGAATCTCTATGAGCAACTGACTAAATAGTTTATTTATCAACTCCGACCTTAGTCCTACAACGTAAGCCCCATCACCCAGATATTTTTCTTCGGGTTGGGTGATTGGGTCGTACTGCCTGACTAAGGGCGCTGTGAAGCGTGTTTTGATGTCGATTAAAAGAGTAACGAAATTAAAATTTTCAGAAATATCACACACCACTGGCAATCAATAACGACGCCTTTCTACAAAGTAAACTTAGAATGTTTTCGACAGACTTTACTTACCTAATGTCTTTTCTCTAATAAATTCAAATTCTCACCAAAGCAACGGACCTGTTTTCAAATTTCGTTGGAAAGCCGGAAAAACCGAATTTGGGTCAGGTTGAAATATTATTCTTTAACGAAATGAATAAAAATATAGTATGCCTAATGTAACTATAAGCAACGTTTCGTTTCGTTCAATAAAATTATCTCTTGCATGAACCTACAGGAACATACTTCGGCATACCTGGACTAAGGTCGCATTGCTACAAATTCAAATGTGTGTCAACGAAACATGAAAATGCATCCATTTGCTAGTCATATTTTGATTCTACCAGAATAAAGACAGCACAGTAAGTATATTAATTACGCAATAATTAGTGGATGAGTATCGATATAGGCTGCCACGTGTGTGAGATATTCCTGAAACTTTGACTACTCTTTCCGATGTCAATGACAGCGGAACTGGGCTATATAAGTCCGTTATTAGGGTCGTAAGACATAGCACTAAAACAAAAACAACATGTGCTATGTCTTACGTTGTAGGTATATTCCTACCCCAACCAAAACGAATCCAGACAATTAATTCATTGATATTCTAAGAAATAAAGGATAATCAATTTAAAACTTCAAACTGATAAATGCATGCGTATAGTTGATGAATTAATAAAAATACATTCTAGTCTGAGAAAAAAGATTGAATAGGTCATAAATGAAACAGGCATGTTATGTAATCAGCAATACCAGTTCGAAACTGAATGAGACATTTAAACACCGGGCTAATTTTATCAGGGATAAGAGCATGCGTCTATTTTATGTGGTTGTGTTCACGTTGATAAATTATAGACGATAACCTCGCTTGAAAGCCTGTTCATTCATTATCTTTAGGAGTTATTTTCTGCTGGAAATTGCAGCCTGTGTAAATATGATTTACATTTCTTTATGGATATAATGCAATGATTAAAAAGAAGAATTGTGTATTGTTTTGCCCTACTTGTACAACACGGTACATTACTAAGTACTTATCTAATATCAAGTTCCATACATCATTACTCAAATTAAACCAGCCGTCTACTCGTGTATTAGAAACAGATGTATTTTCTACCGCATTCATTATCCTCTCATATTGATCAATATCGTATTCTAATTAAGTTAAATGGAGCTTCCATTTTAGCTGGTTAATTTGGTACGCAAAAATCTCTTATCACTTCTGCACACGTATCGGAATTTAACAAGGGCTACCTTTCACAGAAAACACCCTAATGTAAAACCGAAGAAGGTGGAAGCGGTGCAAATATCAATGTTATGCATTCTATTCTTAGATAATACTGAAAAGAAAAGGCCAAAAATGAGACTTACCTTATGTACGGAAAATTTGGTTCAACGTGGTTGTTGGCAACGGCTATGATATAACTGAAATATATGTAAGAATAACATGTATTAGTCAATATTCTTCTTCAAACTGAGATAAGGATTATCTAGATTGTTAATCCTATTAACAGTACAAAGGGATATTTGTAGAGTAGAGATAGTAGAAAAGATAAAAAGTAACATTTTCATTTTGGAAATTTCATACGTGAAAAGCTTTTTATTTTCGAGAAAAGACTGGATAAAATTTCTCAAATTTGAAGAAATACATAAAAACGTGGATATTTCCGATATTCTCGTATTGTTTATATTGAATAATCAATAATATATGCCTAACAATATTTACGATATTTTTGTTTTAAAAAAATCCAAATCTGAGTAAGAAAAATTGTGAAATTTAGCAGAAATTGGGCCCTGGTCTTCCTTCAGTAAAAAAAAAAAAAAAATGGGCCCTTGACGTTCACTTAAAAAATAAGTGGGCCCTGGACTTCCTTCAGTAAAAGGATCCAATTCACCCGACGTCTCCGTAAAGTAATATGCGGCCGGCCTGCGAACGTCATAAACTCAAACTTACCATTACAACATGTAGTGACAGATAATGACCTGCGTTTTTTCTTCAGCTAATAATTATGAGCAAACAGTGAAGATTTTGAAATGCCAGCGCATAATACAACGACATCATATGCGACATACATACATACATACATACATACATACATACATACATACATACATACATACATACATACATACATACATACATACATACATACATACATACATACATACATACATACATACATACATACATACATACATACATACATACATACATACATATGTGTGATTTTGAGGAAACGTATACTTTCTAAAACAAAATTATAACTGAATGAAAAATATATTCTTTCGTCGTGGGATCGTAGGTTTTTATATGTTAATATAAAATTCTGGATTAATTTTTCATAACCAAAAGACTGTCTTTGACTCTTCTAAAATTCAACGTCCATGTTGGGAAGTAATAATCGAAACTAACGTAGAAAGAAAGCTAAAACCTTTTCTTGGTTTGAAATATCTCGGTTTTATACGCCTGTTTATTTCTTAAGAAGCCGCGATGGCTCAGTGGTTAGCATGCCAGATTTGTGACTATAAGGATAAGGGTTTGAATCTTGTTTGGACAATGTTAGATGAAACGGCGTAGCATTTCTCTGGGCAGACACTTAACTCCATTACCTTGACGCGATACTATCAATCTCTCAATCAATTAACATATCTGCGCAATTAAAAATTAAGGTACCAAGTAAGGCGTATGTGTAGGGGGACGTGAGAGAGATAAAAAAGAACGAGGGATATAGAATTAGAGCAATGTACCATTAAACATAACTGTTATATATTTTTTTTAAACATTTTAAAAGTTCGTGCTTACAATACGTATTCTTCCTCACTGATAAACCATTTTGTTTAGATTTTGTATTATTGTCTGGAAGATATGTGGATTTAATCAGCCTAACACTTTAAATTAATGTTTTACAATAATTATCATTCCCAAATTGATACCTGATCATACCATAACTTCACTTTTAAAAACAAACATTTGTTGTTTTTCTTATGCTTTAAGTTTCAGACAAAAAAAGCAATCGTTCCCACGTACGTGACTGACAGAGAAATTTTACCCAATACAAGATATAAAAAATTAAATCATCGTGCAGGAAACTTAATATTCAATGCTTTTTAATTTTTTGGTGGGGGATAAGATGGTTTATATCTAGATAAGCTTTTGCATCGGTTTTAAATTTATCACAATCCTCGAGGTAATCTGCTTACATAGCTAAGTACGATTGATATAAGATATTTCTTTGCAATGGTATTGATAAGATTACGTGCCCTCTTAGAGTCTGCGTTTTTTTAGAAACGTATTAAGTGCCAACTTCACGTGATCACCAACCATTAGATTTAGTACACAACACGTGGTTCAGTCTAATGGTATTTGCAATGTTTAACTGAATCGTATGAGGTACCTATATCTACATGTTATCATGGTTGTTCTACCTACTCCCCTACTTCAGAATCCATCCGCTATCTTACATGCAACACACCGTCCGTTGACACTCCTTACCATATCCAATTGCCTGTACCAGTACCTACCTACCTACATCATTAGCTACCTCTTAAGGAATCACGGTACTAATTCAGTTCCCATAGTAAACCTATGCAAACACCATGGTGTTAAAAATTCAATAACTTAAAATTTTGGAGTGTTCATGACCAAACTTATATTTATCAGTATAGATGAAACCTGGAAGTCAGCTTCTGTGCAGAGGAAAGTATATGAGCAGCAACATTTTTGAAACATGTGCTTTCTATTCCGCTCCAAAGAGTCCGGTGTTAATTTTAGTAATGAGTGTTCCAAACTCAATGACTTTTAAAGAACTGAAATTCCATCAATAAAACAATGTCTCTATTTTTATTCACTTTCAACTAGGATAAGGTCTCAAAAGATTCTTTTTCCTACAACATATCTTACATTACTAACCAATCCTGGTCTGCCAAACCTGTATATACTCTATTTAAAGTTCACCCATTTCTAGGCTGGTTCCCATTTTTCAATACAATTAGTACCTTGTGTCCTTAAAGCACCTGCTTACCTATGTATGTATGTATGTATGTATGTATGTATGTATGTATGTATGTATGTATGTATGTATGTATGTATGTATGTATGTATGTATGTATGTATGTATGTATGTATGTATGTATGTATGTATGTATGTATGTATCAATCATTCAGCTTTTTTATCTGAGCTTAGCCCAATCATGGTATCTGCATATGTATGTCTGTCTCATTGTCTTTCTTTACGTCCATCTGTCTATCTCTCATTTGGTTTGTCCACAATAACATGGAAAGCAATGTTATGGTTTTAAAGAATGCAATAGTTCCGTTATAGATTAGTGGTCCGATAATGATTGTCTAAACGCGTTCCCTTCTTTATTTTGGAATTACATTATACCCAATTTCTGCATACGGGCGATGTAATATACTATACTGGCACAGGTTTATTTACAAACATCGACTTACTGAAATCAGTTTTAAGAGAACAGAGGAACTATTGTGCACACCCCAGCCCACTAATGAAGAAAGAATAAACTGTTACATGGTGAAAATGCTCGTCCGAATCAGCGTTACATTCATGACTAAGTGTTATCAATCTGCGGTTAAATGTTAGGAATAAGGCATATCGATCAATTAAGGGAAATCCCTCCGCAACAGTATTAATGTCCGCAGCCAATGACGTCATAGAAGGAAAACTTCACTCCAAGTAGTGTATTTCTAGACAATGATACGACTAAACACATAAACTTTATTATTATAAAAATTGTGTGATTTAAATTGTACGTTTTGAAACGGCTTTTTCGTTAGGGAAAAAGACTGTTACATTAGAGACGAAACTTTACTGTCATTTAAGTCATTGTTTATCAAGCTTATTAAGTAAATGAAAAGATGCATTCAACACGTAAATGTACATAAAGTATTAGCGCAGGGACATATCAGGAAACAATTTCGTAGTTGCCCAGAAAATGCTTTATATAACAAATTGTTAACTTGACAATTTCCTTCATTTAGTAATTTTTTCATAAATTTGTTTACCAATTTTGTTTATGGGTTTTTGGGGGTCGTGGGTCGTTGGGAACTAGGTAAAATTATAGAACAAATAAAGAAACGTTGTACAAGCCCATGAGCTCTGGATGCAAACTTTACCGAAGCCTGGTGTAATTAAACTTGAACTGAAATATCTAATCGATGAACAATCAAGATAACTAAGAAATGACTTAAATTAATTTAAGACAGTTACAGATATACATAAGAAAAATCGAAGCAAAAGCAAGAAAAACTGTTATTGCTGGCCAATCTCTCTCTCTCTCTCTCTCTCTCTCTCTCTCTCTCTCTCTCTCTCTCTCTCTCTCTCTCTCTCTCTCTCTCTCTCTCTCTCTCTCTCTCTCTCTCTCTCTCTTGAATACAATACTAATTTTCAGCTAATGACTTGGTTTCAAAAAGAAAAAAATACGAAGCAATGAAATTTTGTATACGCTACAGTAAAATTCGGCTAAAATATACACCATGAAGGAAAAAAAGTCAATGTCTCATCTCTGACGAGTTATCTCCCCCACCAATAAAAATATCTGACCACGGAAGCTTTAGTCTGTGAGTCACTTGCGATGTTAGTGTTTCCTGGTAAGCTCATTTGCACAACATGATAAGATCCTCTGATGAGAAAACCAGCAACTTAAAAAATATATACGCAAAGAAATTGATTGATCGAAAAGACTGGTGTTAATGTCCAGTAAATGGCCGAGGATCAACCTCAGTTTGGAGCCATGCTCTCGTACAATGTCGGTAATACCATTGACGACCAGGTCAATGTCATTCTATTGATTTCAACAAAGGCAGGTCAAAAGGTCATGGCTGAGGCTTATATTTGTTTAGAATTTAAGTGCTATAAAGCTATAAAAAAGGAAGCTGATAGTCCACTGCATACTAAATTGGATATACATGTCTATGCTCTGACTAAATTTATAGTTTAAAATATAATAAATATTTAATATTTGCATATTACAGTCATTATATTTCCATTTAAATTCAGTCAGACATCTGCAAAACAATGTGTGTAAACGGGGCAAAATTTAATCTATTTGATTACAGTAAAATTGTGACTAAACCCTCAAAAAGTGATATGAGACCCTGACCTTCAAGATATATAATGTATGCGACACTCTTTCTAGTGATCAGATATGGTTTTACCACGTGTCATCCCTTCAATCAAATTGCCCTAAAATTATAAGGGGGGTTGCCCACCAGTTATTATGTACTCTTGAGAGAGTGACGTATGTAAGGTAAAGTTGTTTGCATTTGAAATATGTACAGTAGAGAGAAAGCTACTTTGATGTAATATGGTTGACATTGCTTTGGATATTAAATTTGTGGAATTTATACAAGATCTAAGCACACCGCGAACTAAAATGACTGTTCCCTTATGCTAAAAGAATCCCCCTAAATTGGTCTTAATTACACTATCTTTAGTACCATTTAAAATAGAAAAAATGAATTTTGCAGACTAGAAAAATACCAGCAAATAAATAAAGTACAACGGATGAATTACCAAATATATAAAATTTTTAAAAAAAGAGTTATCGCCTCTTTTCTTTTACAATTTGCCTCTGACGTTCAGGAAGTGACGATGACCGAGTGGAGCTAGCAGTTTTTAGAAAGATGCACATAGAGTAAGGCCAAGCTGTATACTCTATAACACATATTAAACTCATCAATCATATACCAAAATAAAAGGAAATTAAAGTTTCTCTGAACAATACCTAAGATATACAAAGGTCTTGTTTTGGGTTGTTTTTTTTTTAAAAAGCCAGTATAACCAGTGAGGAGATTCGGGGAATTTGTGTTCCTTTAAAAATTTAATGCAAAATACGAAACTGTAAAGCGCCACCATCCTTAGGAAGAAAAGGATAATATAAAATTCAACATATTTCATCATGACATTGACCTTGAAGTTAGGTCCCCAAATAAGGCACGCGCCACACGTGCTAAGACGCACGGATATACCAAGTTGAGTCATATAATCTCCAACAGATTTGTAGAGTGGAAATGAAAAGTGTGACGAAAAATTTTAAATACCGAGCCGTGATTTTGACCTTAAAGAAATCAACGCCATAGAGGCTCTTAAGTACATCAAATATTCGTGACATACATATATACCAAGTTTCATTCTTAATTTCATAAAGCTATTAAGTATAGCGAAAATGAAAGCCGGAAAGTCAAAGTATCCAGCAGTGACTCTGACCGACGGTTTTAAAATTACAAAGCGAAAGGGAAAGTGCAAAGGAAAACTTAAATTGAGCGATGACCTTCATCATAAAATAGGATGCCACAAATTTCGCGCGCTAATGATTAAGTTATTTTTTCTTAATCACAAACGAGTTAAAAGCTATGTAGCGAAAGGAAAAGTGTGATGGAAAACTAAAATATTGAATAGTGACCATGCTGAAGATAGGTTCTGAAATGTGGTAAGTAGCACCTCTTTTAATGATGATTTGTTAGCGTGCCACGTTCAATTGTTGAATCATAAACGACTTGATAATATAGCGCGGAAATGAAAGTGTGACGATGGGACGTAGAGTTGGAGGGAGGGACGGAAGGACGGTCGAACGACTTGATAATATAGCGCGGAAATGAAAGTGTGACGATGGGACGTAGAGTTGGAGGGAGGGACGGAAGGACGGTCGAACTGAGTGAAACGTCAGTACTGCGAAATGGATCAGTAACATCAATCGATAGTATACAAATGTGTAAATGTATAAGGGAAGAAGACGAGGCGTTTCGTTCATTTTTTTTAAAATTAAAGTTTGGTCATTACTCTAGTTCCAATAGTTTATACCAGTTAAATTCCACAGTAACATGATTTGCTGAGGGAAATGTATTCACTTCACTTTATATTTTGGGCCCACGTCTTGTACATATATAAGCGTTATTTATACACTGCCTAGCATGGTACGTCAGTTAGTTTATTTACGTTTATGACGTGTGAATATATATTTGTCTGATAGCGTTGATTTTATTAATGTTGTTACCAAGCTCAAAATTCTTGAAAACCGGGTCAATAATTACGCACTTTATATCGATGTATCTTCCTAACTGAGAAAACAGACTGATATTCTAAGACTGCCAAGTTTTTCAATGTTAAAAATTAATTTAATAAACTTGATATTTATTTCTAAAGCCTGTATTTACATTTTTATTTTATTTTCAATTGTAATTAAAAACATTGCAAACCGAAGGACGAGTTACGGAAAGTGCTCAGTGCAAAAAGTATTATTGTGCGCGTCTGAAGATAGTAGTTTCGAAATGAACAAGAGTATCAGAACTGTAAATGTAAATAACCTACATAAATTGCCTCCCCTCGCCCCCTGTTCAACAAACACCTTCTTCTAAACACCCTGCCAAAAAAAAACAATCATACTGTATTGAAATTACAAACGATCGAGTCGACCAGAATCAGTATTATCTATTTTGCATTTTTATGGTATTTTTTCCATAACTCATCCTTTGGCTTGCATTGCAAATGATCCAGGTTTATTCTTGAACGCCTATATACGAGACGGTATTAATGGTATATCAAAAAAAATTATACTCCCACCCACCAAGTTAAATAAACCTCTTGAATTTTCTTTTAAACACCACTGCTAGTGCATATTATATACAAGTGTCTTATTTTTCTGTGCCATTGCTAAGTAGTTCCTTATCTATTTTATATCCTTGCCGAATACCTTCATGCAGACGCAAGTGCGGAATTTTTACAAAATATGTGTGTTATCGCGCTGTGCTTGGATATGAAAGGGTTTCAAAGAGTAACCAGCGCGTTTCTTGACGTGAAAAAATACACTTCAGCAGTGTGTAGTTAAGAAGCCTGTGTAAGTATGCAAAGTGACAGATATAGGTTAAAGTGACAGATATAGGTCATAGGGAGAGTTCGACAAAGTAACTTACGAGACCCAAAAAGAAAGGAAGAGCCATCCAGATGTTAGGATGGGTAGCAGCCATAATCTCCTTTTTAGCCAGATCAAACACAGGAACGACATTATCCCTGGTGGTTTCTCTTTTTTGTCTTCGTCTGTAGGTCTGCAATAATAATAATAATAATAATAATAATAATAATAATAATAATAATAATAATAATAATAATAATAATAATAATAAAAATAATAATAACCAATGAATAAAAAATCCCATGACTAGGTTCTTATTTCGTTGGAAGCATCGTAGGATATTTCAGTGGTACTATTGTTCTTTTATATGTTTTAATGTGTAAATAGCCCGAAGTTTGTAATATATTTTGGTACTGCACATCCAATCGTTCAGATAATTGCTTGATTTTTTAATAAATGTGTCTAACAAAATACAGTAACCCCAGTCTAATTTCTGATATGGATAAAATAATTAATGTCTCTATGAATAAGGTCTTGTCTGGTCGGAAGCAGCCCATGCATACGTAGTAATAGTAGTAGTAGTAATAATAGACTAGTAGTGGTAGTTCTCAATGACATATTTTCAATTAATACATCGCTATAATTCCATAGAAACAGCCCCGCAACGTATTATTACTTGATTTATAAAACATGTGTGTGATAGTGATAGAAAATACACATGCCCCTATCTACCTCACGGAGAATACATAAAATAATAAATATAACGACAAACAGAGCCTTGTTTAGTTGGAAAAAGTGCAGGAGTACACACTGGTCTTGTTTCTCGTTCAGACGCTTTCAATATGTACATCGCTCCGTTTTAATACTACATTCGGTGCAATCTTTTAGAGTATTCATATTGTTACTTGATTTTCTACAATGTGTGCCACAGAAAACATACTTACAAGTCAACTTAACTGGAAATATCACTCGCTCGCACATTTAAGGCTTAGGTTCTATGTGCTTACATATATAAACTCGGCACTATTTAGAATTCCACAGTACCAGTCAAGTTTGCGTTCACTTTAAAATGATCATTTACCCTTTGTGAGAATCACAGTTTATCTTGCATTCACTTCCAATCTTAGAAACGAGCATCGATGCTCGTTCCAAGCGACTGTTCTGGTTTATATCAATTTCTTGCCAGGAGTCACGGTCAAGGCCGAGGAACCAGGGGTCGGAAAACAACCATTGCTTGTACAGAGATTTAAATTGGCTGACATTCCATGACTTTTTGTAAACTACTTAGTTAAAAACATCTTAGATTTTTTTATGCTAGGTATGAAAGGCTGGCTAGGTCATTGCCTGCATTCCTCCAAAGGCGGCGCTATTATTTTAGAAAGCCGATAAGGCAGTTTAAATATGTCTTGTGGTGAAAATTTTTGATGCACTTTTCGACTAATCTGAAAATGAAAAAATTGCAATATGTTTTCATTATATGATAATCGGCTCCAGACACATCTCTAATTAGTCTCAATTTGGAGTTTTTTTTATTTTTGCACGTGTTTCGCATTTAATAAATAATCAGTTTATAACAACAAAACAGGTTCGTTGTTGGCTGATTTAGAGAAAGATCATACAATATTACACAATTATTACACGCTGTAGGTCAAATAAAAATAATAGAAAGAAACAGTTTCCATCCCTCTTAGGTCACAAGACATCAATGTACAGTTTTTTTTATGTCAGACGGAGATGCTGAAGATGGTCGTATAATGTACAGTTTTATATCGGACGGAGATGCCATTGATAGTAGTATAATGTACAACTTTTATATCTGACACATATGCCTATAATGGTCGTATAATATACAGTTTTTATGTCAGACGGCGATGTCGTGATGGTCGTTTAATGTAGAGTTTTGTCAGAAGGAGATGTCGATGATGATCTTATAATTATATTGTACAGTTTTTATGTCAGACGGCGATGTCGATGATGGCCGTATAATGTAGTTTTGTCAGACGGAGATGTCGATGATGATCTTATAATTATAAATGTACAGCTTTTATGTCAGACGGCGATGTCGATGATGGTCGTATAATGTAGGGTTTTGTCAGACGGAGATACCGATGATCTTATAATTATAATGTATAGTTTTTATATCAGAGACGCCAATGATGGTCGTAAAATGGATATAACCTCTCCTTCATTATGTCCCACTTACAGCAGGAACATTTGTGATGCAAAACTTTCTTAAAATGGTCTGGTGATAAATACAATCTTAAAATGGTCTGGTAATACATACAATCTTAAAATGGTCTGTGATACGTGCCATCTTAAAATAGTCCGGTGATACATGTCATGAAAACTTACGTAGAAAAATCATGTCATGAGAAATTGTGGAACAGCAAGCGTTCTGCTCAAAGCAGAATTTGTTGTTCGTGAAGTATATTTGTCATTGCTGAGCAGGTAGAATCGTATCTCTACTTCGAAATATAAATAAAGGAAAACTTTCTAATTAAAGGCGCACTGTTGTGAAACAACGAATTGTATCAATCTACAAATATTGACTTATCCATCATAAAGTCGCGGTCCGTTTCTCGTCAACCTGACAAAAGAATGGGTTTTCTACCTAAACCCAAGTGTGTTGGGAGTTCATGTACATGTATAATTTTTACAAGGACTGTTGGTGGATTATAACCAATTGCAGATCAGCTAAGGCTAACCACTTTTAAAAGAGCATTGAAATTTAGCTGTTCATTAGAAAGTTTTCTTTTATATTTTGAAGTAGAGATACAGAGCAAAAGTGCGCTGACTTGTACTGTAAATCCAGTTAAGTTACAGATGAATGACAGAAAAAAGGTGTCAGTGAAGACTATATGGAAATCACTGTGTAATAAAACCCACAACCACGTGACAGAAATATTACCAGATGTTGTGAGCATACAATGCAAAGACTCCGTACGGGCAGCATCACAACGCCTAAAATTAGCCGTGTCACTTGCGAAATGTTATTGCCAACAGCAGAGTGGGTTAAAGGGTTTGTGTTTAGATGGGTCGGGTTTGAATCCGTCAGTGGTGGGTTAGAGATGACACCACGATGATGTGACGCGGTGAATGGTTAATAATAAAAACGATACATCAGTTATACCAAGATAAGTCACCAGCCTATGACTGTATTTCTCCCAATCAAAAACTGTTTTAGGCTTTATACCTTTCTACTATGTGCCGTGATAGATTTCTTTCTTAAATGTTGCCATGGTTGGTACTTGATTGTAAATATGCAACTTAAATGTTCAGTTCTTTCCTAAAAAAGTAATATTAAATTGAAAATTTCAAATTTTTGTTTTTAAAATTTCAATTATTTCCTAAATCATTGAATAAGAACAATTCATATGGAATAATTTAATACATGTTAATTATAGGTATAGGTGCAAGATTACGAGCAGCAATGAGTAGTATAATTAACTTGCTATAATTGGTATAAAAATGGAACAATTATTGCCAACGGTCTTCCAAATAAAATATTTCTGGGTAAACACAGTTTGGGTTTATGTGCTACCTGTCCAATTTCCACCCCTGAAGTATTTAATAAAATCAACTGAATGCATCATGTCCAGTTCTGGCACCTGCAGTACATCAAATACAACGGACTGAATAAATCAAGGCCAATCCTGGACATTAAAGAACATCTAATACAACGAATTGAATCCATACTGACCGATCCTTCAACTTAAGGTACATGTAATACAACGAACTCAATGCATTATGTCCGATCCTAGAACCCGAAAGTACATGTAATACAATGAACTGAATATATCATGTCCGATCCTCGCCAGCCCACCCCACCCCAAAGTATATGTAAATATGTAATATAACGAACTGATAGCATCATGTCCGACCATTGCTCATAAAGTACATTTAATACAAGGAACTCAGAACATAATGTCTGATCCTGGACCCTAAAGTACTCATAATACAACAAACTGAATATATCATGTCCGATCCTCGTCCACGTTAAACAACAAACTGAATACATCATATCGTATCCCCGCCCCTAAACTGCATGTAAATCAACGAACTTAATACATCTTGTCCGATACTCGACCCTAAAGTATATATAATACAATAAAACTTAATACATCATGTCTGATCATCGACCCTAACGTACTGTAATATAACGAACTGAATAACATCATGTCCGATATTAGACCCTAAAGTACACGTAATACGACGAACTGAATACATCAAGTCCGATACTCGAACCTAAAGTACATATATATCAAGGTGTACAAAACGTACAACATAAACACACAAAAGTACAGACTCTGGCAATGAATGTAGGAATAGTAAGCCTGATTCGTCCAAAATTTTAAAAAATCTTAGTAACTTGAAATTGAAATTAAAAATCAAAACAAAAGAAACTTCATGCAAATATAAATGTTAAAGGGTGGTATTCAAAAGCAAAGGATGAAAACAATATTCGACCTTGACATTGATTCGAAAAGGGCAATAACCTTATGATTAAATTAAAGAAGTAACAGCTTTCCTGCAAAATACTATTTCGGTTATGCAGGTTTCGAAATAATGAAAGAATGTAGAACATACTAACTTTAAAAAAAAAGCGATTATGAATTAAATATGAAAATAAACTAATAAACTATCCCAAGGGCCCTCTCTCTCTCTCTCTCTCTCTCTCTCTCTCTCTCTCTCTCTCTCTCTCTCTCTCTCTCTCTCTCTCTCTCTCTCTCTCTCTGAACCAGTGACGTGTTATTTTTCCAAACTATTACCAATAACTGTTTAAAATACTACGTAACAGGTATCACTTATATGGTGACGATTCCATTAGAATAAACTTCGAACACTTTCAGCTCAGAATGTCGTAGAATATTTTCCTTTGAATTAACGAACAGGTAACCAAGGACCGTTATGATGAGTCAGTGTATTTGCTTGATAGTTTATAAACTGAAGGCTAAGACAATTACAAGTTCGAAGTTGTATACCTAAATTATTACACAATGTAACTCTTATTACAAAAAAAGTCCCTAACACAAAAGAGATACAGATTTATCCTGATGTTTGAATATTTTTGTTCGTAAATTAAAAAATGTTTTTTAAATGTTTACTGAAGCAGTGAACGAATAATTATAGGATAAATTAAGGACTTCAAAACCACATATCATTTTCTTGATATATTCACTCTGGGAAATGTAAAAAATTAAGAATTGGAATTGCCAAGATGTTTTGCACTTCAAAATTGTATGATATACAAATATCATGTAAATCCTACAACGTTTCTTTTTTTAAGCGACAAATTTCGAAATGCGGCCATTTCTACAATTTTTTTGGCACTGATATCTAAGTGTGTGTGTATGTGTGTGTGTATATATATATATATATATATATATATATATATATATATATATATATATATATATATATATATATATATATATATATATATATATATATATATATATATATATATGAAGCCGTTTAACCTTTACAAATAATGGTCCTTAATCAAGGCCTGATTCCATGGAAAGAGCATCATCAACGTGGTCTCAAGTGCATTGTATAAACATCTTTTAATCTCGTTAGTGATGGCTTCTTATTCTGCATGGTAACTGGTGCTCGTTTCTAGGCTTTGTTAGTCCCGTAAAGACGAACTTCACATGTGTTCCTGTGAGAAACGATGTCTGGTATGGTATGATCTGAGTCACTGTTACTTATTCATGCCGAAAAAATCTCGGTAGTTTTGCATAGGTTTTATTTTCGGGGCCTCTTTTAAGCGAAATTTAATATCTGTTACTATCAAATAAACATAGCGAGTCCCTGAAAGGGACTGACGCTTTAATGGCTGAAAAGGATTTGTCTGGAACCAAAGATAATATCTCTTCTGACGTTTTATTCTCTTGAACTAACCAGTGTTTAAATTCATCGTCATGGCCTTTGACCTTAACCATGATATCATGCATAAAAAGCTACAGAACTCGTCCGAATCTATATTAAAATATAGCAACATGTTAAATTCGGTTTGATCCTTTGACTTGAACCCAAGGTAAATTAAGTCTGATTTTCAAATCTCTTTCGCAAAAGTATGCATATGTTAGTGGTCAAATCTGCATCATTTTCGTTCCGACTCAATTAAATACTGGACGAAGTGTTTTAGTGAGAACCCTATCTCAATGCCATCAGTCATGAAAAAAAGAAAATGCAGTGATGACAAGATTTTCGCGATAGCCATTTTGATATAGCCATTGGATATTATATGAGCACCATTTTCCTTCAAAAGGATATATATATTGTTATCATAGTCTTCGTTGAAAACTCCCATTTCGATAAGACCATGCTTTCAAAATGAATAACCATATAAAGGTGGCCACATGGTAGCCACATGGCAGTTATTAAGCTGGTAAGATCATCATTATTTTAATACAGGTATCACTAAATGCCTATTTATTGCAAGAAGTATGTGGTTTTAACTTTTTGTTGTTTTTTTTTTTCTCCTTGAAACTTCGCAATGGATGTCCGTTAGGAAAGTAACAGCTACGGGAAATTTTTTTTAAAATTTTGGTAGGTAACACTGACATCATCTTGATTTTGATCTAACTACATATAGCGGGAAATGCTATGGCGAAAATACCATGTCCATATCAACCAGACTCCAAACGCAACAGTGCTAACAACATACTGTGATTGTCGCTATTGTTCAGCATCATTCAAGACAAGGAAGTTTCTCCTTGAAACGTCTGTGTCTACAGGACGAATGAGTCAGAAGAAGTAGACACAACAAGATTTTTAATGTTACTACCATGGCGGCCATACTGTGGACCTGATCGGTACATGGAAGCAGTTTAATATCATAAGATATTGTAGTGAGAGCTTCATTCTGCTAACAAGATATCAAGATGGCCTCCACAGACATGACGCTGGCGGTCTGATTAGCATCAGACCAACTAAACCTTATTTCGATACTATTATACATTTGGAAGAAGTAGTGTTAAAAAAAAAATCAAAATGGTTGTTGTGGCGGCCACATTCGATATCATCTTATCGTCATTTTTATTCAGGACATCAAAAAAGCCTTTCAGTATATATCCCATTCATTCAACATGAAATGCGATAACAATTATTTATATGATGGCTGTAGTGGTTGCCATCTTGGCTGTCTATGGGTCTCTATTTACATTTAGGACCAAATTTGAGTTAAAAGAAGTCTTGTAGGTAAAACCTCGTACCGATATAAGTATTAATGATAAACTTTTTGTTTTGTTTTGTTTTTTGCTTGAAGACATGAGTGCGACATGTCAGGAAACCGGATATACCGGGGTCACGTGACATAGTGCTCTAATTTTGATTTCATTGCATATGGAGGCTTTAAGGATGTTAAGAATCGGAGTGGATAGTTGGATGGTCTCTTACAGGTCAATATGCAAACCACGAGCTTGATATCAGTTTCCGTTTTAATCATATCTAAAATAAAATCACCATGCAAGTATCCCTTGTAACATCTTTAAAAATTTATCCTTCTTACATGTAAACTAATAACGACTTGCGTAATTCATTCCAAGCTGTCGGTAACAGACGGTTCAAATAACAAACAGATTACGTTTTTTTAACAAATATTTTTTTTATCTACAAGTTTACTCGTAATATCTCAAGAATCACTACATTTATTGTGCAAGCTTTACAACCCCAAAAATATCTGCTACAATACCAGTTCGGAGTTGAAAATATCGAACAATATTTCGAATTGCGATACTCGTCGTTTCAACATAATAAAACTCAAAAGTAATCAATATTACCTTTTCAAATAACATTCTAGTCAAGGTATGAAATCATCACAATAATGGCCACTGTTACTTAAAAAATTCCAAGAATCGGATTTAGCTATTTAATGCTCTTTCCTGAAACTAAACACGTTTACTAAACTCGCTGTATCGATTGAATTTATTTAATCATAAAAGTTATATCCACGACAACATTGTTGGTTACGTGTTTAACTCTCGTCGTGGGACAAATTTTATTTTCATTGCAAAATAAATCTGCTTTCTTACCGTAACAAATATGTATTTTATTAATCAATAACACAACAAACCAACAAACAAACAGCCCGTACTGAAATAAAAAGGTAAACAGTTGACATATGGTGCAACCAACGTTGGATACAGAACTCCAGAGCTGTCTTAAGATAATAATTTTTATTACAGGATGAATTTAATTGCTTGTTTTAGTAAACACGTGAAACAGCTGGCGCCAAACCATTACTCCGTATAAACACATGCATTGCAGTCAATGGTCAGAAATACAACACCGTGATACGAGGACATCGCACAGCAATTAATCACCTGCACCAAAAAGCTGCGAATGTGAGCGAAAATGTTCTTAGATATAGTCTGGAAAGCATATATGCTAACTGCAGATAGTAGCTGAAAAGCTACAAGGTTAATTCATAAATCACTTTAATTTTAGAAACAAATATCGCGTTTTGAAATGGCAAATTAATAAACGCCTTTTCACCGTACCGGCTTCGGATTAAAAGGAAGAAAAACATTCAAGGATCAGACAACACTAATTTTTTACCATTTGCAACCAAATTAAGTTGACGTACGGCGTTTTATATATTGTGCTCTACGATTTGGAGCCGCAGTGATTCAAAATTTAGCATGCCTGAATCACGCAACCAAAAAGGTGCGGGTTCGAGCACTGCACTAATCTGAATAGATCGACCACGGGTACCACTGGGCAAGGCACTTTATTCCATTTTCCTCGGCACCATATATTATTTGATACATTGACGTGCAGTTAAACACGAAAGCAAACAAAAATATACTTTAAGCAGTCGTTTGGCTAATTGATATACCATTTTGTTTTTAATAATTCAACTTGTTTATAAAAAGCCAATCGTCGACTTTTCTTTTTTTATGTTGGATGATCTGAAACCGTTGTGCCTCGGTAGGACTCGCGTCTAGAGAAGTGACGATTCAAACACGGCCCAGTTTAGCACGACTCGGCCGCCGTGGTGTATCTCTCGGCTGGGCTCTTTATTCTATGTCTCGGCATAATGTAGTCTTTCACTAACGTGCCGTAAAAAAAAGGAAACAAATGTACTAATTTCTGAAATCATTTTATTTATTGTTTATTTATCTAAATATTTATGATGGATGATGTGGGGAATGGACTATGTCATTTGTTAAGATATTTGAACTTGTTTACGAACTAATTTATTTGGTAAGTCACCCAAAAGTGCATAACAAGGACAAATCAATAATATATATATATATATATATATATATATATATATATATATATATATATATATATATATATATATATATATATATCTATATATATATATATATCAATAAAGTAGGTCATTGCAGGCCATTGCTATTTCGGATTACATCTTTGATTTAACTACGTTTACTTCCTGAAAAGTCATAAACGGGTCAAGCCATGTGGCTAACCCTTCAAATTAAAAGCCAATAACCTAAATGTCTGGAATCTTAGCTGCAAATCGTTCGCAATTTGCTAGATAATCGGATCTGTCTCGGTCATCTGCTTGTCTATTTATAGCCGCCTTTTAATAAGGACATTATGGAAGCAAAGCTTGTTACCAATCAGGATTAAAAAGTGAATATGGAATTGTCAAAGATGAATAAGAAAAAGAGGAGGAATCATCAAATAACATACTGCACAGGTTCAAATTATGCAATTGGTGATTTCGACATTTAATCATTTGATGACATCGATTGTTAGCAGTCGTTGCTCGACATGACCTTATCCCCAAACCCAGCTAATTTTTCATCGTTAACATGCTATTAGATATACAATAGGCTACGTTAGTGAACATGTTGACAAAAAGTGGAAAATTTTGAAAAAACACTACGTTTCAAAGTGAGAAATAGATGAATCAGACTATATTTAAGGGGAGAAAATTGGGACATGTCATTTAAACGAAGTCTGGCACTATCGATCTAGGTCCTCGCTATTAAGGAGCACATCACTGATTTTACCGTTTTATATCTGATTACAACTGAACGTAAAGGAGAAAAAACAACGAATGGATCAATCAATGTGGCTAACATGTAGCGATAGAAGGCAATATTTAAATATCTGGAATATTTAATGCATATTGATAACGGTGTGGTAGATAGTAGGCCGGTACAATCAGCCACACACCTATATTGATATCGACAGGCATTTTGGGGGATGATATCGTTTATGCATTAAAACCTGACAAATATGCAGATAATTTTTTCTGCACACATCGGTGTACATTCTATACACTTACCGGTATTTCTTGCGGCTGTTGAGCCACGTTGGCTGAAAGGTTGGGGCTTTTTTGCGATATATACAAAATATTTCTGGTTCACATACTATGTTTAGCGATTTGTAAATTTACCTGAAATAACACAGCTATCTGTCCTGTCGTCATTTTGAATTTTACTAGATATGGATATTACCAAATACTGATAATTGTTAAGACTGTACGCAGGTGTGATCCAGAAATATTTGCAAGCAGAAAATTTGCACGTTAAAAAAAATCAGACTCATATATATATATATATATATATATATATATATATATATATATATATATATATATATATATATATATATATATATATATATATATATATATATATATATATAGTCCATCAGTATCAACTTATGCTTGGGGTGGGTCTGGTGGTTTATAGGACTAGGTAAACAGCTAATTTCATCAGTCTCAATACGCTTGTTTATATAAAGCATATGCTCTTTGTATCAAAATTGTTGGTGGATATGGAATTGAAGAAGAAAAGAACTGTGGAACATGGAGGACCAGAGGGACGAGCTTTAACAACGACCGCAGATGGGATAATGTAACAAATGTAGGGCAAGAAATTCTCCATATTAAATCAACTGATGACAGCAAGTGTAGCAGTTATTTCGACAGAAGGAGTCCAAAGCATACAATAAATCTGATAGTTTGTGTGTGTGTGTGTGTGTGTGTGTGTGTGTGTGTGTGTGTGTGTGTGTGTGTGTATTCAACAAAAATGCTACCTAGCACGTTCAAAATGTGACTATATTTTTAGAGATGTACAACACCTAAACCAGAGAGGTAATTTTCTACATATATAGCCTATCGACTGTTCTTTAAAATTCTGAGAAAGGATGCCAAATTCGTGATATTTCGTAAACTTAAATGTTTTTGTATTCATAAAATTTCAAAATGAACACACACATACACATACACCCCTCTGTAAAATCGTGACAATAATTTTTTTAGGAGTGTTTATGTTTGTGATTTACTGATTGGCAATTAAAATAGCATCGACACCAAAAAGTTATATCACGTCAATACAACTGGATCGTCGTATAACCCAGAGGTACATCACCGTAAATGACCAGGCCTGGTCTGAGAACAATTCGAACCCGCACACTGTGTCCATTGCCTACCATACATTAACAAATGCTCATACATTGTTCTTTTGGTGCCATTATGTAGATATTCAAAAGACTCCTATCAAATCTGAAAATCCATAGAACGTTTTACTGGAAATGGCACTTGCTTGCTGTGCGAAGTAAAACCATAGCAACATTAGATATTAATAAATGGCCTTTGTTATCGATTAGCATAGGCACTGATAAGAAGGACCCAGTTCAGTATCAGTACCACGTGTAATACAGTTATATTTCAGCTTGATTCTTTGACACTGATCAAAAGCAGCCTTTGTTATATCGGGAACAAAACACTTGCAACAAAAAACGATGACGAGAAATTGATAATGTGGAATATTAAGCTTCATTGTGTACGTTCAGCCATTTTGTGATAAAAATATTGTTCCCATTTGTCTGCAATCGGTAAATCGATATTTATAAGATATTTAAATATTCATATCAATATGTCTATATCAAAAATATCTTGAAGATCGAGTGAAACTAAAATTATCTGTATTATATCTTCATTACAAATTTTAGTTAGCTTGTTCTGATCAGAAATTATATTTTTAACAAAAAAAAACCCCAACAAATCCAGTTAACATTTCAGGTTAGATTTTTTTTTAAGATTACTAAAAAGTGACAAAAAACTTTGTTCTACCGCCGATTTAAATTTGAATGCTGTTAGCAATGTTTTCATTTTAAAAAAAGATAAAATTGTAGTGTATTATGCTAGCTGAATGAAAAATGTATAAAGAAACCCACAATTGGAACCAAAAATACAACAAGAGGACATAGCTTACAGATAAAAATTACATAATACGTAGAGAGATAGTTGCCGGAGTCTAAATTTAGAAGCGTATATGTGACTGAGATGCCATTTTATTTCATCTTCTTGTTTGCATACAGGCCACTCCAAATTTCATCCATGCCACTAACATTTCCATACTCGCCTCTCCCAGTCACATACACGCCTCTCCCAGTCGCATACACGCCTATCCCAATCGCATACACGCAACTTCCATTGACAATGATACTAAATACTGGTAGAAAAAGAAAGAAAAACAAAATCTCAAATTCATCACAAAAACTGACTGATTATATATATATATATATATATATATATATATATATATATATATATATATATATATATATATATATATATATATATATATATATGCACACCACTCCAATATTCCCTTCCCCTCCACAATGTTCTCAAATTGTCTCCATTGCTGCTTTGTCTCCGTCATAATAAATTTTCTTCATCAAGGAAGATGAACAGTCTGGGATATAACTCGGAACGTTAATTTTGTACTACATTCCGTATTTTACATACTCTATAATACATTCCGATTTTATAAGCGTTGTAATATATACGGGATCTATATACATTGTAATACATTCTGAATATTCTATACGCTATAATACATACATGGATTTTATATACAATATAATAAAGATAGGGTTTTATATAAACTATAGTACATAATGGATTTTATATATGTTGTACTACACATCTGATTTTTATATACTCTATAATACATAATGGATTCAATAAACGTTGTAATACATATAAACGTTGTAATACATACCGGATATAGTATACGTTTGTAATACACAAAAGATTTTATATGCGCAATTATATATACCGGATTTTATATATGTTTTATACATACAGGATTTTATATAGGCTATAACCATACCGGATTTTATACACGTTAGTATGGAATTTTATATACTCTATAACATATACCAGATTATACGTTGAAATACAAACAGGATTTTATGTTATTTTAGATGTCATAGCCAGACAAATTTTACGTCACGTCAACAAGCTAATGTGTTTGTAGTGTGGCAACATCCTGACAAAATACAACTGTTCGTATTATATTTTTCAAGCATGTATGTATGTAATTTAGATCGAATTCTTAGACATTCTAATGAATAAATAAGCTCAAAATTTGCATTAAGTTAGCATCTCATATTAAAGTGTCAAATCTTTCCAACAAATGACTACATATCACACCCTAGACCCGAATTGTGAGGGCTCGATGCGAACACAAACTCTGACTTAAACTGTGTATAAAACGGGAATTCGCTCCTGCGATTAAAATAGCTATATCGTAATTTTTTTTTAGTCTTGCCGAGTCATTAAAATATTGTTTGCTTGCTCCTTTTGTGCATTTTTTACTTGCCACCAGGCAGGTCTATGAGTACCAGGCATTCTTCTCCTTCTTGGAAATAATGGGACAAAATTTTTTAACCAGGCAAGGAAAAGAAAACAAGACGCCCAAGAGAGCCTGAGATCACTCACCTTTCACATCTACCTAAAAGTTGACCGCAAGATCTGTTGGCTAAGCAAATGCGAGTATAAGGTTTATTTTATTATTATAAATTTTAGTATTTGCAGCCATATTTGAGGGCTGAATAACGCCATTTTGTGTGGACTTATAAAATGCTTCATTCCATTATGCTCTCAATGAAATTTGGTCCAATTCTGTTCCATGGCTGATTATAAGAAATCATTTAAAAAGATTTGCTACTTTGCCTAACGACCATACTGACAATGCTGACAAAGTTTCAAAGCCAAGTTCAAGGTAAAAGAAGTCGACACGCTACAGTTCTGCTGGGCTGAGAAACAGCTTCGTTTCTCAATCAAATGCCTGCCATTAACCCCAACCCATGGATATTTAGTCTGATCACAATGGTCGAATCAACATATACATGACTCGGAATCGTACGTCATGCCAGCAAAAGGAAGATATTGAGTTGTCGAACAGCCCTGGGATTCATCCTGCGACACCTTGCATTGTCTTATTGCCACCGAAGATACAGATAAGGTCTCGAAAAAACAAATAAACCCATATGATCAACTGACGTTCATAACTTATGAAAAATTTATCTGTATGTTAGCGAGTTATTTCCTCTAGCAATACGTCACTTCCGCCTATGTATTTGGAGTGGGTATTTGTGACAGTTGCACTTTTATACATACTATTTATAAACGATACAATATAAATTTATAACAACAACATATATTAGGTTGTATGGTATGGAAGATTTAAACTTAAATGCTACCTGAAAACATCATTTACCTCGTCATAGAAGCGAGTATATGCGGCTTGATCGAAGATCCAATTCGATCTATCAACTAAGGATATCTTGCACTGCCGCTGGCACCTAATAAATTTAGACGTCTGCTAAAACGTGACTTTGAACATGCTAGTATCTTCATCTTGCAAGGAAAATGTTTACCAACAGTTTTCGTAAAAATCATGTTGGAAAAATAAAAAATGAGCTAAAAAAGGTCCATTTTTTTTTCTTTCTGAAAAAAATAACGGATAGTGTTACTTATCAATTGGTTCTTATTAAACTGACATGCATTTTTGTACGTACGTGTAGCTAAAGCCCCTCATTAATCATTGGACACGATCACTGAAAGGTAATGAATAATCCCAAGTTGGTCAATCTTTTTCTTTCAAACATGCATCCACCTTTCAGAGTTACCCCAGTAAAAGGGAAGTATCATTATTTTGACATCATTAACTACTTACACTATATAAAGTTTATGTAGGAAGAAATAGGTACATACATTTAATAAGTAACATTTCATTACGAAGAATTCGTTATGCTTATTTTCTAAGTTCCTAATTAAACACTATTCATAAATACCTTCAGCAGAAAATGCTGGTAGAATAGGAGGGATGCTTGAGGATTTAAGAAACTCTATAATCCAATTAAAAGTGTTTAAAAAGCCTAATAACGAAACTTGTGACGGGTATCAGTTTTTTTTGTTCGTACTCCATTTTTGAAGCTTTTGAATATTAGCAATTGATACAACTTGACAGTTATTTGATTTATTCGTATCATCAGAAAATTTGCATTCTAATTGCAGTGATATTGCTGACGAATTTTTAAGTGAGATGCACTATGTACACACGATGATGCACGCAGCTAATAATTGAAAAACTAAGTATCTACTATCCATTCCCACTTAAACAATACGTGTTTACTTCAAAATGGAACTGACGGTAACAGTATACTAACATTCCACAGGAAATAAAATTAAAATAAACCGTCGGTGATCTTTTGTCATCAGCGTGCATTTGCAAAGTAGACTACATTCTAAATTATGACGAAAACTTCATGTATAACAGTATTCGACTTAATAATACAAACTAGACTTAGTAATACAAACTCAAAGGTATCTTAAGTAGTAATGGAAAGAGTAACGCATCTCAGTGGTCGGGTATTATGTCAAAATCTAATGTGGCAACAAACCGTCCCTACAGCAGACACTGGTATTAAAAATTTATCAATACGACAGACATTCACATCGAATCCCAGACAACAAGAATACATAAAGATATGTAGAATTCATGCCTCGTTAAAACGAACAAATCGTACGGACCACAAATCGTACGTTATAGCGATGGCAACTTTATTTTGTTTCCGTTAATGCAAGATGTACGAGTGGTGTTTGAGAAGATCTAAACATTAATATACTTACTGTTCATAAAAGTTCTTTATTAAAAGTACGTCAACACCTCTAAAATTCCCCAACCTCATCACAATTTCTCATTCTGGTTATACAACTATTCAAAATGGCGGCTTTCAAATCGTCTTTCTCTCAACGAAGTTTTGAAATAGGATTCCGGAAATACAACACGGAGTTAAATCAGGGTTTAACAGAAAATGTGGCAAAGTCTGGATGCTGTACCAATTCAGAGACTTTAAGACGCAAATTTATGCGCCGTTGCGCTGTCATGGAATAGGTTTATACATCAGGCATCGGTCGGTGGATTGGTGGATCGCTAGTGTCTGGTGATACTTTAAAAACAACGATGTCCAAAGGCACTAACAGAGTCGGGTACAGGTACCTGCGCGACAAGACCTTTCGCACAGACAAATAAATGCCTATAAAAACTCCCCTGACAGTCAGAGTACATCGGGCGATTTGTGATCTCTCTTCGTTTTCTCAGATCCAAACAATATTATATTCTCTTGAGTCGGGTTCAAAAACGTAAATTATGTTTCAACACCTCTGACATTCTCACTGAAACGTTTTTGGTCAATTTTATCTTTTGTGAGCAATTGTTTAGTAATTTCAGCCTGCATGCGGTTTTAATCAGATGTCAAAAAAATGCAAAGCTAATCTTTCAAATACGTAATTGAGCTTCAAACAATTGTTCAATATATTATTAACAGCTGACAAAATAATGATCGAGACAACAAAATACATCTCACTGTGTTTCGAACTTTTATAAATTGCCTCTTTTATATCAGCCACCTACCGCTCACAAATCGCAAGTATTGTCTTTCAATACAAGGATCGTCTTCTTCCATTTTTGTCACAATCATCTTTGAAACTATTAAACGCCTCTAAATTATATAATATGACATATTACTGCATCCATAAACTTGATCCAAGGTGACCTCGATGACCCGGATTTTAATGCATGCATGCATGCATGCATACATACATATATACATACATACATACATACATACATACATACATACATACATACATACATACATACATACATACATACATACATACATACATACATACATACATACATACATACATACATACATACATACATACATACCTGTATGTATGTATGTATGTACGTATGTATGTATGTATGTATGTATGTATGTATGTATGTATGTATGTATGTATGTATGTATGTATGTATGTATGTATGTATGTATGTATGTATGTATGTATGTATGTATGTATGTATGTATGTATGTATGTCTGGCAGGCTGCACATGAAGCTGACGATTGTTTTACAGACCGTCATTTTGTCTACTGATCGTTATAACATTTACATTTAATGACTGGTTGAAATTATTTAAGAAAAATGTTAGAGCAAAATATTCCGAACTCTTTTAAATGCCCCCTTGTGCATGTTTGACATGCATGTATTATACTGAAGCATGTACCAGTCTGATAAACTTGAACTTGTGTCTTAAATAATTTGTTGATTGTTGCAAACAGTTGATATAGTTTAACATATGTACATATTATCATTAGAAAGCAAATGCATTACAAATAGATGATATCCAATGCCACAAAAGAAAATGTGAACTTCCGAAAAATAACGTAAGTGCCACTGAATTTCGAAAACTTTAGCGACTGACACAGAAAATATACAGGAAATTTCGAGATAAAATATCCCACAGACTGATATATGCACGAACCTTAGACCTAGGGTTATTCCTCGATACAAAATTCCAATAAATATTTTGAAGTGGTTTAACAAGATTGAGTTATTAGTAATCGTCTAATTAACATGACTGAAACGTTATTACGCGTCTGATGAACATGACTGAGTTTTCAGTAAGCGTCTGAACCATGTACTCCAAAAATGAAATAAATCACTTTCCAGAATATTTCAAACTTAACAGATCATTCAAAGGGAAGAATTAAGTATAAAAATTCAACAGGTCCTGCATTACTTATCGTAATATGTGTCAATGCATGCAGATGCCTATGTATGTTTGTATGTATGTATGTATGTATGTATGTATGTATGTATGTATGTATGTATGTATGTATGTATGTATGTATGTATGTATGTATGTATGTATGTATGTATGTATGTATGTATGTATGTATGTATGTATGTATGTATGTATGTATGTATGTATTGCGTGCGTACGTACATATACAAGAACAAACTCACCGAAAGATGTGTCTAATAGTTTTGGTCAGACCATTACCATCCAACTTCATTTCTGACTATATCAGTGTAACAATCCCTACAAAAGGGATATAAAGATAAATAAATGTCTTACTTTTTGATAGCCTTAAATGACACTTTCTGTCATTAGCAATCGATCATGAACGAATGTCACACTGATCGATTGACATCGCGCGCGTGATTTTTGTCTTGGGCCAGTGAAATTCCTGAATGACACGTTAGATTACGTCACGATGTTCAGTTAAGAATAAAACAATGAATCAAAAAGATGTCTGTCCATGTCTAACACTGTTTTGATGCCATTCATATTAATCAGACATGTAAGCACGTAATTGCGAGGCATGTGAGATGTATACACATTTTGAATTGGACAATGTTTGCATCAATGGTCTAGAATATCTGTGCTTTAACACTTTTTGAATTATTTGACAAATTATGAACAAAATATTTCACAGGACTAATTCAACATGGAACATCAATAAGAGTAATGGCGATACTGGAGTGTATTTTTCATATTTTTGTAAATCTCACGAATTTACGGAAAACACTGTAAACACAAATGTAATGTAAATATTAATGGGAGGGGGCAAGTGGTCTAAAGCGCTCTCTGTAATGATCACTGCCATCTCACCTCTGTCTGAATGGGTTCGGGTCTACGATTCAGCGAATGCGGATTGGTGAGAAAGTTTGCCAGGAGCTTCTCGTGGGTCGGTGGTTCTTTCCGGGGATTTCCCGGTTTCTTCCTCCACCATTAATACTGGTCGCCATGCATAGCCCATCCTGTGCTAAAAAATGGCGTTGATCCCAACAATAACAACAGCCACAACAATAAATATGTAATGGAAGTGCTGGCTGTGCATTTATTCAAAAACCTTTTATAAACCCCAATCTAATTTAGCCGCTGACTTCACTGACCTCGGGCCAAACTAAGTAATAAATGTTACTTGTCAAAAGAACACGACGGTGATTATAGTTGACATCCGGGAAAATCGCCCTAGGTATGATGAACCAGAAAAGAAAAAAAAAACTTTTAAAGTGTCCAGTGACTAGGGTGAGCGCAAAGGGTCAAAATTAATGGAACTCGACAGTTAGGTGCCAATATTTGTTTAGCGAGCAGCTTAAAAAAAGAAAGAGATTTAACCCCATGCGATTTGCAATGACGTAGTTCTCTTTGTTCTTTAATTTAAACTCAATATATTCTTGCAAACACATGCACATCTTGAGAATGTAATTTCCAAATTCTTCACCAATCAACAACAAGGTCTGTATCATAACTTGTGATATGAACATAAATAGTCATCCCCGTTATGTAATGTCCAGTGGTTACGGTGAACTAAAATGGTCAAAATTAAATTCATTCATTTTTTATGTTGTTAAACAAATGTAATGACGGGGCATCATGTCGCAGACATATAGCATCATGTCCCAGCCAGTCACATTTTCCTGACGAGACTTGTTATGTCGGTTGTAGATTTTGATGTATCAACTTAATCTTTTAGATGATATCAAATAACATGCAAATTACGTTTGAAGTGTTTTTGAGTTATGAAAATAATTTATGATACTCTTCAGGTCAATCCTAGTCAAGAGTCACAGTAACCACAGTTACCATAGCAACTATGCTTCAGGAACAACTGAATCTTGCTGCTGAAACTTACGTAAATGAGATGTGATTTATATCTATAAATATTCCTTAAATACTTTTAAAAACATAATTATTATTACATAGATTTTAGGTTTTGTGGGGTTTTAACGCATTTTTTTTCTATAGCACATGTGGGCTATACTTAGTGACCAGTGTACTTGATAGGGAAAAACCCCGAAAAGGCTTCGTGAAGAACTACCAACTCACGTGATTAATTGAGATATATAAACTAAACTGAAACGAAACGAAATTCAAACTAAACTCAAACTAAATTCAAACTACCATCTGCATGATTCCTCATATCAACATAATATAGGTCATGGTCGATTTTCACTAGTTTGCATAAGAAAATTTGTATGAATTATGGCCTCTGTTTTACTGTCAAGTCTATACTTCTGTCATGCATTCTAGTTCCGCTGAATAAACATCTTAAGGAATTATTGGAATCAAACCAAATTAGATATGCAACTTAATATAAGGGAGGCTCTAGTCTTCCCAGAATTTGATTAAATTGTTCCTCTGGTTCACTTAAAAGCTCGAGCTTCAATCTTTAATTAAACGTGCCTTCAATTTACAAGCTTCTTTTTGTAGTCTGAAACATCTGCATCGTACAGACACAAATTTATAAATATAACACAGCTCAACAAGTATATTCACTGCATATTAAAGAAGGGTTAAACAAAAGCTATTATTTTTCAAGCGCGGGTGAATTTGGTGTAGACAAGACATTCGCCGTCGTAGAGGATTTCTCCGCCCACATAGGTAAGGTCCTGTGACGCAAGATAACCGAACAAGCCGTCTTATGGAATCAGTACACAATAAATTCTGGTTCAGTAATCGAATACGAATGTAGTCCCAGTCTATTTTTAGATCACCTTTTCCTGTCTCCGTTTGGTGGTGATACCAGAGTTAGATTTTGGCATTCTTGGTAAGGATTTAAATGCAATTTTTTATTCTGTAGAATGTGAGCTTATGGTGTGGTTTTGTCTGTGTGTATTTCGGCGACAGTGCACAATTAGTAATAAGGCCATGTTGATGAAATGGAAGTGAAATCTGTGTTCGGTTGAATGGTGTTTTGTTTACAATTCAACATCTCAAAA
Organism: Potamilus streckersoni; assembly: GCA_016746295.1. Taxonomy (NCBI): domain Eukaryota; kingdom Metazoa; phylum Mollusca; class Bivalvia; order Unionida; family Unionidae; genus Potamilus; species Potamilus streckersoni. The sequence goes on from JAEAOA010000364.1 coordinate 2,531,420, forward strand.
AATGCAAGTCAACCATTGATAAGAACTTTACTGTAAAGCCATCTTTGAAAGTATTTTAGATCAACATGTGATTTGTATTGATTGTCACACAGTGGAAAGTTCAGTATTGAGAAACAAATGTAGAGACTATATAGCAAAATTAATTGTGTTCTATGGCCTTATGGTGGTGACGCACGATAAAGAGGATGGGTTGTTAAGAATTAAAGTAATGGATTGAAGAAATGTACATAAATAGAAAGTGATACTGGATATCAAATCATTAAAACCCTTTAAGAAGGTTTCTCAAATCCCTCATCCCCCTCCCCCCCAAAAGTATCTTAAGTCCCCCGTCCACAAACAATTTATCACTTCTACTCCAATGCTAGAAATTCTAAATACTCAATCTTCAAACGGTCGTCGAAATAATAATACACATATATGCAGCTCGTTGCCCCATAACTTGTACCAGGCACTTCAGAGGCTAGGAGAGTCTTGGGGCACTTCTAGTTTGAGGCCCCTAGGTCCTGATTGCATTAAAATTTGGAATGCCAAAAAACTCTATACGATTTACTCAATATCGATTTAAAATACAACTAAGTGAAGTATGTAACAAAGTATATTTATTATTTTCAGAATTGTTTGCTTGTTTTTTTTTTTAAAAAATACTTTTCGAGGCCTCCGTAGGATTCGATGCACGGACTAACCCCCTTCCGACCCCAATCCCCTTCCCCAAGCTGGCCTTCTATGTTCGGGTCTTACTTTTATACATTCTACTCCTGGATTTATATGCAAACGTGCATTTCAGTATATATGTTATTTTCACGCCTCGGGGAAAGGACATCAATCCATACAAACAAATCGAGACGATTTTAGACTATCGTACCAAAACTGAGTCGTTTCGAGGTCGTTCAGACACTAACTATATGCACTGTTGTTTTAAATTCAGTACTTTACCGGATATATGCAACCAAGCTTGGCTACAGGAAAATATACGAGTCCTTGATTTTAATTCCTCATTGATGGGGCTCTTTTTGAAATAACAAAGGAACTAAATGTAGCGTCCTACATTCAAACTGGTCCCTTAGTTCCTACACCATAATATAAGTCTTACGGATTATTTATGGATTCTCCTGGACTATTACTCGGCCCCTGTCCCAACGAAAACTATCTGAAAATTATACAGATTTCTTCATTTTTGCTCTTTTAATACCCTTTAATTTCTTACCGAAGTAATTGTATGTATGTATGTATGTATGTATGTATGTATGTATGTATGTATGTATGTATGTATGTATGTATGTATGTATGTATGTATGTATGTATGTGCGTTTGTGTGTATGTATGTATGTATGTATGTATGTATGTATGTATGTATGTATGTATGTATGTATGTATGTATGTATGTATGTATGTATGTATGTATGTATGTGCGTTTGTGTGTATGTATGTATGTATGTATGTATGTATGTATGTATGTATGTATGTATGTATGTATGTATGTATGTATGTATGTATGTATGTATGTATGTATGTGCGTTTGTGTGTATGTATGTATGTATGTATGTATGTATGTATGTATGTATGTATGTATGTATGTATGTATGTATGTATGTATGTATGTATGTATGTATGTATGTATGTATGTATATACGTATGTATGTATATACGTACGTACGTATGTATGTACACACACACACACTAACATGATAACCCCAGCATCATTGCATTCAACCTATTAATGGCTTACAAGGAATTAAACATTAATTTATAACCTATGCTTGATTCCCAATTTCAGCTCCCTTCGATCACTACACCTATAGGAAGTACAATTAGCTAAACTTGTAAAATAACAGCTAAAATAAAATGGAAACGTAATACATTTGTCTGGTTGCATGGCTATTAACTTTCATAACGAGGTATCCTCCAAACACATCAGAGCAGTACGTAATATAAATCTGGCACAACTTAGAAGTACTTAAATCTATCTAATCTTTCATCATTTTTCATCAACTATTGGTCATATGTATCGGAATAATTTTGACTTTAAATCTGTTAAACACACACACACACACACACACACACACACATATATATATATATATATATATATATATATATATATATATATATATATATATATATATACATACATACATACATACATACATACATACATACATACATACTATTTCCGCTTCATCACTACCCCTCCCTGCTACCCCTCCCTGCGCCCCAATGCCTAAATAGACCCTTCCCGAGCCCCACCCCCATAGACATTTCACTATATTCCATTCAAACTACCTGCAGGTTTACAAAACACAGTAACGTATAAGGAATATCTACTGAGTTATTTTTTAAAAAATATTACGCTTCGTGTTTACGTTACCATTCATTTTACAGGATGTAGACAATTGGTAGGGAAGGTAGCTGGAGTGTTTCAGGTAAGTTTGCATGAAAACAATCCATTAATCCTAATTATATCAGTGAATAAAATCTCTCTCTCTCTCTCTCTCTCTCTCTCTCTCTCTCTCTCTCTCTCTCTCTCTCTCTCTCTCTCTCTCTCTCTCTCTCTCTCTCTCTCTCTCTCTCTCTCTCTCTCTCTCTCTCTATATATATATATATATATATATCTATATATATATATATATATATATATATATATATATCCCAAAGAAATAGCAGCTTCAAACCGTTATCATAGACAAACAGGAGATATAGCGAATTGGAAATACGTACACTACATTGCTGCATATGGATATCGTAAACAAAGACTCTTACCTGCAGTGGTCATTGTTGATAAATTCTGTCCTTTCATTTGGATCGTTGGAATTGTCCATCTCAATTATTTCAAACGTCATCTAGCTGAACAGATGTGTTTGCTTTGAATTAGTAATGTTGGATGTATTGCCTTAGGAGTACATATACGCAAAAACAGTACTTCAATGATGACTTTATATATCACTGCGCTTGTTAAACAGGTCAAATGCGCGTTTCCGGGATTTTCCCCCAAAAAAGGGGCTCCCAACAGGAACAACAGAATGGGATTGTGTTGGATCAGAATAAATGAGATATTCAACTCAGGCTTTCGTTTTCATTTTGCATACATGAAATATTCTTGTATCTTTCTGATATATATTATATATATTACAAAAGTTCGTTTAAATTAGTGCAAATTCTCATATGAAATTGCTTTGTGTAGCTTGTAAGCAAAGTAAATTTCTCAACTTTATTTCCGCAGTTATCAGTTATTTATCACCCAAGAAAGTAAAGTATCCAGTTATATTGCCCTTCGATGCACGTGCAACTTTTTATGGCTCGACTTGTCTCGTGGTGTAACGTGTCTCATCCTATAATGGAAATTTTACATTTCAGACTTACGATACACGCTCTTGAGGAAGAGACAGCAATATGAAACAAGTATAGAAAGCACACGGTCATGTGTTGTTGTTGTTGTTGTTGTTGTTGTTGTTGTTGTTCTGGGGCTTAACGCCATTTTTCATCACACAATAGGCTGTACATGGCGGCCAGTATTACTGGTGGAGGAAGAAAACGGGAAATTCGCGGAAAGAACCACCGACCCACGAGAAGCTACTAGCAAGCTTTCTCACATATCCACATTCGCCGAATCTTAGACTCGAACCCACGCAGACAGAGGTGAGATGGCAGTGATCCGTAACGGAGAGCGGTTTAGACCACTCGGGGCCCCCATCATTTGTGTAACTGATACAACAAGTCACGGTAGTTTAAACATATAAGTCTGATAAAGATTACATTCTTACCAGCTTTCGGAATATAACACATTCTTGTGCTTAGTGCTGATACTACTACTACTACTACTACTACTACTACTACTACTACTACTACTCTCTCTCTCTCTCTCTCTCTCTCTCTCTCTCTCTCTCTCTCTCTCTCTCTCTCTCTCTCTCTCTCTCTCTCTCGTTTAAATTCATCAGTACCTCTGATGTTTAGCAAACGTTTTCTTTTATCACCAAACAGGTCTTGGTTTCGTTTCAATCGTGTATTGAAAGAATCGGAATCAACACATTCAATGTCACTAACAGCATTTTCCTTCTTCCATTTTAAATACCTTATTTTACAAGACGAAAATAATACGTGACTTATATGAAAACGTGACTTAATTGAAGCCATTTCCAGCCGCTATCCAGATAAAAACCAGACGAAAGGATGTTTTTCGCCTTTTTTTTGCAATTCTAGAGTATCCAGAGATACAAACCGACCATGGTGAGAAGTTTGAACAAAATTGTGAAAGGATGATACTCAGCAACAGTACGACTATACTTCAGCTGTTTACAGGTTTTAAAAAAATCAAAACCAAAAAACCCAACCGCTTATGTTGCAGACAAACTCCTTTCTAGATACGTGACTGTATATTAATTTTAAAAAAATGAAATAATAGAAAATGATGTCTGCAAACTTTCCAATGAAAAGAAATTTCTCACCGATTCGGTCTCCAAAGTAAATGTAAGCCTCTCAGATCATTCACAAGCTTTTACCGCAAAATCGCAATATGAACATATATTTCTTTGAATTTCGATTCATATGATTAGAAAATGGCATCTGTGTTATATTTTTATACTAATTTTCAGTTCTATTTGTGTTGATTTTTAATCATATACAAGGAGTGGGATTTTCCTTTACTACTGCGGATAAAGCAATTACGGAAGATGTAAAAACAAAACTGGCATGAAGTTTGCTTACTGATATTTTTCAACTTACATATATATGTATTTGAACACAATTTCTATACAATTTTATAGATCGATGGCTTGATGTTTTGCGTTGGTAATTTAAACAAAAATTCTAAAGTATGAGATGAAATTGGGTGGAGTTGGGTGGAGAGTGGGATCTTATATCGTAACCTCTCTTAACAATGGAACCAGATTTTAACAAACTACAGAAAATCCTTTTGTGAGCCTCACTTGAATCTGGCATCTTTATTTTTAACAACAGCACAGCTCTTTGGGATGCTTTCATTGAAACCCCTGGAGGCTGAATATATATTTAGGTCTGATTCAGGCCGTACTGAATATTGATCATGAAAATGAATACGCAGCAGCAAATGGCAAATGTTACTATGTCAACACTGCTGTTGCTTGCTGTCTGTCTCTCTTCTGTCTGCTCCATGCCTCATCTCTGAACGTGCTCATTTGTGTTTGTATTTTTGAAATCATTGAATATAACTTGCGCGCGTTGAAAGAATACAAAACATTTATAGTGTCTTTCGTGTTTTCGTTTTTTTTTTATAAAAAAAAACAACAAGCTTTAAATAATAATTGTATCATATAGTATTATTTGAAAGTGAGAAATCGGAAATCAATTATTAGAATAATATGCTCTCGGTATGATAAGGACATTTGACGGTTGATAAAGATTTTGATCAATTACTCCAGTTGTAGATGTTTAATTTTTTTCACAACTGATTTTCAGCGTGACAATGATCTCTAATTGTGCTTTCAAAGAATTCTTGATAATGTTTCAATGAGGATCATGATTAAAATGGAAGCATAAATTCGAGTTAACGTGACAATCGGCGCAAATTCGAGTTAGATAAAGTGCAAGTCATCATAAATTCGATTTAAATACTGTGACATTCAGCACAAATTCGAGTTAATTAAGGTGACAATCTTACTAAACTTGAGATATAATAATAATTAGTAGATCTGACTGTTACCAGTAAAGGTTTATGTTCTGGTGACCTCTAGAATTCCTGTCCATTTATTTTTATTAGCCAATCAGATGAAGCGTTGTATTTCGCATAAGTGAGAGTTATCGTTGTAAATGTTATGTTCCGAACGATAATTTTCACATTTATAAATGTGAAAACTGTAATTTGATTGGTTCGTCGAACGGTCAACAGAGTATAACATTGTACATGTGTCCGTCAGATATCTTTCATGTCGTTAATTTCGATGTTTATCAGATTAAACAAAGGAATCAATAGAATTAATAGAAATATTCTTGAAAGAAAGATGCCCTTTGAAAGAAATAATTCCTTTGTACAGCTTGACTCCACATTTGAAAAAAAAACACGTTTAAACTTAGAAAACTAAGCAGGAATGTGATTGTAAAAACCTAATTCAGTATATCTATTTTTCAAAAACTTAATTTGATAAAGAAATACTTGATAACTCAAACAATAATTGTTGAATAAACTGCTTCCCTACTAGGGCATGCTATAAGTCCTGACGCGGAGCCTTCGAAAAGTGGAACGAACTAAAAAAAAAAAAACAACAAACAACTCGAACAAACATTTGTACCCTTGTTACTTCGAGTCGTCAAATCTGTTTTATATAGAGTATATTTGCTTGTATTGAGTGAATAATGGATATATTTCATCGAGTGTGTAAAAAAAAAAAACCTCAGTATACATACTCAAAATTTTAGTGATGCCATCTGAGTGCTTGTTTGGCTTTTCAAAATTTGAGAAAGAGGCGGGCAGATTCGCGTTATGATACATTAATAGTGAACATAACTTAACATAAAGCAATAGTGATGGATTACCCCAAAGAGTTCAAGGGAAAGAAAAATGAACGACAAAAAAGTAAATGGCCAAAACAGAGCAGACCCCTAGAATGCTCGTCAGTGACTTTTAGCCAAGTTCCAAATGTTGATCTGTTATTAAAATTCTGTATTACTCATAATCAAAAGAATAGAATCGGCCATTTATAAGTCATAAGTATTCTATGTGTGAGTTAGATCACAATTAAGACACCATTTATATTCTGGCGAACATATTTGAGCTATTATTTATGTTAGTTCATTTACCTGAAAACCTATTATCCACCAGGCAGAACTTGTGCGATTTATAGAAAAATTTGATTTTTATAAAGTTTAATATTCCATCTTAATTTCTAATTATTAAGTACCATTTCTTTTGAATTGTTCGGAATAAAAGATGTTCATTTTTTGGGGGAAAACATGTTAACCAGTGTGAGTTTTCCTGTATAATTAACGTAATTGTGCAACACGTGTCGAATTTTTCATACAACGCAAATATTGTTATTGACTACTAAAAAAAGTAATAAAAGAATCCTACTCAAAGTTATGATTCAAAATAAATAAATTTATCACCGACCTAAGCGATGACAGATATTGCAAAATGGACTTTCCCATCTAATTATGTAACTTGCGTTTTCATTTAAGCGTTTTGCCCTTGATTCATGATTGCCTGCTTATTACTCGATCGTCATACTAGCCTGATTTAGGTTGTCTGATGACATTTACGCTGAATCTATTTATATGTCTATCACGCGTCTGTTTATCGATCATGTTGTTGTTGTTGTAAGGTTTAACGCCATTTTTCAGCACATGATATGCAATACATGGCGGCCACCCTGGAAAGAATAACCGACCCATGAGAAGCTACTGGGAAATTGTCTCACGTAACCACACTTGCCGAACCCGAGACTCGATCCCACGCAGACAGAGGTGAAAAGACAGTGATCAGTAACGGTCAGCGATTTAGACTACACGGGGCCCAGTTAACTGGTCATTCTATCTATAATAGTATCATAATACTAATAATCATACAAAATGGAAAGCACTTGACGAAGGAGGAAAGCACCCTGCATACAAAAATATTTCTTTAGACACAAACGTGATCGAGTTGATAATGTTCACTATTAATATATACATTAAACTCATTCGAGGGTGATCTAATACTGGTCGCAATTCATTCCAGTTTTGTATGTTGATGTTTTTCTGCTCCGAGAGCATGGCTGATTATAAAGTATATACGCATTATTATATTAAATCGGAGCCAAAATTTAAATATTATGCTCTTTTTTGATGGGTGGGTGGGAGAGTTTAATCGTTAATGTTCCAGAGTGTGTTTATCATGGTATAGTGTCTCGTTTGACATGAATAATAGGATATGACTTGTATATGATTAACTTTGTGCCCGAAAATGATGATTTAATATTTTGATGATATGTGCACCACCACCCACACTATTTTTCTCACCTGCCAGAAGAGAGGTTTTATGCCTCATTTTGCTTTGGTAATACAGTTACACACGGGCGGATACTAATTTGCCATGTTTGCATCTGACCAATATTATCTGACCGATGACGGTACGTGCTGTTTCGCATTTGAGTGTCACGGCACACCCTTCATCGCATTAGAGTGGCATCGCATCTAAAGAGGACAGTCAAGTCATTGTCGAATATGCCATGTCGCGCAAAGCGTCTGTACCATCAGCGACCGAATGCCATTTTACTAATACTATCCAAAGACAATAAAACAATAACCAAAGCCACCCCCAGAGCCAAAACAAAAAACAATTGGTCGTCACCCCGTGCATGAACCTATACAGTTTATAATACGATTGCTCATTGTCACATTACTTAACATAGATGACCTCATAGTAGTTCCCGATTGTCTGCGCAGATCTTGGTGTTAATGATATCCGGAATTTCTACTTGAAATCGTGTAAATAATGTTACAAATCACATCCTTAAACCAGTTGCAATACACAAAATATAAGGCAAAACAGTGATGGTTCGATACTTGTAATTGACGGAGTACGCATTACAGTAATCGGCTTACACTCCTCCATGACCAAAATTGGATTTCAGTACATCACTTTAAATAATCACGTGTTTGAGTAGTTAACATTTAGACATTAAATTTTCATTCAAGTAATAGAAAATTGATGTTTAAAATTATTATCTCGTTTGCATGGAGGGGAATCACACCATAATTAAAGGAATATTTTTTCATTAATATACGTTATAAGTTCTTATTGTCATTACAATATTATTGTAATAAATATACACACATACATTAAACATAACAGCTTTTGAAGAGTTGGTATATCAAATTGTGACCCGTCCATGGCGCAATAATATGAATATAAAAAAAAATTCTTTGAATTGTGTGCTGTCCGTTCTATTCATATATAGTGACTTATGAACATAACTATAACAGGTAACAACAATCCCCGTTTTTTAAATAAATTTGACTTGGTGCACAAATTCATCGCAATCATTTCTTTTTCCGTCCTTTTTCCGTTTTAACCTGCCCTCTCATGCATAAGTGAAACAATACGCAGAAATCTAGAGTGTCCTTTGAAATGGATGAAAATCTTGAAAATGAACTTGCACCAAGTAACCTACAAGAAATACCGTTTTTCGTGACGATATTTGTACACCTGCTCTTGGGATCTATCAACAGTGTTTATATAATCAATAATACAAAGTTGCAATAGCCTCTCTTGGTTATTGGGTAGACCTAATGTATTGAATGCTTGTTCTTGCTGTCGCAGATATTCGACGCGAGCTTGATGTTATAAAAAAAAAAAAACCACAATAATCTTAAGGAAAATGTCAAAGTAACAAAAATACCTCAAATTACCCCAATGATTCGTTCTGACAGTGGGTCCTTATTGTTTGTTTTTTTGTTTTTTTTTAACATCAAGCTCGCGTCGAGTATCTGTGCTTGTTGTTCATATTGATGTTTCTTACACCTATTATAAGGTTTTAAAATGCGATTATGAATTAAGTATGAAAATAAAATATCCTAATCTCTCTCTCTCTCTCTCTCTCTCTCTCTCTCTCTCTCTCTCTCTCTCTCTCTCTCTCTCTCTCTCTCTCTCTCTCTCTCTCTCTCTCTCTCTCTCTCTCTCTGTTGTTGACCATCGTGGCTTTGTTGACCATCATAGCCAGCTACAAGCGAAAATGCACAAAAAGACAGCGCAGGTGACTTTTGTTTGTGTCATACCACGATGTCTCTGGATCTATGAATAATGATGATAAATATTAAGTCTGAGAGAGAGAGAGAGAGAGAGAGAGAGAGAGAGAGAGAGAGAGAGAGAGAGAGAGAGAGAGAGAGAGAGAGAGAGAGAGAGAGAGAGAGAGAGAGAGAGAGAGAGAGATGGTCGGTGGTAATGTTAATTAAAGTACAATAATGACTTAAGTAAACTGAAAACATATTACAATATTTTGATTACCTCTTGTTGGTTCATCATTTCATTTAGTTTCTATTCCACACTAAATTCCATGCGCCTGTATGTGAATCACTGAGCTTTTAATGTTCAAAAATGTAACGACGTTTTTGTATTGCTTTATTTTTTTTTCATTAAAACATTTAACATATAAATCATCAGTGTGTCTTTTATTGATTTAATCAATGTGAAATAAAAACAATAGAAAACTTAAAAAGAAAACAATAAACATAATAATTTACAAAAAGGATTGAGACTAAACAAAAAGCACAGGACTACGTTTTGTGATGTGATGTGATTATGATTTTTAACGTTGCTTTAACAATTTTTCAGTCATATAGCTACGATGTCTGCAATGTGGCAGTTTATAGTGATGTCTAGCACTGGGGCATCATGCCGCAGACATGTAGCATGATGTCCCACCCAGTCACATTATCCTGACACCAGGTTGACCAGTCCTAACACTAAACTCTTAATGCTGAGCGTCAAGCGAGGCAGCTGTTAGTACCATTTTTGTAAGCCTTTTGTATGGCTCGACTGGGTATAGAACCCACGACCTCCCGCATCCAAGGCGGACACTCTAACCACTAGGCCACCGGAGCTGTTTACTACATTTTGTAGCGGATACACTCAGCAGGGATGAGTTCATTAACTCGTTAAACACACAGTTGCTCGCAGTCAGTCTTAACTCCGTTCATGAGGCAAATATGTATTTTTATGAGATATAAATAAAAAATATTTATTTTATACAGTATATTTATGCCATGTACGTTGTATCAATTATATACAAATCGTTGTATAAATTTTTTAATTTTTCATTAAAATGAAACACGGCAAGCCTAGATTCCTTTTAATGAAATATTTATATATCTCGCAGTGTCATTGATACAGCATATAAACAAATATTATACATTATTATTCTCTCTCTCTCTCTCTCTCTCTCTCTCTCTCTCTCTCTCTCTCTCTCTCTCTCTCTCTCTCTCTCTCTCTCTCTCTCTCTCTCTCTCTCTCTCTCTCTCTCTGGGGAAGGGGCAAATGAGTTCGATAGTTAATTCGATTTCTTGATGAAATTTGTGTTGTCGATATAAACAGAACGAATAATTGTATTTTATTATAAATTTGGCAATTTTATTTCACGTCTGCAAAAAAAAGATAGACCTGTTTTTCTCTAGTCCTAATATACTACCCAGACGTTAGCTAAAGAGTTAGACCTGTTGTCACGATACTACACACGTCATTTAGAAGTTAGTGCTGGACTGGTCGGCCTGTTGTCAGAATAGTGTGTGTGTGTGTGTGTGTGTGTGTGTGTGTGTGTGTGTGTGTGTGTGTGTGTGATTTGGATTTTTATAGTAGCTTTAAATTTTTCAGTCATATCGCTACAATATCTGCCATGTGTCAGATTATAGTTATGTCCAGCATTGGAGCATCATGCCGCAGACATACAGCATCACGATGTCCCATCCAGTCACATGATCGTGACACCAGACCAACCATTCCTAGCACTAACCTGTTAATACTGATCGCCAAGCGAGACAGCTGGTAGTACCATTCTTATAAATATTTGGTATGACTCAGCCGGGGTTCGAACTCGCGTCCTCCCGCATCCAAGCGAACGTTCTTAATCCTTGGTGTATAAAGCAAGTAAGTTTAGGTCTACCTAAAGGAGCATAAAAAACAAAAATAAAAGCAAAACGGGTTAAATCCGTAGCATAAACTGCACTCTTAAAATGTCATTTAACTTCTCATCGGAAACATCATCATGGGGACACATCTTGAGACAAAATGTTGCATCCCTTTAATCGCATCTTACAATATTTAGGATGGTTACTAATCATAATCTGCATCAACAATCACGCCAGGGAGATAACATATGTGATTTATTAGTCATTTAAATATGGATTCATCAAAAGTAATATTTATTTATTCATAAAAAATATGGAGTCATAAAAATACATATGCATATATCTATAAAAATAAAGTCATGAAAAAATTACTCATATATTCATAAAAATAAGGAGTCATAAATTCATTCATATATTCACAAAAATATGGGGTCATCACAACTGTTATTCATATATTCATCTAATATGAAGTCATACAAATTATTCATATACTCATAACAGTATGGAATCATAATAATAATTCATATAGTCATACAAGTGTAGTCATCAAAACTATTGCTCCTATATTAATATTAATAAAAAATAAAGTCATAAAAAGTCATTCATTTACACATAAAAATATGAAGTCATCAAAATGTGATTCATATATATTCATACGACTTTGGAGTCATCAAAAATATTCATATGACATGTGAATGCAAAATAATAATGCTGAAATTTCCTTACCTTATCATAAAGTCAACTTTAAATTAATCCACGGCATGTGCGTTAAATTGAGGAACAGACAAGTAGACCCACGTTTAAGAAACAAACTTTAAAGTCAACATAATAAATGGCTGACGTCTAAGAGAGCAGCTGTTTTTATTTCCCATAAAATATGCAAGATGATATTTAATATTATAAGGCCATGTCTGTTTTCGCGACCTGTTAGAGATACCGGTCAACTTAAATCACACCAAACTGTCTGTCACCTCTTACGATACGTTTCCAATGCATTAAGTTTTTGACAGCGAGATTTGGTGATAAGATCCGAATGTCTTACTCAGTACAAATTTATTTATCTGAAAGGCCCCTTATTTTATTAATACTGAAGCGATAAAATGGACATCTTGAATCATATCCGCAATAATATTTGCGTTGAGCAAGCTGAAGCATGCTCACGAGTTAAACTTGAGTTTCAGTTATAAGTATAAACGGAGCAATAAGTATAAAACATTTGCATCTAATCAAGTGTCAGTTGACCACGAAAATTTAATAAAGTTTAAAATTAATTGACAAAAATTAATTTACTGTAGGACATACTTTATGTTCGGCAGACGGTGGGTGTGCTAAGGCAGAAAAGGCCAACAATATTCCTATTGGGACTTTGTCTTCTTCCGCTTCCATTTGGTGAATAAAGAGTAGTTCGTAATAAAGTTCTGAATGGCGGCGAATTACATCTGACTCGTTTTTCTGGATTGAAAGGGTCGAGAATTTTCCTATGTAATACATTCTCACGTATATTGCCTCTGATAACTCTAATTTACAAAAAAAAAAAAAAAAAAAAAAAAAACCAAAACTCTGGAAACAATCCTTTGGTCCCGTTTAAAACGCTACCTGTAACAAATAAATCAGTTTTATCGACCCCATGCAATTTTGACCATGCAAACGCTAACTGCATTATGGTTGCTTATAGCATTTTTGTACGCTGTTCATGATATATTATAGCCATGTCTGTTGGTCTTAACATCAATGACTTGGACTTAATGTGAGGACTTTAGTTCTGATTTGCATACCGTTACCAAAAAATTGCAGGGTCTTGCCTTCTAAAAGAATGTTAATGATATCATTTTTGGTAGTTTACAAGGTTAAAGTTTAAGGTCAATGTGACCTACAAATGCAAATTGGTCGGTATAAAAGAGTAAGATAATATGAAAGGACTCTGTACCCGAATTTGTTTCACCTCCTACAAAGTATTTTGTGACTACAGTACAAAAAATACAGTGATGCCAATCCTGTCATGGAAATAAATGGCACGATATTTTACTGTTCGTTTATTAATATTCTTTTTTTTTAAATATAGTTTTTTCCTATATATTTTTCAGTCGAGTATTTGTTTCATAGAATTTCATACGTTTTTACCTCTTCCGCATTCATTTTGAAGTGCTGACGTATCTTGAATTTTTTTGGTTCGAGTTTCAGAATTTCCCGAGTTTCTGCAGGGAACCAGCTTAATAAAATTATAAATTTAGAAAAACAAATCAGAAATCATCTTTAAAGTTCAATGTTAGACCAGCAAACGTACGTACCGTGTTAGTAAACTTTAGCGTTTAGCGATTTAATTTGTAAATCACATGGTTCTATTCTCTCTCTCTCTCTCTCTCTCTCTCTCTCTCTCTCTCTCTCTCTCTCTCTCTCTCTCTCTCTCTCTCTCTCTCTCTCTCTCTCTCTCTCTCTCTCTCTCTCTCTCTCTCTCTCTCTCTCTCTCTCTCTCTCAAATGCACTCAAAAGCTTCGCACATAACCTCGCCATGGAAACAAACAATACTCTCTCATTTATCTGAAATTGTATTGGATCTTCTGAAGTATCACGACCTACACGAAAGTTAACAAGTACTGGCAGTATTTTAATTTGTGTTTAAGTATCTCACTTTGACAAGCAAAAGACGTTAATTTTTCTTATCGGATAAAAGTATGCCGTAAAACACAAGAAATGACTGACAAGGAGCAACGTTTATGTAGGACACGGCTAATCAAAACAGAGTACTATATCATGGCAAAATGACATACAGATAAATTTTACTTAAAAGTGTGATGTGTGTATGTGATTAAAATTTTGTTTACATAACTTTAACAATTTAGTCATATCGCTACGATGTGACAATTTATAATGATGTATAGTATGGGGTATACTGCCGTAGAGATGTAGCTTCATGTCCCACTCAGATTATTCAGACACCAGGCCGATCAGTCGTAAAACTATCCTCTTAATGCTGAGCGCCAAGCGAGGCAGCAGCGAGTACCATTTTTATAAGTTTTTGGTATGACTCTGCCTGGACTCGAACCCGAAGCGATCCCATGGTGAATTTAGAGAATGACCTAGTACTCACAAGCAATACCGCGAGTTGGTGGTTCTTCACGATGCCTTTTCGGGTTAAAAATAAAGCCAATCGTATAACCTTGCAAAGATAGAAATGTTGGAGAAAGTTTTTGGGAAGAGTGACCATCGAAATCTTTTGAGCTTTGCAAAGTTATATTAATATTAATGACATGCACTAATTAAATAATTGTCATACATGATTCAATTTATTTAGTTTGTTTAAAAGTATCCACTAGGACAGGGTTAGACATATTTTGGCACACAGACTTACCGCTCCACCCATAAATAAATAACAAAAATAAATAATTCGAAAAGGAATGCACCACTCATTTCAAAGCTAAAGTATTCATCGATAATTCAAACTTCAAACAAGATAAAACCAAAAAGAAGCGTATCATCATGTGTGCGAGTCTTTCGGAATTATCTGTCATGGTTTTCACATATAGCGTAAGCGGGTCATAACAGTACAGACTACTTTTAATAAAATGTAATTGGTAGTAGAATGATTTTTCCGAAGTGATGCATTTCTTTTTTGTGGGTCCAGTTTAATTAGACATCACATGTGACGTAAAATAGAACTGAAGTGAAAAATTCTGCGTAAAGACGAGGTCAAATATCGGAAGCAGACGACATATGTATGTACATCTATAGTCGCGCATACACCCCTTTTCTGAAAATAGACTTGTCCAGGAATTGGAAATGGGTCTCAATCATGTCCGTCTACAATGAAAATTTCCATTTAAGCATGAAACGCGCAGACGGAGACGGTAGAGTCATTCTACTCAGAGTCACATTAGAAAATATAAATCAGAAAATGAATTGACTAAGTTCCTTGCACTTTATATCACATTAAAGATTTCGATTATTGAAATCGATAGGGGTACAAACAAACGGGTTGATATACTCAGACTATAGTCGATGTTGAATGCCTTCACGACACGTGTGACTTGTATACTATACTGGTTATAGACTAATTCTTTCCGCGTACCAATTGTCGCCAAAATAATAATAACTCTGTTAATAATATTATCCTGATGCTTTTTTTCGATCGTGCTTTTCAGCTATAATCACTTCTTTTTTTTTTTAAAAACAGGAACCAAAACTTTGCGTGCGGTCGCAAGTTATTTGTATGGCGAGAATTGGTACACGGCGAGAATTGGTCTATAACCAGTAGAATCCATGTAGGCTACTGCTCAAGTTCCACGCATTCTTAATAGCACACAGAACGCGAAAATCACAACAACTTACAATGTATTGATCACATAGTGGCATATTGTCAGATCCGAAATAACCAGGTTTGCTTTTCGGAAAATCATTTTATGCAAAATATGTCTTTTTTGCAAGCATTACTACCTTACTTAAGGATGTATACTTCTGTAGAGTTAATGCTTACAGCTCAGCATGGAATTAAATTCTTACATTATTACGTCATAATTCTGACGTCATTCAATACTTGCTTTGGAATATCATCGTCTCTTTCCAACGTGAGTCGAAATATTTACAATCTTTCAATAGACTCGGAGGTAATCGATGTTGTGTTTCCTAAACTGACGAGAACTGGGCAGGC
The DNA here is from genome assembly GCA_016746295.1 of Potamilus streckersoni. NCBI lineage: Eukaryota > Metazoa > Mollusca > Bivalvia > Unionida > Unionidae > Potamilus > Potamilus streckersoni. The sequence goes on from JAEAOA010000364.1 coordinate 2,547,630, forward strand.
AAATATCCGGATAGATATCCGAAAAAAAGGTAATATCATCCAAAGAAGGCGCTGAAAATGGTATTCTACAACGTTCAATCACTGATGAAATATTCCCGTTTTCTTTTAAGCATAATGCTATTTCTTCAACCACTGAATGAAAAGGTTGAGGAAATCATTCAGTTTCATTAATGAAATTATTATTTACATCACAGAAACACTGCGACATCAATATCATTATTACGAAGTGAAAACAATCGCCCTCCTAAGTCCTAAAAGCAGTTAAAAATGGCACTATTTACATTCCGAGTTCGATCACAATTATTACTTCTGCGACCCTACATACTATCGTAGCCCCAGTCTATTTCAAAATAATAATAGTATTTTCCTCTATATTTTTTTTGTTTATCCTTGGCTTAGATTTGGATGTTCTTTGTACTGATGTTAAGGGAATAATTTATTCTTTAAACTGGGGATAATTATTGTATGATTCTTAGTGTGTATTTTGGCAGCAGTGCACAATGAGTAATCAGGCTCTGATGCTGCTACTCCAGAAATAAAACCTGTGATTTCCATGACACGTGGCTTTATTTGAAATTCAGACTTTACCATAAATGGCGGATAACAAATAATTCACAGCAATAATTTCAGAGGGCACAACTCATTTAGCTGAAGTTTTAGCTGATCTTACATGATTCTCTTATAATATGATCAGACAAAATAGATATAAGTTTGTCTACGAAGATACATTTGACCAACACATGTTTTATTTAAATATAGACACAGTACTGATAAGCAAATGAAGATTAATGTATATGGAAGTCAAGTGAATAACGATTCCAGATCCTATCTATTATGTAGAGGAAAAGACCGAGGACATTCTTATTGTTGTTAAATTAACTAGTACGAGTTAAAAAAAAATAAAAAAAAACATGTGCCTACAGTTAAAATGGGTCACTCGTTACATCCGAGGTGGACTAATCACAAATATTACTTCCGGGTCAGTAGTACGAATGTAGTCTCACTTTTTAAATAGAGTTGTTTTTTTTCTTCTCTGTTTATTGGTGATCCATGGTCTAGATATCGGCATTTCTGGTACTGAATGAAAAGGAACTATTTATGATTAGGTTATGAGGCTTATGGTGTCTTTCTCTGTAGTCTTTTTTTTTGGCATCTATCTATTTGGAATTAATACATGATTTACTTGGGATTTGGACACACACGAAGAGTTAGTGTTTATACGCAAGAGAACATATGGGGAAAATAAGTGTGTACTTGTCAAGGTCTCTAACTAAATAATAAAATAGATAAATGCCTATACACTTTTAAAAACTGCAATAACATTCATGTAAATGAAAAGCTAAAGGTAACGAACAGCATATGTGACCTTGGGAAATTTACAATTTTCTCTAAACTGGCCGCGCAGCTTTCTATAGCTGAAAACCAACACGATCTAATAATAAATTGTGATAATAAAATTAGTAATCAAGATACAATTTTTCTATATTTATTTAAGAAATGTTTGATCGTCAACCTGTGCAGATATGATAAAATGTTAAATGTTCAGCTATAATTTGATAGACGATCGATGACAGGGTGCTTTTACCCGTGCTTTTCTTTATGTTTTTGTGGGTTTTACGCCTTTTTCAACACAGGATAATCAATGGTCGCCACAAAAGCTGGTGGATGAAGAACCTGGAAAAACCCCAGTAAGAATCACTGAACCACGGGAAGTTACTGGCAAGTTTTCTTACCCACCCACATTGGCCGAACCCGAGAATAGAATCCACGCTTACAAAGGTGAGATGACAGTGATCGGTACAGTCGAGCGATTTAGACCACTTGGTCAGCCAGGGTCACACCTTTCTTAGTAATGACCCTTAATTGGTGGATAGATAATCAACAAAGAGTATCGCAAGAATATGAACACTTACCAATACGTTTGAAGTGACCTGATTTCGTTTGAACCCTTAGATACAAACATATATGGTATTCAATTGTACATGTGTTTGCCCTGTATCTAAGGTATCATTAATATCTCCAAATATCATAAGTCAAAACTGTTTGACGTATGATTATAAACCAAATAAAGTTATAACATAAAAGCAACTAAAGTCAGGCGAAATTTGGTAACGGCGATAAACTAATTATGACAGTACTTCGATCTTTAGACAAATTTGCTCTCAAATGACGATAAGAACAATTCGTTTTTAACACAGAAGAAAAAAGTCCGTAACACTTTTATCTCACTTGCCCGTTATTTGGCTTCTCGGAACCATCATTGTTACTCGTCGTTACTATTATTGCTTGTAGGCGGAAAGTTATGAAATATTTCGAAAACCGCGATTTAAATTGAAAATTTATTTGAATCAGAGAAAGAATAACTGTATGAAGTAAGCAAGGAAAATTGGACGGAAGAGGAATAAAAACTAACTAGCTAGCTCTCAAGCTAGCTAGTTGTCTAATCTTTTCTTACCTGAACTATTTCAAATACACTCTGCAGCTAGTATCACAACTGTAAATAACGCCTAAATATTCTTCCAAGATTCCCAGAATATCAGCTGCATTATGGACTACGTGTTTGTTCACACAGAGTACAGACTGGTATATGTTTTTTTTCGATCAAGACCAGTAATGTTTTAACAGATGCAAAGTCTTTCAACTCAATCTGATTTTGCGGGCGGATGGGGCAGATGTTTCACCTCTCAATGAGAAGTGTTATATTGCTTTATTTATGGGAAATCTTTTGCCAATAATAATATCAGTGATCACCTTACTGACCTTATTGGGAATTTGTTCTTTAACTTATATATAGGAAATCTATCGCCAACAATAGCGTCAGAGGTTGTCTGTTACTCTACTTATAGGAAATGTATTGCCAATAATAAAGTAGATCCTGCCTGCTGACCTCATTGGGAATGTGTTCTATTGCTTTATCTTGCAAATGTATTGCCAATAAAAGCGTAAGAGGTTGTCTACTGAACTCATTGGGAGTGTTTTCAATTTATCTATAGGAAATGCAATAATAGCGTCATATGTTGCCTACTGAACTCATTGGGAATGTTTTCTATTGCTTTATCTATAGAAAATGTATTGCCAATAACATCGTCAGATGTTGCCTACTGACCTTATATTGAATGTGTTATATTTATCTATAGGAAATATATTGCCAATAACATCGTCAGATGTTGCCTACTGACCTCATATTGAATGTGTTATATTTATCTATAGGAAATATATTGTCAATAACATCGTCAGATGGTGCCTACTGACCTCATATTAAATGTGTTATATTTGTCTATAGGAAATATATTGCCAATAACATCGTCAGATGTTGCCTACTGACCTCATATTAAATGTGTTATATTTGTCTATAGGAAATATATTGTCAATAATAGCGTCAGATGTTGCCTACTGACCTCATATTGAATGTGTTATATTTGTCTATAGGAAATATATTGCCAATAACATCGTCAGATGTTGCCTACTGACCTCATATTGAATGTGTTATATTTGTCTATAGGAAATATAGTAGTAGATGAAAAGGCTGATTCTGGCGCAAAAGTTATCCCCATCCTCAAAACAAATACAAATTACTTCTCTTAAGACCTTAAAACACCAAAGTTTTTTCACCTACACAAAAACTAAAGGCTGATTCTAGCGCAGATATAATTGTATAAGGTAATTACCTCTCTCAGTAGATGAAAAGGCTGATAATTGTATAAGGTAATTACCTCTCTTAGTAGATGAAAAGGCTGATAATTGTATAAGGTAATTACCTCTCTCAGTAGATGAAAAGGCTGATAATTGTATAAGGTAATTGGTTTCAAATTCTCAATCATCAGTGATTTTCAATGTTTTGTTGATCAGTTCGTTATACGCGTACGGGTAATATTCACCATCTGGTTCACTTTTGATAAATTTTTTGTGAGTTTTGCGAAAATTATTGTTTAATGCTGCTTTTCTCGTTATGCTGTACAAGTAAGGATAATATTCTCCATCTGGTTCACTTTTGATGAGTGATTTATTGGCGTTGATGTAGTGGTTGAGCAGATCTCTTTCTCTTTTAATAAATTTATCAGGGAGATCTATTACGTCAATATCATCTACTGGTATATACCCTGGAGAAGTATATAATTGTAAAAGATTTTCAGCATGTTTCATCTGAACTTCTCGGAGGATTTCATGGAGATCACTTGAAAATTCGGTCATTATATAATATAAAAAAAAATTTATATATCTAATTGATTTTATGTTATATCATACTTCTTTTGATAGTCTTTCTCATATTTGCTGATCCTCATGGGTATAATATCTGTTAACATGTTGTCAATAATACGAAATTCACGTATTAAATCGTCCATACTATATTTTACTCCTCGTAGGTAAGATCTTATTTGATTAAGCAGTTTCTTGTAAGTTATAATTGATGTTCCGCAGCCGTGCTTTTTTATCAAAATTTTAGGTTCAACTTTTTTACAAGCTGCTGTAAGAGAAACACCAACACCGGATATGATTAACAAAAACGGGTTTAATGATATACCACTTGAAATTATGCCAGAACTAGTCATTAACAAGGGCAGATATGATATTACTCGAAGTATTTTGTTATAATATTTGTAGCATTTTTTTACGCACCAAAGTTTTTTATGATAATATTTGTAGTATTGTATTAGTGCGTCAACATCCTGTTCTGGAATATCTTTTGAAATATGATTGAAATCAACTATACTTTTTTCATTATAATATTTGTTCACATAATCTCAGGCTTGATTAAGTAACTAGTTGAGGTGTTTCAGCCACAAATTCCAGACAATACCAATATGACGCAGCAGTTAATTTTTTGTCATCTGCTATTAGCATAAAAGTTTCTTCAACACCTTTGTTCAACACAATAGACACGGTTCCAGAGAAATTATCAGTCGAGTGACGCCATGGAAATAAAGTAAATATATTAAACTTTGCACTGCTCAACACGGACAATCTATACACACCAGTGACCTCTGCAGTATGTTTGAGAGTGTTATTTTGCGGCGACCAAGTAGACATTCCAGAATCAACAGTATAGACAATATTTTTAATCTGCTTGTGAGGAATTTTAATCATACTCGTTTTCTCAACAATACTAGGAATTCCACTAATAATATCGTTGAGTTTTGTGTTAATATTAGCGAGTGTAATATCAACAGATGGCGGACTTCCAAAAAATTCGTTATTGGTTTTGTTTATGTTTCTGCGAAAATTTAAAAACGTGGTGATGTGATTAGTAAAATCAGTTTTGAACTTGGTGATATCATTGTTGATATCATCAACATATTTCTTTGTTACAGCATCAAAATCAGATTCTGGTGTTCTAAGATTATTGATGCCATTATTGTTCATGTTGAGAAATGCTTGCATTATACCTCCACGCACCGACACGTACTTTGATTCCTGATCATCAACATATTTCTTAGTAGCAGCGTCATTGTCCTCAGTTGGGTTTCCAAGGTATGTGATCTTGTTCTGGTTCATAGCAATGTTTCCCGTAAATAAATCACCTGCTTTTCTAACATAATCGTTAACTGACCTACCCGAATCTTCTATCTTACCTTGATTGTTAAAAGTAACAATATTATTAGCAACTGCAGTAGGATTTCGTACTAGTACATCTGATAGTTGTACATTACTCGTCTTTAATCGTCCTTGTTTGTCCTGGAAAACTACAACTTCATTTGGATCTACACTTGCAACGTTTAACAAATTGTTGATTTCATTTTTGAGCTTATCAAGAGTCGCATACTTGGATAAGTCACCCTGGTAACCTTCTGTTAATAAATCTACTGCTAATGTTCCAAATTTTGTATAGTAGCTCATTATACATACCGTTCTACACAAAATTGTTGGTTTAATATAACATAAAATTATACGATGGCGAAGATAATAAACTTTGACACCGAGCGATTGGTGAAGCATAAACATAACAATGAACTTCCAGACTGTCATTATCTTATTGTTGGGCGAACTGGATCTGGTAAAACAAATTTGTTATTAAATCTTTTACTCAATAATAACTTTAACTATGATAAGGTGTATATTTACACCATCAACCCCCAACAAGACAAATACGAGTTACTAAGTGAGTATAATGATAAACTTCGTGATGACCTTGGCATTGGTGATGATATATTTTTGATAAAACAACCAGAAGAACTCGTTCCAGTGAATGAACTCGATTCGTCAGAGCAGAAGATAATCGTCTTTGACGATATTCCGCTAAACAATGAGGAAATGAACAAGATTAGATCATATTTTTCACTATCACGTAATAAAAGATGTAATTCTGTTTATCTTGCCAAAGGTTTTTATAATGTTGATAGGTTTATTAGGCGAAATACGGGTTGTTTCATATTATTTCCCGGACTAGATAATGTGGATGTGAGAAATATTGCAAACGAACAATGTGGTGATGTTACAAAAGATAAATTTATCGAATTATATCATCGAGCAACTAAAGATAGATATAGTTTCTTTTTATTTGACAAGCTAGCGCGTGATCCAACCAAGATGTTTCGTTGTTGCCTTGAGACGTTTCTATGATATAATTTTGTAAAGCGTATAAAAATAATGGACAAACATCAACAGAAAATCGAATTACTAAAAAAGTTTCTCGAAACTCGAGCGGCTTTTAAGAAAAAGGTGGAAGAAGCTCGACGTGGACAATTGACTGCTACAGAAACAACAGCTACGATTTTCAGACCAATAACTGAAGCAATATTAGGTAAACAACCTGAAACTAAACCACTATCAGAAGAAGAACTGAAACAACTGAAAGAAAAAGGTTTGGTTGGAATTGTTAAAGAACAACAAGAAGCAGCTGCTGCAAAAATCATTACTAGATCTGATGAAGACAAAAGAAAACTAGCTGAGTCACTTACAGCAAATATAGCTGATCCTGCTGCTAGACAGGCTGAAACAGATCGATTGATAAACAATCCGCTAGAACTTGAGAGAAGATTAGCAGAGTTAACAACGCAAGGAATAACAAATATTATAACAAATCTATCAGGAGAAATAAAAGATATCAAAGAGGAGCAAAAAAGAGTTGGTGAGGCTACTGTAAAGTTTATGGATGTTGAACAGCAAAGATTTTATTATATAAAAAGAGCAAATTATGAGATAGAAGAAAATGAGTATGATGATTTTTTAAAGAAAAAAAATATTAAAGATATTGATAATATAGAAAAGTGGAATGATGGAGAATATCAAACATTGATCGATAGATTAAATGAGATAATAAGAGATGGAGCTGCTGCTAAAGATGAATTAAACACGGTTACAGAGATTAATAATATGATTCCACTTTATGAAAGAATGAGAAACGGTGTTATTGCTTTAATATTTGGAAGAACAGCAGAAAGTGGTAGACCAAAAGGTTTTGGTAAGGGGTGGAATTTTAAAAGAAAATTTATTACACTTGATAAATTTCGTGTAAAAAAAATTAGAGAAGCAATAACAGGAAAAGGTGTAACGGTATTTACATCAAACGCAGACATAGTCGATCGTCTAATGCTGTTGATATCCTCTAAAGAAGCTGGTAATGAAAGTGTAGAGATTGATAACGAAATTATTGATATACTTGATCATCTAAGATCGAGTGGATTACTAACATCATCCGAGTACGAAATTTTACACCGCGATCTTATCTAAAATATTAGTATAATGCAAACAACATTATTGCTTGATTCGTCACAAATAACAGGAAACAGCGCGAATTTTACAGTAAATTACAACCCACCAATAGAACTAGATCCTGCAAAACAGTATGAGATTGGATTAATTTCTTGTACTTGTTGGAACGCCATGCCGAATATTAAAACTGGGATTAATGATGAAATTTTAATCGTTAATGTTAAACAATCTCCAACATCACAAAAAGAGTTTATTGATATACAATACAAACTACAGATTCCACAAGGAGCTTATAACATTACTGATCTAAACAGAACAATAAAAGAGCTTCTAACAAAAGCTGGTGGGAATGCTGATAATTTCGAATTAGCGGCGAATTATAACACCTTACGAGCTAGGATAACAGTGAAAAGAAATATGAAAGTCATCTTTGAAGAAAGAAGTTTTGGAAAGATGTTAGGTTTTACTAGAGTTTTATACTATACCACCGGTGAAGATAAATCTTTGACATTTGATGGAGAACTACCAGTAGATATTACAGAAGTAAATACAATACTCATCAATTGCTCTATCGCATCTGGATCTTATACGTCAAAAGGCAACCGCGGGCAAACGATCTACAGTTTCTCACCAGAAGTCTCACCAGGTTCTCTCATGCAAATCAATCCCCGACAGATTATCTACTATCCAATAACACCTGAGAATCAAATTACAAGCATTACAATGCAACTCACAGACCAATCTGGACGACAAATAGACGTGAACAACGAGATAGTCACGTATTACTTACACCTACGCACTGCCTAGGCATGTGATTTTGTGTACATATTTTTATAAAATGAGACGAAGAAAAGTTTATCGAAGAAAAATCGTAGGTGGATTTTTTGGAAATATATTTACAACAATTGCAGAGAATATTCCAGGAATCGCGCGTAAAGTAGCGCCCATTGCACTTGACGCCGGTAAAGCTTTCGCTACAGGGGCGGCATCTTCAGCAGGCACTGCAGTAGGGCAAAAGATTGCTGATAAGATTAAAGGACCTTCAACAACACCTACAGTGTCTGAAATAAAACGAGTAATATCAGATATTGCGCCAACAGAAGAAACAAAACGAGCTATGATAGCTACAACAAAAAACTTATTGTCGCCGAGTGGTGAAGAAATAGTACGGAAACTTGTAAAGAAGACAAAACCGATGACCCCTGCTGCCTTTTAATTTTGTGTAACGATTATAAAATAAATGTCAGCTAAAAACTATCTCGACTTTGCAGAAGAAATTGATACTGACGATGCTGTAACAGAATTAGAGTATGTCGAGTATTTTGATGAGAACTCGAACGAACCGAATAAAACCGGAGTTAGAACTTTTAACACAAGAGACGAGGACGTGTTTCTACTACCCCATAAGGCAATGTTAGAGGTGCGTGGCCAAATATTAACTGTGATAGGTGGTGATATTGCAGCTGATGCAGAAATCGCTCTCGTCAATAATGGTTGGAGCTTGTTTAAGAGTGCACGATACCAACTGGCCAATCAAACCGTAGAAGATATTTCAATGCATTTACCCATAGCGAGTACAATACTAAACATCGTTTCGTTTAGCGATGACTATTCCAGATCAATAGCCACAAATATGATGTGGTTCAAAGATACCTCATTAGGTACAGCTGTTTCGAGTGAGTTTCGTACTGATGCTGGTAATCCTGCTGCTGATAATAATAATCTTATCGCCAATCCTGCTGCTAATGATGTCGCTACGATAGGTAATTCGATCAGGTTAGCCGTTACACAAATAAGACAACAACGATATAACGAGGGATTTGCTAAACGAAAAGCGTTTGCCGCAGAATCTCGCCAAATAACGATGATGCTTCCGTTAAGTACAATCTTTGGATTTTGCCGTGATTATAACAAAGTGTTTCGAGGAATAAAACATACGCTTATATTAGATCGAGCTGATCAAAACGATTGTATAATACACGCCGGTGGAGTGGCTGAGGGACAGTTTTCTATTACAAGATTAGCACTGTGGATGCCTCGGGTTGTCCCTTCATTAGCTAAAATGATGGAGCTCGAATCTTTACTAGCCACCTTTACAAAAAAGATACACTTCCAACAGAACAGGATTTATCAAACAGCCATTCCCAACGCGACTGATTACACGTGGCGTGTAACGACCACGCCCAGCGAACAACTACCGCGACACTTGTTCGTCGTATTTCAACGACAAGCACGTCGTAACCATCAGGAAATGAACAACTCCGTATTCGATAACCCAGACGTTAGACGAATATTTGTGAGAGTAAATTCTAAACAGTATCCTGAACGTGCAATCGAATGTAATTTTGCCGTAGACGCCACCAGAAACATCTCTCGGCCGTACATGTATCTTATGGAAGCAATGCAAAAATATCAGAACGCGGACAGTGGATCTCAAATATCAATAGAAGAGTTTCGATCGCTCTATCCCATCTTTTACTTTGACGTATCAAAACATTTGGAGCGTGTTGTGGGATCGACTGCAGATATTGAGGTCACGTGGACACTGGGCGATGTGCCAGGTGAACAGTATAACGTATACGCGCTATTGGTTAGTGATCGATTTCTGACCATCGATTCAATCAAAGGAAGAATGACAGTACAAGTTTAATCTAACAACTTGGATATAACATTATGAAAACCAAATACACAACTCGAGAAATATACCTAACATCTGGTCAAGTTGAAAAATTATCAGCAGCTGTTGCTAAACGCAGCTCTGTTTCTTTGATGATCTCTCCGGAAACTTCAAATAAAATTGCAGTAAAAGTCATGCTAACGCAACAACAAATCAATAAACTCGATCGCAACAAACCTTTTGTGCTGAAATTATCTGTTTCTCAGGTAACTGCAATGTCAAAAGAAGGTGGATTTTTTGGACCAGCGTTATCAATAATAGCTAGCAAAGTTTTACCAGTACTTGGTACACTTGAACTTGCGGCTGCGTCAGGAGCAGTCTCTGGCGCAACGAAGAAAGCAGTCGAAGGTCGTGGTATCAAACAAATCTATCGTTAATTTTATGTAACAGTATAAAATAAAATGCCAACGAAAAAGTCACCGAAAAAAACAAAATCATCGAAAAAAAAGAAAACAACAAAACGCAAACAAACAAAACAAGGAGGAATTATTCCTTTCGCTCCACTTTTGGCGGGACTAGCGGGAAGTCTGCTGCCAAACTTACTAGGAATCGGACGCGGATTAACTCTACCAGGGACCAGACGTTATTGAGCAATTTTGACATCATTGAAAAATTGAAGGACGTTGTTGGATTTCGAGGAGTATTTTCCAAGGATGAACTCGATGACGTACCAACAGGCGGTTCTTGTGTTGTAAATATTGAAAACTTCAATGATGGCTCTGGCACCCACTGGGTTGCTGTCCACGATAACAATTATTTTGATTCGTTCGGACTTCCTCCAAGCGATCTCATAAAAAAATATATTTTTAAAAAATTTGATAAAATAAATTATTCGTCTAATCAACTACAGCCGATTGGAACATCAGCTTGTGGTTATTATTGTATCATGTTTGTCAGACAAATGCACCAGAGTAAAAACTCTGGGAGTAAAAACTCTGGGAGTAAAAGCTCTGGAAGTAAAAACTTTCTAAAGTTTATTTTACAATTTGATGAGCTTCCTTCTCATGCGAATGATAATATTGCAATCAATTTTATCTAAACTCCTTGATATAATAATGTCAACATACTGTCTCAAATGCAAAACTAAAACAGAGAACAAGGATGAGATGACGGAAAAAACGAAAAATAATAGAACGATGTTAAAAAGTATTTGTGCAATCTGTGGTAGAAAGAAAAGTATGTTTTTGAAAAAACAAGTAGGATCTAGCGTTGATAGAGTTATCTTGATCGACGATTAATCTTATGAAACAAAATAAAATAAAATGAAATGCAATTGTGATTGTGACAAAGATCTTTGCATAGAGCAAGATAAAATCATTACGTACTGTCAACGTTGTAACAACAGAGAAATAATAGGGTTAGGTATAGATATACATAAACTAATTGGTAAATTACCAAAACCAAAAGGCGGTTGGACTTTGCCTGGTCATCGGTATACAGGTCCTTACAATCCGCTAGACCAACAACTAGATGAAAACGACAATCCATTGCCAGGCCAAGAGCCTTATAATCAAGTGGATGCAATAGCAATGCGTCACGATATCTGTTATCGTGATCATGAAAACTCGAAAGCAGATTGTGATAAAGTAATGTTAGACGAATTACATGATATGGAGCCAACAAATCTACGAGAACGTTTTGACAGAAGATTTGTTCAAGGAATGATAGGAGCAAAATATAAACTTGGACTCGGAAAAGAATTATACGATGGTCTTGCAGTCGAGCTGCACAGACCTGAAAAAAAAATTTCCGAGACGTAAAGTTGTTGCAAACGCTGTAGATGATATCTGGGCAATAGATTTGGTAGATGTATCCAATCTGGCTCAGTTTAACGTTGGCGCTGATGGCGCTCCAAAGAAGTATTTGTTTAATGTTATAGATGTTTTCAGCAAATACGCTTTTAGTGTGCCAGCTTCAGATAAAACAGGAACGTCAATCACTGATGCGTTAAAACAAATAATAACGAGTACTGAAAGAAAACCAAACATAATCTGGACTGATCATGGAGCCGAGTTTTTTAACAAAAAGTTTGAACAGTTTCTAGAACAAAATAATATTAAAAAATACGTTACAGGAAACGAAGGCAAAAGCGTTGTTGTCGAGAGATTTAATCGCACGCTAAACGAAAAATTACACAAACATATGACAGCTAAAAACACCAACAGGTACATCGATGACCTTTCTCAAATCGTAGGCGAATATAATAACACGAAACATCGAACCATCAAAATGTCACCCAATGACGCTATCAAAAATCCAATATTAGCAAACGAAAACATGTACCGCAGACATAAATTTAAGGTCGGTGATAAAGTTAGAATCTCTTTGATAAAAAAGGTATTTGAAAAAGGATTTACTCCAAACTGGAGCGAAGAAGTATTTGTTGTTGATAAAGTACTCTTAACAATACCTGTAACGTACGCGTTAAAAGATCTGGCAGGTGAGCCTATAGTAGGTAGTTTTTACGAACAAGAACTACAAAAAACTGAACAAGATGTTTTCATTATCGAAAAAGTGATTAGGAAAAAAGGAGATAAAAGTTTAGTCAAATGGCGTGGGTATAGTGATAAATTTAACAGCTGGATTCCAACCCGGTCGATTTTATCGACTGTGAAATAATGCTATTATAAATTTCCTCATACTTTCGTTTGATAGATTTGCATTTTACTGGTTTACATAATGATATTAGATATTGTCTGCGATCGTCAGAGATCGTCATTAGATTAAAAATCTTGACAAAGATGAAATCAAATTTTATATTTTTCTGTCGGTCTGGAATTTTGATGTTTAAAAAAGGTCTGATTAACTGTAAAAATACCTGCTGTTCGGTAACGGTAAAATTAAATTTTATAATTTTTTTAGCAATGTGATACTTGACATTATATTTTCCAGTGGTTGGTCTGCTATAATTATATCTGTTAACGACGGTGACTATTTCACCATCATCAGATTCGTTGTTATATAAAATATCATCTTCGTTATAACCAATGGATTTGTCTATGAAATCTTTGGAAAATGTGACCTCATCACTGACGACCTTATCGCTGGCGACTTTGTCGCTAGTATCTTGCTTGTAGAGTTGAACGAGTCGTTTCATCAAGTCCATTATTATAATATATTTTTATCTAAATTATTGTTATAAGATGACTGATGAGATAAAATATCACCAAAAAGTTAATATATTAAATTACAACGAACTAGCCGAAGCGGTAAGAAAATGCCTGTCAGGTTATAGTTCATATTCCGTTGACCTTATTGTAATGCAAGGTGATTCTCATAAAATATTGCTAACAGAAGCAGAAAAAAATAAAATTAATGAAAGTGCAGTAACGACGCTAAAATTTGATTGCGATGATATTATAGCATTTGCTCATCATTGCTTGACTAAAACCGAATTACAAAATATTATTGATCATCATATCTAAAACCAATCCTAGCATCGTATTCTCTTGAGAAAGCTGATTTCATTACTCCATCAGCTACAAATTTTACTGCTCTGGAATTTATCTTATAATGCTTTGCCGCAGCTGTAATCGATTTGAATTCGATCTCCTCATCCGTTTCAAGGTTTTTTGAAATAACAGGTTTTGCTGGACATCTAAAATAAATACCACCACCTCGTCCTTTTCTTACATTTTCCTGCTGGGTCACTAGCTCCAGATTTCTCAATCGTTTATCAGTTTTTACGTTATTAATATGATTAATAACCAGATCATTGGGTATAGATCCATTGAACACCTCGTAAACAAACCTATGACCAAGATAACGAACTTGATCTGTCGATGTTCCTCTAACAGTTACCCTGATATATCCCATATTGCTAATAGAACTAAGAACTTTTTTAGTTTTTCTGTTTCTTATAATATCACGATCGTTAGCCTCGTATAAATCAAAGACCGGATGCGGCTGAAACTCGTCTTGTAAGGATAAATTTTCAATATTATCATCAGTGACTTTACCGTTATAATGATATACTCGTTTCCCCTCTGGAATGTCATCGCAAAATAACGTGTAAATAAAATCTTTTCTAAACATCGTAATTCTTTCAGTATTATCTCCCTTTACACTAATCGTATAACCCGCTGGCGTTGCTTTACCAACAGATATTCCAGTAATGATATTAATAACCGAACCAAGTGCATTTCCAGCGTACAGGTTGTACTTCGGATAAACATGATATACCTCTTGCTCACGTGCGCTTGTCAGATTTACTGTCATTATATTATAGGTGATATTTTTTATCTCTAATTGTTTTTCTAGCGCATGCGCAGTGTGCGGTAAATTATCAATTAGATATTAGACTATAGTATAGCGATGTTGAAATTGCGTGATATAGCCAAGAAGAGACTTATTGGAGAACCTGTTAAAATAGCGACTGCTTTTGCAGGTTTTGATAATAGTTATCAGTTTGATAATCAAAACGTTTTAGTAAATTTTTCTGAAATAAATCTCTTTCATCTGCTACAGACGACTGTAAAACGTGAGCTTGAAAAACACAAGGGTTTAAGATTGTTAGTGCAATATCGTGTTATATTTTCAAAACTACTTGTGACGGAAGAATCTACTAAAACGGAAACTACAGTCCCTTATATTAATGCAAAATCAAGGCGCGTTTTGCTTGGGACTGATCTTTTATCACTATCTAATGAAATACACCAAGAAATTTGGAAAAAAATAGAAGAATTTACCGAATCTGGTTCAGGTTGGAAGTTTGAAATAATCAAAGAAATTTTGTTTCACACAATGAAATATGACGCATTACGCGGCAGCGGCCCTAATAGCGCTGGGTATATCGACCTGCCACCAAAAATAAAAAATAAAAAATGCTGCATCAACGTGAAAAACGTTGATGACAAATGTTTTCAATGGGCTGTTCTTTCTGCGCTATTTCCAGTAGAAAAAGACGCTGGTCGTGTTGAGAAGTATATTAGTCACGTATCAAAATCAAATTTTAAGGATATCAACTTTCCAGTGGCAGAAAATCAAATACCAAAGTTTGAAAAGCAAAATAATGTTTCGATTAACGTTTTCGGACTAGATGAAAAAGAAAACGTCTATCCCAGATATATTTCAGAAAAAGCTTCACAATCGACTATAAACTTACTGTTTTATAAAAATCATTACGTTTGGATCAAAAACTTCAATGGACTAGTTGGTAAACAGTACAATAAAAATAACAAGAAAAAGTTCTTTTGTTATCGCTGCTTGCACGGTTGTACAGACAATGAAACATTACAAAAGCATTTGCAGTACTGTAGTGACGTACAACGAATAACAATGCCATCTAAAAAAGATAGTTTATTGTATTTTGTCAATTATAATCACAAATTAAAAATTCCTTTCGTTGTGTACGCTGATTTCGAATGCCTACTTCAACCTGTACTTGGCGTAGAAAATGATCCTAACCAATCGAGTACAAGAAAAGTTCAAAATCATGTTCCGTGTGGAGTAGCTTACAAGATAGTTTGTTATGCTGATTCGAGATTATCTAAACCAATCAAATTATATCGAGGTAAAAATCCAGCTGTCTGGCTTCTCAAGCAGTTGATTAACGAAGTTGATAACATATTTGATTGTTTGAAAAGAGTAACTCCAATGATTAAACTAACACCACAACAAAAATCCGATCACGAGCAAGCGGAAATTTGTCATATTTGTGAAAAAGCTTTTGACCCTGACAACAAAAAAGTACATGACCATTGTCATTTGACCGGACAGTATCGTGGAGCGGCTCATGATCATTGTAATTTAAAATTTCATGCTCCAGATTTTATTCCAGTTATTCTTCACAACTTTCGAGGATATGACAGCCACATTATCGTAGAAGCTTTTGGTGATCCTGATGTAAAATCTCGTTTAAAACTCGACAACTCGATCAAGTGCATTCCAAATAATTTTGAAAAGTATATGTCAGTTACGCTAGGCAAATTACGTTTCATTGACAGCCTGCAGTTTATGGCAGCATCGTTAGATGAGCTAGTAAACAGCGCTGTTTGCGCCGGTAGTAAGTTTGATAACCTAAGAGACTGTTTTGGAGACAAATTTAATTTACTGACCAAAAAAGGAGTATTTCCATACGAGTATCTCGACGATTGGAGTAAATTTGATGAAACATCTTTACCTGACAAAGAGAAATTTTACTCGCAACTCAAAAATGAAAATATCACCGATGACGATTACAAATACGCACAAGATATCTGGAATAGATTTGATTGCAAGGTGTTTGGTGATTATCATGATTTGTACTTGAAAACTGACGTGTTATTACTAGCAGATGTTTTTGAAAGTTTTCGAGAAGTGAGTTATAATAATTATGGACTAGATCCTTGCTGGTATTATTCTGCCCCCGGACTGTCATGGGATACTCTGTTAAAGTTTAGTAAGGTAAGGTTGGAATTACTGACTGATGTTGATATGTTCAATTTTATTGAGAACGGTATCCGAGGCGGTATTAGTGTGATAACGAAGAAATATGCTGAAGCAAACAACAAATATTTGAAAGAGTATAATCCTAACCTTCCTTCGAAGTATATAGTTTATCTAGATTGTAATAACTTGTACGGGTATTCGATGGCAGAACCAATGCCTTTTGGTGGATTTCATTGGATCACAGCGGATCAATTTCTATCGGAGACAGAAAAAAAGATACCCGACGATGTTTCGTATTTCGTTGAAGTTGATCTCGATTATCCTATTTCACTACACAGATTACATAACGATTACCCTTTCTGCGCAGAATCAATGATAATAGATTATAGTTTATTATCTGAAGAACAACAGGCGTCAGCATCACCAAGACAAAATTCTATGGTCAAAAAACTAGTACCAAATTTGCTTAATAAACGTAATTATGTTTTGCATTATAAAGTTTTAAAACAAGCAGTCGATGCTGGTCTTGTGTTGAGAAAAGTTCATCGCGTACTAAAATTTAATCAGTCACCGTGGATGAGAGGTTACATTAATTCAAACACTTCAGGAAGAGCTGTAGCAAAAACTGATTTTGAGAAAAACTTTTTCAAACTGATGAACAATTCCGTTTTTGGTAAGACGATGGAAAATATTAGGAAACGCGTAAATATCGAACTAGTCAATGATGTTAATCGCTGAAACAAACTTGTGTCAGACGATGATTTTGTGAGCATGAAAATTTTTAATGAGAATCTTGTCGCAGTACAGCGACGAAAGACAAATCTAAAACTTAACAAGCCGATCTATGTTGGAGCTTCAGTGTTAGATTTATCAAAGTGGCTGATGTACGATTTTCATTATAATTTTGTTAAAAATCAATGGCCGGCCAGTAGATTATTATTTACTGATACTGATTCGCTCGTATATGAAATCGAATGTGAGGACGTCTATCAGGATATACATGATAATAGATATCTATTTGATCTTTCTGATTACCCACGTGACAGTAAATTTCATGACGACACAAACAAAAAGGTTATTGGTAAGTTCAAAGATGAAATGAACTCGAGCGCTATCAAATACTTTATCGGATTACGCAGCAAAATGTATGCCGTATTGTTAGACAATAATAAAATAACAAAAAAAGCAAAAGGTCTGCCTCGTGATTTTGTTAAAAAGTTTATAAAATTTGATGACTACAAGTACGCGCTTGATGGTGGTGTTAGTTTTATAAGAGCTATGTCAATTCGGACAAAT
Organism: Potamilus streckersoni; assembly: GCA_016746295.1. NCBI lineage: Eukaryota > Metazoa > Mollusca > Bivalvia > Unionida > Unionidae > Potamilus > Potamilus streckersoni. Next base: position 2,565,622 of record JAEAOA010000364.1, read on the forward strand.
CATCATAAGCTCGAAACAGATGTCCTTATCAAACGCGGTTTGAGCAATTTTGATGATAAACGTTATTGCGAAAATGGGGTAGATACATTTGCACTTGGGTATTGTCATGATGATAGAGATATATTTGACATTATCTTTGCAAACTAAAATTTTATCTAAACTTAAGAAATAATGTTTGAAAATTTGACAGTAACAAATAGCTACAGTAGCAAAATCAAATATCTAATGATGGACGGCAAACCATTGACAGTTGAAATTAATAATGAAACATCAGGCATATGTTTTAGTGGTACCCGTGACAAGTTAAAACTTTCGCTCATCAGATCTGATGACAGCGAGTATTTTAATTATCTCGAACAATTGTATCAAAAGTTGCTAGCGGAATTTAACAACTTTCACTGTCCGATTAGTCAGCATAAATACACCAAACTTACAATTGATCTTGATCGGTCAAAATTATATTTTATCGACAAAAAATATCCTCTAAACAAACTAGAAATGAAAGTTTTGTTTGAGTCCCGTCGTCATATGAGCGGTAAAGTAAAGTTTAGTCTCTATCACCATGATAATGAAATATTTTTAATATCATCAGTTGAAACATTAATCATTGGTGATGAGATATAATATCACTTACTTGTGAACTGACCTGCACCGTTCTGGTACAATTATCAGCCTTTTCATCTACTGAGAGAGGTACTTACCTTATACAATTATCAGCCTTTTCATCTACTAAGAGAGGTAATTACCTTATACAATTATCAGCCTTTTCATCTACTGAGAGAGGTAATTACCTTATACAATTATATCTGCGCTAGAATCAGCCTTTATTTTTTGTGTAGGTGAAAAAACTTTGGTGTTTTAAGGTCTTAAGAGAAGTAATTTGTATTTGTTTTGAGGATGGGGATAACTTTTGCGCCAGAATCAGCCTTTTCATCTACTACTAATATATTGTCAATAATAGCGCCAGATGTTGCCTACTGACCTCATATTGAATGTGTTATATTTGTCTATAGGAAATATATTGCCAATAACATCGTCAGATGTTGCCTACTGGCCTCATATTGAATGTGTTATATTTGTCTATAGGAAATATATTGTCAATAATAGCGTCAGATGTTGCCTACTGACCTCATATTGAATGTGTTATATTTGTCTATAGGAAATATATTGCCAATAACATCGTCAGATGTTGCCTACTGGCCTCATATTGAATGTGTTATATTTGTCTATAGGAAATATATTGTCAATAATAGCGTCAGATGTTGCCTACTGACCTGCGGTTTTATAACTATAATACATTACATTAGATCACTCACCCATGCTTACGATGATGGGGTAACTAGGACATATAATCACCCATGATTACGATGATGGGGTAACTAGGACATATAATCACCCATGCTTACGATGATGGGGTAACTAGGACATATAATCACCCATGCTTACGATGATGGGGTAACTAGGACATATAATCACCCATGCTTACGATGATGGGGTAACTAGGACATATAATCACCCATGATTACAATGATGGGGTAACTAGGACATATAATCACCCATGATTACGATGATGGGGTAACTAGGACATATAATCACCCATGATTACAATGATGGGGTAACTAGGACATATAATCACCCATGATTACGATGATGGGGTAACTAGGACATATAATCACCCATGATTACAATGATGGGGTAACTAGGACATATAATCACCCATGATTACAATGATGGGGTAACTAGGACATATAATCACCCATGATTACAATGATGGGGTAACTATTCTATTAAATGACTAATCTCAGAGCTCTAAACTCGTATTATATGCAGCTTCAAAAATTTAAAGTTCATATTTTAAAGTTTTCCATTTTGTCATGAATATATATGCAATGATCCTAATTGTCTCTATCAGTTCTTTTTTCCTTCGACAATCATGCACTGACAGACAGACGGACAGATTTAGTGTGGCGATTAAAAAGATAATCAACACATATAGGTCATTGGGTGGCGAAGCAATTGGAACAAAGTGTATTACTGAAGGACACACCACAATTGTTGGTCTGTGCTGATCCAAAGGAAGGATTCGAACCCGCACAATTCTGGTCGGGATTCTGACATGTTACACACAGAATCACTGCGGTCCCAAGACAGACAGACATACAGACAGACAGACAGACAGACAGTTAGATAGATAGATAGATAGATAGATAGATAGATAGATAGATAGATAGATAGATAGATAGATAGATAGATAGATAGATAGATAGATAGATAGATAGATGCCTTATTTCTCCGACAGGAATATTTTTAGAATTCGACTTTTGCGGAGCTGACAGGAATGACGTCAAAACTACTTTGAAAATGCTCTAAATATACACATATAGTTTTGAAAAAGCGGTAGCTGTTAATTTTGATAAAGCCCGTCTAATAATGCATATGATTGGAAGAAAACAAACGTTTATCTTTCATATTCAAGTGAATATTTACACATGTGGGCACTAAGCATTTGAGAAAGAAAATACTCCTAGAAGGAATAACTACACTGTTAAAGGCATGTACAGTACGTTCGAAGGGTAATGGAGTCAGTATGGTACGTTTTACGAAAAGAAATAACCCTCTGTTCAAAAAGAGATTTGCAAAGGAGAACGTATGAGCTTAAAAAGGAAGATACGCATGCAATGTAAACTATCACTATGTGTCAGTAGATGAGATAAAACGATTGTGATACGTCTAAGTGAGAAATATGACGACAGGCCAACATTTTTGTTCTATTTTTGATTGAGATAAGAGGTTTACATAGATAATACCTTATATATCTCCCCCTGCCCCGGTTGAGAATTATTGTGAGTTACAGGGCAATGGCAGACCTTTTGAACAGAAGTTTAAACCAATATGCATTTTCTTTGAGAAAGAATTTTTTTATATTGGTTCATTTTCAGGATACTCTTTAAAAACATATAAAACAGCTGAATAGACTACAGACCAAGACCGAGGTTTTCAATGAACACCTTAGCACGTGCAAATTGTATTCAGTTACTTCATCAGCGGCTACATAACACTGAACATTTAGTTGTAAAGTGGCAAAATATTCGACTGACAAGAAAAGTACCCAGGGGAATAAATCTTGCTTGAATAAATTTATAATGATATCCATATTTAAAATAAATAAATAAATATGGCAGAAGGACTGTACTCGTTTATTTCCTCTGCAAGAATGTAAATTATTGTCCTTACATTTTTTACGTTAGACCATTTAGAAATTTCGTTAGATACTGTGGTGTATTAATGAATGGAGTGAGTGTACAGCTGATTGCCTTTACTTCCGCTCGTCGTTCAGGAATGCGGAGTTGGACAGAGATTTTGTCCAAATATTAGATAGTGCAACATGTTTAAATAGAAATGTGTATATTCTGGTCTAAATTCATTTATATACATAGAAATTAAAGATAATTTTCAGCACAAGAATTATATATCCAAGCAGCTTATTGTTTAGCATGGCCATCGGAACAAGAAAGGCGCGGAGACTATCTTTAATGCTGTTAGTGGAATCAAGAAACTTTACTCATTATGTAAGTAAAATAATTAGAAAATTCACTTTGCAAGATGTTGTCTAATTGCTTTCATGTTTCTTATCATCGGTAGGACTTTATTTTCCCAACACTGATGTACTTTACCATGATATCATATTTTGTAAGCTTCCTGTGAAAAAGATAGCCCAGTGAAAACCACTTCGTATTGATTTATTTTTATCACACATTAAGCACCTCTTCTCGGATCAAACAAGCAAACAAGAACTTGCAAACAAATCTGAATGGCAGATTTAATTATACCAACCGTTCGTAAACAACAGAGACTCGTATACACTAGGCTAGTAGCCTTCTGTCAGTCCACGAGATCACAATCTGCGTTCGATTGATGTTGACATCCGTCAGTCCGCGAGAACATGATCTGCGTCGATTGATGTTGACATCTGTTTGGCTGTATTTATTGTGTCTGCAAAGTCCTATGCGAGAGTTGCAGTATCTGCCACACATACTGCACTTGTGATCTGTAGCTGATTTATTTCATTGCTGCTAGACCTATCTGTGGTTTACTTTCTTTTTTGCTTTCTGCCTAAGATCGTTCTCGTACCATAAGAGTCCCTCTTGTACCTCATGATGTAACGTACGTCCAGGTGTCTGTTCTGATGCCTTTAAATCACGCTTGTATGTATCTTTATATAGTAGATGGAATCTTCCAAATGGTCTTTTCCCCGTTTCCAGCTCTCCATATAGGCGGTCTATTGGAATGCATCCGTCCTCCATTCTGGACACCTGGTAAAACAAACGCAAGCGTCATTGCCTAGTAAGAGTGTACATACTTGTGTTTTATGCTCTGTCAAGCAATGTGCTGTTGGGAACTTTACATTCCTCTTCCTTTAACTTTCCAGGTAATGTTAAGGATGCACCTGAGACAGCTCATGTGGAATGCATTAAACTTTCATTTATGCTGTGTATACAAAGTCCAAAATTCACTCCTATATAGGAGTATACTCCCTCTAAGTCTGGAAAGGTTGGTAAGGTCACCGTCTGATCTAGTACGAAGGAAGACACATTCTATAGCTGGTCCAAAAGTGTACTTGAGCTGGACGGAGAAGAAAGGAAAGTACAGAAAAGCGTAAGGGTAAGGAAACAGTCCCGTTTTATGCCACTTCTGATCTCACAATGGTCCCCTTCATTTCTTTGTGAAAGAACGTCACAATACTGAGTAGGGCTGGCAGACAAGACATGTTTGCATGGATATTGGATCCATGCTAACAAGGTCGAAGGCCTTGATCAGCTCAATGAAGACGACATAGAGTGGATTCCTCTACTCTCTACACATTTCTTGCAGATATCTGAGTGAAAATACCATATAAGTGGTGGATCTTTTGGCACTAAACCATCATCGTAACTCTGGGTAGATTCGTTCAGCAAGCAGTTGGAGCCTCTTCAATGCAATTTTAGCAAAGAGCTTTCCCAAGATGAAGGGAAACGCCATGGTAGTTGTTGAAGTCAATTATGTCACCTTTATTCTTGTAATGGTTGATAATATTGGTATGGTTCATGCCTTGCGGTACGAAACCTTCTTTCCAGCACTGGCCGAGGAGTTCGTGTAGTTTTATGAGAAGGATTTTCTTGGCCCATTTGATGACTACAATTGGTATGCCATTTATTCCTGGGGTCTTTCCAGGGGCAAGTTCGTCCAGTTCTTGACTGAGTTCATCGAGAGTTAGCACGCTATCAAACTCGACCGTTGTTGGTAAGCACTAAGCAGCAATAGGGCAGTCTCACTGACCTTGTTTCCTCTTGAACAGAGTTCTGAATAATGCCCCACCCAAAGTTTCATCTGCTTCTGACAAGCCTATTATAATCTTGCTGATGGTAGTCTTCAGTGGGTTAGTCTTTTGTTTTGGCCCAATAGCCACTTTGATACCATATTGAATGTGTATTATGGGAACGATATCGGCTGAGATCTGAATCCTTGAGCAGAGTTGAAGCCAGAAAATATTCGCACAACACCGTGCAGTTCACTGGATTTTGTTATAGGATGTCTTGACGGCTTGCAACTTCTTATCAGTTGGTAAGGTTTTGTAGGCATCAAAAGCCTGTGGTTTCTCTTCGATAGCAGAGAGCATTTCTTTTGAGTGAGCATCAAACCAGTCATTTGACTTTTCGCGCCCTTTGGTATGGAAAATGTTCCTGATATGTTTTCATTTTTTCAGCGGTATTTGTTTTGGAAGCCCTGGGGAGAGCTTCCTCCATAAACTCTGACAAAATCAAGCATCTTCCTGAGTAAGCGGGTCTTACTTGTTTCAGTTCGATATCTTCCCTTTTTCTTGAAGCAATACAGTCTGTTCGGCAGGAGCTACACATTGCTGCACACAAGAGAATGATCAGTGTCACAGTCTGCGTTATGGTAACTGCGCGTTATTTTTACACTGCTAAGATTAGAGCGCCTTGTGAGGTCAAGAAGGTTGGACCTGAGGTTGGGGCATGGTTATGAAGAAGGTGTCAGTGATGGCAAGACTGTGATAGCAGCAGAGTTTAAGGAGACGCCAAACTTTCTTATGTATTTTCCTCCTTTCGAAATGTATCAAGCAGGTTGGCAAGGATTCTATGATTGAAGTCACCAAGGGTTGCAAGGTAACTTTTACAATGATAACGTTGAGGTCACAATAAAACTGGTTTTTAGCTTACGGGGAGGATGTCAATGTAGGCGCTCATCAAGCTGATCAACCCAGTTGATGTCTGAAGGTGACGCTTCAGGATTCTTTCAGTTCCCTCTGAGGGAGCTACAATGGAACTACGCAGACTGCTCTTGATAGAGAAATCAACGCCATCCTATGTTGGCTCATCTTGAGGCTTGTCCTGCCAGCACAATGAATAGTCTTTCTCCCTGAGTGTGTCAAATGCAGAGACTCTTGTTTCTTGCAGGGTGACAATGTCCATCTGAAACCTGCACAGTCCTTTGTTGATCAACGCTGTCTTCCGAACGTCATTTACATGTTTAAGATTTTGCGAGTGTCACACTGTCTTAGTCTTCACGTTCCAGATTCCCAGCCTAAGTGCTGGTAGTTTGCTTTTCTGTTTTGTTATGCCTGGTGCAAGGTTTCCAATCAACGTGTTAAGCATACACTCTACGCCCACGCATCCAGTATACCAGGCATATCGTAGTGGAACAGAACCTTATTGACTGGGGGCTGCCCAGTTTGTGGCAGACGGCATCTGTCCAGTGAGATTACATCATATCTTCCACCGTTGGAAGCAGGCCATGGCGCCTCACTTTTCGCCAGTTAAGCACTAAGACTTGTAACTGGTAACTGCTGATTCCCGTGTTATGTTGACACTATATAGCGAAGCTAGAGTGTCTTCTTCAGAGTAGGCAAATGTCCGTCGAAGATCTATTCTTGATTTGGGTTGACATTATTTAGGCTCTGTTCACAACAAAAATTAATTGAATGAAGACTAAATATACCAAATATGAGCAATAAATAAAGGTTAGATTCAAGCCTCTTAAACATGCTTTAAAAATAAAATGGGTGTGAATTTATGTTCACTGATCAAATGTGGTGTCAAGCTACCCTTAAGATCCATAATTGTGTGTGTGTGTGTGTGTGTGTGTGTGTGTGTGTGTGTGTGTGTGTGTGAGAGAGAGAGAGAGAGAGAGAGAGAGAGAGAGAGAGTGTAGATATTTTACATTTAACAATGCATTTTTTCAGGTGACAACAGTCACATATGTGCACTATCGGTGATGCGGGATGCGAGTATACATCAAAGCTAAATGTTACTATATATAAATAAAGTTTTATAAAGATGACTGGGGGGAAGTCATATCTGATGGTAGGGAAAAGTCCAGGGGGAAATGTCCGGGGATGTCGGGGGTGGGGAGTCGGGTGGGGATGTCCAGGGGTGAGATTACCTGATACCGACACAATGTGATGGACTGAATTGCATGAAGCCTGCGGGCCGCGAGCTGTATGTACATTGCCTGGATTAGCATCTAGGACACGTAAATCTTCCGAGACATAATTACGCACACAGGCTAACTGCTGTGGCTACCTGTCTTCAGATGTCTTCAAGTTTAAGAATCAGCAAAAGTTCAAGAGGTTGCTCACATATGGGAGGAGAGATGAAAGGTATTTGATATTAACGTGGTCTGCAGATGTAAAATTTTAAGCTTGGTTTTGGCAGAGCCAGAGGTAAGAGCTGAGTTTAGTAGATTCTGGCTATAAGTGTCTCCTTGGGGTTTGTTGCTGCTGTTGCTCAGCAAGTAAACCAACTGCTGATGCCCTTTCGTTCATGTATTTTTTTATGGATTTCAATGTTTGACGTCTGTCGAGCAATAGGAGATGTATGTGCATGGGTAATCGAATTTTGCCTGACTCAATGTTGGATTCTTTCTTTCTCTTTCCTACTGACACGGGTGTGAAGATAAACTGTTTGATCCAGTCACTTCAGGATGAAGGTGTTGACTTGGTTATTTTAGTGAAACTCCTCTCGGAAATTGTCTCGAACAGTTGAAGTCCTTGCAATAATTGTCCTAATTGCGATTTTGCCGTTTCTGAAAGAAATCGGGTTGATTTATTAATTAATTCTTATTTTAATTGTAACATGTCGGTGAGCTGAAGATCAGAATATAACCGATTCCGACTGGTGCCAACCGGTTCTGGCCAGTAGAAAACAGTTCCAAACCGATTCCAACCGGTTTAAGGCGAGTAACATTGAGCATTTTTTACCCTTTTTGAACGCGTTATAACCGGTTTCAAACGGTTAGAACCGGTTTCATCCGGTTCCGCCTGGTACCAACCGGTTCTGGTCAGTAGACACCGGTTCCAACAACCGATTGCTTGTAATGAATTAAAGTTAATTTTCCACCTTCCATACAATCTAAGGGTATAAATGTGATGTCTCTCCTAGATAGTGTGTGTGCGTGTGTGTCTGTGTTCGTGTGTGTGTATGTGGTTGTTCATGTCATTTTTATGTTCTCCCCTACTATCCTTCTTAGAGCTGTCATATTAGCATGGGTAGAAATACTCCTCGTTGAGGGAGCTTTGTTTCTTTTGTCTAATGAGGATTTTCTTTTTCGCTATTTGTCCAAGACGGTAACAATATCGTCGCAATTACTGTTTCTGTCTCTGGATATATGAACCTTTCTTTTCGAAACATTAAAATAACATTCGTACATGGTTTCGATGACTTCGTTTGATCCTGTTTGAATAATTTTATTTCGCATTGGAGTGGTGGACTTAATAAGTACTGACAAAACGTCCAGATGTTTAACTAAACGAGGAGGGAAATCCTATTTTACATTTTGAATGGTCTCCTCGGTTGATGGTGTAATCTTTTATAACTTTGTTCAGTGGGAAAACAGAAGATAATCTTGTTCAACACACTTTCTTTTTTACTAGAATTCGTGTTCACTGTTGGTCGGGACGTCATAACAAATTTAAGGTATTGCTGGTGTTCTCAGCTGACTACATAGTGCCAGTTCTTGTTTGGACAAATCCTATTCACTTTGTAACATGCATATTATATCTTATATTTGATAGTAGTTTTCCTACATTTTTATCACTGTATATCCTTGACTTTCTAAATACTGGCGTCGTTGGTATGTTTGGTTGTACAATTCTTCACTGATAATGAATTGTGAGAAAGGATTTCAGGTATCAGAAATAAACGATTTGAAATTCGTACACTGTATGTGGGTTTTTAAGTCCCAACCATTCACGGAATAATATCCAATTTTCATTTTTCTCCATCGCCGTTTCTAGCATGCTGACAATGTCAGATACTGATTGATGCCATATCTAGATAGTTGATACAATGACTATGTCAGATTCTGATTGATAACTTGTCTAGAGAGTCAACACAATGACCATATCAGATCCTGATTGACACCTTGTCTAGAAAGTCAACACAATGACCATGTCAGATCCTGATTGATACCTTGTCTAGAGAGTCAACAAAATGACCATGTCAGATTCTGATTGATACCTTGTCTAGAGAGTCGACACAATGACCATGTCTGATTCTGATTGATACCTTTTCTAGAGAGTCGACATAATGACCATGTCAGATCCTGCTTGATAACTTGTCATAAGAGTCGACACAATGACCATGTCAGATCCTGAGTGATACCTTGTCTAGGGAGTCGACACAATGACCATGTCAAATTCTGATTGATACCTTGTCTAGAGAGTCATTACAATGACCATGTCAGATCCTGTTTGATACCTTGTCTAGAGAGTCAACACAATGACCATGTCAGATCCTGATTTATACCATGTCTAGAGTGTTGACACAATGACAATGACAGATTTTGATTGATACCATGTCTAGAGAGTCAACAAACTGATATGTCAGATATTGATCGATACCATGTCTTGAGAGGCAACACTGATCATGTAAGATTCTGATTGATGCATTGTCTAGAGAATTGACACAATGGCCATGTCAGGTCCTGGTTTTGGCAGAGCCAGACGTAAGAGCTGAGTTTAGTAGATTCTGACTAAAAGTGTCTCCTTCGGGTTTGTTGCTGCTGTTGCTCAGTAAGTAAACCAACTGCTGATGCCCTATCGTTTATGTATTTTTATGGATTTCCAACCGGTTCCAACCGGTTTAAGGCGAGTAAAATTTAGTATTTTTAACCCTTTTTGAACACGTTATAACCGGTTTTAATCGGTTTCAAACGGATAGAACCGGTTTCATCCGGTTCCGCCTGGTACCAACCGGTTCTGGCCAGTAGAAACCGGTTCCAACTACCGATTGCTTGTAATGAATTAAAGTTAATTTTCCACCTTCCATACAATCTAAGGGTATAAGTGTGATGTCTCTCCTAGATAGTGTGTGCGTGCGTGTGTCTGTGCGTGTGTCTGTGCGTGTGTGTATGTGTGTGTGTGTGTGGTTGTAAGTGTCATTTTTATGTTCTCACCAACTGTCCTTCTTTAAGCTGTCATATTAACATGGGTAGAAATACTACTTGTTGAGGGAGCTTTGTTTCTTTTGTCTAATGAGGATTTTCTTTTTTTGCCCTTTGTCCAAGACGGTAACAATATCGTCCCAATTACCGTTTCTGTCTCTGGATATATGAACCTTTCTTTTCGAAACATTAAAATAACATTCGTACATGGTTTCGATTTCTTCGTTTGATCCTGTTTGAATAATTTTATTTCGCATTGGAGTAGTGGATTTAATAAGTACTGACAAAACGTCCAGATGTTTAACTAAACGAGGAGGGAAATCCTATTTTACATTTTGAATGGTCTCCTCGGTTGATGGTGTAATCTTTTATAACTTTGTTCAGTTGGAAAACAGAAGATAATCTTGTTCAACACACATTCTTTTTTACTAAAATTCGTGTTCACTGTTGGTTGGGACGTCAAAAAAATTAAGGTATTGCTGGTGTTCTCAGCGGACTACATAGTGCCAGTTCTTGTTTGGACAAATCCTATACACTTTGTAACATGCATATTATATCTTATATTTGATAGTAGTTTTCCTACATTTTTATCACTGTATATCCTTGACTTTCTAAACACTGGCGTCGTTGGTATGTTTGGTCGTACATTGATAATGAATTGTGAGAAAGGATTTCAGGTATCAGAAATAAACGATTTGAAATTCGTACACTGTATGTGGGTTTTTAAGTCCCAACCATTCACGGAATAATATCCAATTTTCATTTTTCTCCATCGCCGTTTCTAGCATGCTGACAATGTCAGATACTGATTGATGCCATGTCTAGATAGTTGACACAATGACTATGTCAGATTCTGATTGATAACTTGTCTAGAGATTCGACACAATGACCATGTCAGATACTGATTGATACCTTGTCTAGAGAGTCAACACAATGACTATGTCAGATCCTGATTGATATCTTGTCTAGAGAGTCGACAAAATGACCATGTCAGATCCTGCTTGATACCTTGTCTAGAGAGTCGACACAATAACCATGTCAGATTCTGATTGATACCTTGTCTAGAGAGTCGACACAATAACTATGTCTGATTCTGATTGATACCTTGTCTAGAGAGTCGACACAATGACCATATCAGATTCTGATTGATACCTTGTCTAGAGAGTCGACACAATGACCATGTCAGATTCTGATTGATACCTTGTCTAGAGAGTCAACACAATGACCATGTCAGATCCTGATTAATTTCTTGTCTAGAGAGTCAACACAATAACCACGTCAGATCCTGATTTATACCATGTCTAGAGTATTGACACAATGACAATGACAGATACTGATTGATATCATGTCTAGAGAGTCAACAAACTGACATGTCAGATATTGATCGATACCATGTCTAGAGAGGCAACACAATGACCATGTCAAATTCTGATTGATGCATTGTCTAGGGAATTGACACAATGGCCATGTCAGATCCTGATTGATACCGTCTCATTCTGGGTCGTTATACATGTGTAAAAAAAAAAAAAAACTAGATGAAAACCGAAGACTTAGCCATAGATGGAACATGAGACTTGAACTCTTACATTTCACAGTGCATGTCCATGCCCTCGTTCGAAATTTTCTGGAGGTCACTTTTGCGTAGCTCCAGTGTGAAAATAATTTTCATGGGCTACAAAACGAATTTCTTCGAGGATCTTGACTATCGGTATCGTGACGGTAGATAGACCAATCATTTCCTATTCAATATCTCTTGCATGAACTTAAGACAATAGATCTCTTATTGTAAGTGGCGACACCTTACGTTGTCATCTTTAGCTTCTGATTTCTCTTGAGTTCTCTCATGATCATTGTTGATTTAAGCAATTTACCTATCTATCTGACAATTTTTCTCTCTCCTCGCTAGACAGTCATCGTGTGAAACCAATGACTACATTCTTAACATTACATCTTATCTCCCAAATTTCATTCTGGCTGCCTGATTTCAAATTTTGTTCGGATCCATAATCGTTTACTCTTTTTAACAGAGAAGTATTGTTTATGCGTAAATCACCGTACCAGCAGCAGAGAGGCTGAACAGACAAATTTGCATGAGACCTTATTTTTGAAAATTAAGGGTTCCTACGAAGGCTGAGAAAAAACGTTTTTGCCTTAATAATGAAAACTTCTTTAATTGACCAGATTTTTTGCTCGATACCTACTTTGAAGTTAATACTTACATTTCTTACTTGCCAAAAAAACACCCTGTTTACGTTTTAATCCGACATTTCTGATGATGAAGTTAAACAGTACCAGATGATATTAACTATCGGTCCAGATAAAAAATGATTTATTTGTTTTTGAGTGTCGAAAGTATTCACATTCTCTTCTGAATCGACTCCTTAAGCATGTAGTCGTAACTCACTTGTAGCATGGTAACACCGGTATGTAAATCTATGGATAGCATAAATACATGTCGGGATGTGCTCATAGCAACACCGGTATGTAACGCTATGGATAGCATAAATACATGTCGGGATGTGCTCATAGCAACACTGGTACGTAACGCTATTGATAGCATAAATATTTGGGGGATGTGCACATAGCAACACCGGTATGTAACGCTACAGATAGCATAAATACATAGATGATGTGCTCATAGCAACACCGGTACGTAACGCTATGGATAGCATATATACATGAGGTATGTGCTCATAGCAACACCGGTATGTAATGCTATGGATAGCATAAATACATGGGGGATGTGCTCAGAGCAACACAGGTACGTACCTCTATGGATAGCATAAATGCATGGGGGATGTGCTCATAGCAACACCGGTTTGTAACGCTATGGATAACATAAAGACATGGGGATGTGCTCATAGCAACACCGGTATGTAACGTTATGGATAGCATAAATACATGTTGGAATTTGCTCATAGCAGCACATGTGTACTTAGGGGTTGTTTCATAATATATATCATCTACAAGTGAAGTTTGTGTCAGAAACTGATAAAAATCATTTCCTTATTTTGTTTGATTAAATATACTGTTAACAAACGAGGTCGTGCTATAAGTTCTCACAACTTCGAACAAGCCCATCCTCAATATAACATAGGAGAGAGAGAGAGAGAGAGAGAGAGAGAGAGAGAGAGAGAGAGAGAGAGAGAGAGAGAGAGAGAGAGAGAGAGAGAGAGAGAGAGAGAGAGAGAGAGATTGATTAGAGTGCATACCCAAAAATGAATTCAGTGGCTAAGAATTAAGAACATCATGCTTTTCTTAATTAAAATTAAAATCAGCAGTAATTATTGAGTTGAGAAATCAATACTCCGCAATTATGTGAACACTCAGTTATGAGAATTCTCCAAAATTATGTACAGTGTTTCGTGTCTTTCATATGTTTGAAACGATGTAAAGTCAGATGATCTTTATAAAAGTATTTGTAGTCGTTGGCATATATTCTATCATGTTCAACACATTATTTGCAAATTTATTTATTTATTTATTTATTTATTTATTTATTTATTTATTTATTTATTTATAAATAATGGAGATACAATTATTTTAACATAAGAGTAGCAATACAAAAAATCCTAATTATATTGCCTATCTGATATAGGTTGACTAACATTCCCTGAAATAGATGCTCGTGAGTATGATTTGGATTTTTAACATAGCCTTAACCATTTTTCAGTCATATCGATATGATGTCTTAAGTGTGACAGTTTATAGGGATGTCTAGCACTGGGACATCATACCGCAGACATGTAGCACGATGTCTCACCCAATCACATTATCCTGACACAAAGCCCACCATTCATAACCTCTTAATGCTGAGCGTCAAATGGGGCGGCCGGTGGTACAATTTTTTAAAGTCTTTTTCTATGACTAGGCCAGAGATCGAATCAGAGAAGAACACTATAACCGCTAGGTCACCGGAGAGGTCAACATGTAATGGTATTCACGTCATCACCTCATTCACACAATGGATTTTGTCTTCAATTATTAGAACATATATCATTTCGTAAATCACTACAGTTATTTCTAATATCAGTATAGCGACTAGATAATTTCCTGTTATGAATGAAAAGATGGATAGGCACTTGTGTTGTCTTAGTCTATATTTTATTTCTGAAGATAGAATAGTTTCTTTCACATTTTACTGAATCTGTGAGTGAGGCCCTGACAGAAATGTAAGAGTGCAGGAATTAATTTCTGCTTATTTCGAGTCTAGCATTATTATATACAATTGAAATTAATCCCATTTCTATGAATACACCTGTTCGTCTGACCAACCAGTAATGTAAGAATGTCAGTAAGATAAGAAAAAGAGACTATAAAATCTTCGTTTTTCCGCTATGGTAGATAAACTAGTTTCTTCATAAATTTTATAACACCATAGACTTTTAATAAGCCCAGCCTTGCTGCTAATAATTGTAATATTTCTTATTTAAGTGAGTTTTTGGTCGACCATACATTCCATACAACATCAGCGTATTCTAGTAACCGACGGATGTACCTAATATATATATATATATATATATATATATATATATATATATATATATATATATATATATATATATATATATATATATATATATATATATATCCTTCTAACGCCTTTCGGTAAAATATATATTTAAGTGTTTTCATGGCGGCTATCATTTTTAGGACGACAAAAATATGTTATCATCATGTTTGTTCTAATTTTCCAGACTACTGAAAGTTACCCAAAGATGTTGATATGATTTAACTTTTGAATTTTAGTTCAGGGAAAACCTGCTCTAGATTACGCGAGAATAAAATTGCATCAGGTTTGATTGAATCAAAGTCAACTAAACATTGCTTTGATTAATCGTCAACCGTTTTGCAAATCTTTATGAATACGACAGTGAGATATGATTAGAAAAGTGTCTCGTTGTACTGAATAGGTCAACGCCTATAAGGTTAATATTCACGTTAAATAATAACAGACCAAAATAGAGCCTTGCGACACGTCAGTCGCAACATACAAGCTATTTGTTTCGGTACTATTTACCAAAAAATACTATAATTCTATCCAATACGTAGTCAGAGAGACAATCAACAAAAGCTATCAATGCCATAGCACTTTCAGTTATTATTAAACCGTTATGCCAAAGACATCGCAAAATACCACACACGCCATTCTTGTTACCATGTGTAATACATATGCTATGGTACACATCTACGAGATGAAACACCGTAGAGTGGTAGGAAACCCCCACCCACCACTGAAATTTATAAAAAGATCATTTGAGTGTAGGTGATTATAGAGATGATTAAAAATAATTCTTTCCATATTTTCCCAACACAACTTAATAATGACACGAGCCTGTAATTTGAAGGATCTGTGATACATCCCTTTTTATACAGAGGCATTACTTCCGTGGTTTTTCATAAAGATGGGAACACTGTTGTAGCAAGGGACATATTGAATAGGACAAAGAGTGATTTAACTATGGATGCGATGGTTATTTGAGCATATGTTGACTTATTTTATCAACGCCACATGCTTTATTGGTAAGTATGTTGATTACATCACAAACATCTGGTTATGTTAGTAATGTATTCGTTAATTTCTTATTAGGTTTTAAGCGCAGACCCATACCCGCAAGATTGATATTGATGTCACCAACTTTCGATATAGCAGCAAAAAAGACATTGTGATTTTACATCTAAAAAAGCTACATATATCGATCCATTTGCATTAATGTTCCTTTATGGAGGTATTGATTTTGAAAACTTTTCCTTGACAAAGTGACGCACAAGTTTACAGTAATCTTTCGAGTTTAAATCACTAGAATCAATATTCTCCAAGTTACTAATACATTTTCCTTTGTTTTTGACTTTCTTAGATAATATTTTTGGTTATATATTTATCAATGACTTGGGCTGTCACCATTAATAACAATGATTTCTTTCATGTGGTTTCTCATCCTGCTTATTCTGTTTATTGTGTTATAGTACCCGCATTTGTCACTCATCCGAACGGTTACCGTACGTAGTCGACATGGTATAAATTTTTATCAAACTGAATATATTACGAAGTAAAACTTACAACCACATCGTTTACATCCCACAAGCGCCTTACATAATTGTTCAGTCTATACATAATAGAAGATTCTTAAATGTTTGGAAATTCGCTTATTTTTGAAACCATGCTTCTCTCTGGTGGTATAATAATAATGCAGTCAAGTAATTAAGGCCTTGTGATCACTTACATTTGCGTCAACGGAGATAATTCTTGATTGAAGAACACATAGGAATATAGATATTATAATCGTAACTGTCCGAGTTTCTAGAGATTTATGTCCCTCTGGTTGGTTCGGTTATTATATTTTGAATTTCATTAAGCATTAACACCTCAGCAATGAGTAGGTCCTCGCTTAGATCACTCATGATTATAATATTATCAGACACTGATGCTCCGTTCATTGATACAGTCTGTCGATGAAGATTAAGGATGGTATATTCCGCGTAATTTGTATTTGACACCTTTTAGACATAATTTTAATAACGGGTAATATTTGGAATGAATTCATGCAAACTCTGGTACTTTGATTAAAAAAATAACTAATGTTTATAAAATGAACTTCGGTATTATTTAAGAATATTTAAAATGGTAAGTAAAATTTAAAAAAAGGGTTGTATTATCCATAACATTTGTACATTTTTTAATTCCAATTGGATATTACACAAAATTTAATTTCGACACAACATATATATTTAAAGACTAATATACTATTGCCAGTAGTTTATTATGAATACATAAAGAGCTTCATAATCTAGTCTCACATTTTATGTTCAAACTGCATATTTGTATAAGAATTCCTCAAACGTACAAACATTGTGATCAAGAAACTTTGCTGCATCTAAGTGAACATGAACAAACGGTTATTAAAGCCAATTATAAGCCAATTATTCATCAGGCAAACTTTTGCCATAGTATGCACAGTGCATTATATCAAATTCGATTGAAATAATTTAATCAAGCAGGCTGCACACTAGAGTACACGGAATAATACTGATTACCAAAGAGCGGTGCAATATTTCAAATTGCGGCGGCAAATTGTAGCAAATCCGATAAATGAAATTTGAAAAATGAAAGCTCGAATTATCTTGATAGCTTAAATACACTTTCTTCTGGCTTCTATTTCGAGTTTGTAGCTGTCCGCAGACAAGTTTTGTTACTCCCTTTTCCAACATAATGTCAATTTGCTTTTTATTTACTGACAAGATTTGAATGTTTTAATACCAGTCTGTCGAATGTGTCTTGTTTTAATTAAGTGTATTATTTTGTGTATTTTTTTCAATCAAGACATTTAGATATCTCAAGACAGTATCTCTTGACGCTTTCATGCAGCCTTATTATGGAATAGGATCCTAATATTCATTTCTAATTCAAGTGCGCTGATTTACAAAAGTAATGTTACCCCCCAAAAAAATTAAAAAAGAAAAGAAAAAAAAAACATCTTGTATAACATCTAAGTGAACACGCTAATGTTCCATCGACTGGAAGAATGTGGAAAATGTTCCTTTGTCGACATCAGTTGTTCTTGTTTAATAGTTCTGACAATGGTTAACATTCAAAAAGTAGATGTCAAAAAATGTCTCCAAAATATATCAAGAAGTAAATAAATGAAGAAATTTCATGGAATTTTCAGAAACTTTAATATGGTCATCTACATACGAATAAAATTATTAATATTATTGCTCTCAAAAACTAATAAGGTCATATACTTAAACATACAATAATTTGTTAGTGAAAATTCATTTATATACATTGAATTGCTCTTGCCCATTGTTATTAAAAATCTCGAGATGAAATAAACTGACTTGACAGAGACTTATACAACATAACAAATCTCCTGGACTTATACAACATTACAAATATCCCGGACATCGTTATATTTTCAAAAAAGGAATTTGTTACACGGGAAACATTTGCAGCTGAACAGAGGCTGTAATCTGGGGTCTCCTTCAGCCCCACTCCGACTCCCAATGGGTGCTTTACAAACTTAACTATCTGCATGTTACTTTCTTTTAAGTCATACATTCCCCCCCCCCATTTATTCTTGCAAAAGACATTGTAAAAGAAACAAGATTTTTCATTCTGAAATATTTTTCAGTCCGAGAAAAGCATGTAAAGGACTTAACAAAAACCCTGAGGATTTCTGCCACCTCTCCTTTCTTTTCGTTTTGAATTTATTCTTTCTGTCCGTCAGCGCCTTTGGTTAAATTATAGTACAAGAAATACAGACAAATTAATTAAAAATTAATAAGAAATTAATTGCAAAATAAATCTGTATGCTCATGTACAACTTGACGTCAAGACCGCTCCGGTGGCGAAGTGATTAGAGCGTCCGCCTCAGATGCGGGAAGTCGTAGGTTCAACCAAAGACTTACAAAAATGATACTAACAGTCGCCTCGCTTGGCGCTCAGCATTAAGAGGTTAGTGTTAGGACTGGTCGGCCTGGTGACAGGATAATGTCACTGGGAGGGACATCATGCTACATGTCCGCGGCATGATGCACCAGTGCTAACCATCACTATAAACTGCCACCCTGCAGACATCGTAGCTACATGACTGAAAACTTGTTAAAGCTACGTTAAAAATCAAAATTACAAATCACACACACCAACTTGACATACACAGGTTTTATAGGACGTCGACATTTAGAACCCATTTTGCCAACATTTAATCCCAGCTACATTTTATAATAACATAAAAGAATGGTGACTGCTAGTAAACGACCCGGGATCTTTATTTGGGGGACAACTGAAGACCAGCAACAGCAAAGCAAAAATGCATTCTATCATTTTGTTTGAGAATCCTCGAGTTAAAGCACAGATTGGACTAGATAGGACAGAATCATCCAGCAAATGCTCGACAGCTGGTAATGAAGGTATATATCTGACTTAGCAGATAAATAACCGAAGCAAATACAGTAGATCTTGATACCAAGGGAAATTTCTGGGAGTTCTGTTTAAGTAAGGGTGTGTATCATGTACATTGGCAGGTGTGTCAAAGAAAGATGGTAATCGTCATGATAAATCAGTAACAGTTTCTAAAAAATTCAATGCTCTGCCCCCCCCTTCAGTCTATTTAGCAAAAAAGTGCAGGTCTCACATGTTTAGTTTATTTTTGATGGACGTCTTAATTTTGACGAAGAAGTATATTAAATAAATTCAGTTACTCTTATCTGCATTCCCCTTGCTTCCCAATTATTAGGTGTGTGTGTGTGTGTCTGTGTGTGTGTGTGTGTGTGTGTGTGTGTGTGTGTGAGAGAGAGAGAGAGAGAGAGAGAGAGAGAGAGAGAGAGAGAGAGAGAGAGAGAGAGAGAGAGAGAGAGAGAGAATTTTAACGCAGTTTTAACAATTTTTCAGTCATATCACTGCGATTTCTGCAGTGTAGCAGTTATAGTGATGTCTACCACTGGGGCCACTGGGGCATTCTGCCGTAGACGTGTAGCATGATGCCCCACCCAGTCACATTATCCTGCCACCAGGCCAACCAGTCCTAACACTAACCTCTTAATGTTGAGCGCCAAGCGAGGCAACTGTAAGTACCACTTTTATAAGTTTTTTTCTATGACTCGAGCGGATTTAGAACCCACGACCTCCTACATAAGAGCTGACACTCTAACCAGATTAGTACCGGGACTGTCATCAAATATTAGGTTTTGACATAATTATTCTATCATGTTTATCAGTAAAACATTTCATCTATGCAAACGGAAGCTGTTATACATGTATAAATGTTAAAATAAATAAATAAATAAATAAATAAATAAATAAATAAATAAATAAATTCATTTGCCGATCATTGCAATAGGTACATTGTAATTGGAATATTCTGACCATTGGTTTATATAGTTAGTAATGGTTCCTCCGTGCATTTAAAATAAAAATGAGAAATAAATGAATAAACAAATGTTAAAGAATCAAGTGTTTCATACCTGAATTTTCCCACTTAACAGTGGTGAATATCAATACTTCAGCAGCACCGTCTTCATCCAAAACCGGAGTCGAATGGACTATATACCAGCTTGTCTAAAGCCACCACGTTATCTCAGATTCAAGTCTAAAATGACGAGGAATCTGATATTAAGGGCGGATGGTGGAAATTATGTTGGTTTTTTTTTTTCTGAGAGTGTGCTCTTCAAATTAATTTATGGGGATTTTATAGGCATCTAGTGGTACCATAGTTTGGTGGGTTACTGGGACCTTCGGTATTTATACACTTGGTATAAAGTAAACGTCATTTTGAATAACTAATAACGGTGAATAAACCGTTGTCATTATCTTATTTAATTTTATACTATATCGTCGAAACATTGTGTTACATTCCATCCGTCCTTCCGTCTGTGAATCCTATCGTCAAAATGTGAACGATAACTTGTTTGTATTATATAATCATGCTGGTTTTACCTATAGTAATTTGACCTTTCCGGTGTCCTAATGGTTAGAACATCGGTCTCGGATGCGGGAGGTCACGCATTCGATCGCTATACCAAACACTTTAAAAAATGGTTCTAGCAGCTACCTCGCTTGGCGCTCAGCATTAAGAGGTTAGTGTTAGGACTGTTTGGCCTGGTGACAGGATAATGTGACTGTGTGGGACTTCATGCTACATATCTGCAGCATGACGCCCAACTGCTGGACATCACTATAAACTATCACACTGTAGACATCGTAGCGATATGACTGAATAATTGTTAAAGCTACGTTAAAATTCCAAAACATGCACATACACACGCACACTCACGCACACACACACACACACATACACACGCACGCGCACACACACTAATTGTTAACAATTATTCAAAATTAAGATTTACAATTGCACGTGCTGCTTTACTCTTTGCGCATCGGTCAGAATCTTATCAGTGATATATATTTTATCCATGCGATAGACGGCTCGGTTTTTAATTTTTCCATTTTTAAAACTTGGTGGACATACTTTTACTTTTAGTTGAGTGCTCAATTAAATTTCAGCGTACATATTTTTTTTTTAATTTACACAAAAGATTCTTCAATGCCATAGTAAGGACAATTTTAGATAAATAAAACAGGGACTTCTTTGTTGTCCGTACGTCCATATAACTGGACCTTATTTATCACCAAAAATTAGCACAATTATTAGATTTCCAAGAAGCGTGAATGTTCTGCCACATTAAATTAATTGTTTAGTTTAGAAAGAAAAAAAATCAAAGGCAGGAAAAAATAAGGAGGTGGGGCAAAAGAAATAGATCAAGTAATTTATTTGAACCAGTGATAATCTTGTCATGATTGAGGTGCGGTATTTTGCTGAATGAAAACTATTAGTTATAGCCAGAAGAAGCGTTGTTTATGAGTGATCATCTATCTCTAGTGATCCTAGTTAACTGTCAAGGCTCATTTGACGGCTTTAGCTGAACCTGTTAGTTCTCTCTCAAGTAGCATTGCAAGGTTTTGCTAGTACTTTATACTTTATACTTTAGGAATTGTTTATACGAACCATCTGCGTAAGAAGAGATACATATTTATGTATTAGAAAAAAATAGAAAATTTGCATCCCAGAAAATGGAACAACTTTTAATAAAGTACTTCTCATGAAGCAAATGTAAATTATTTTAATTCATTACTGTCCACATTAAAAAGTATCGAATAGGCACATTTCTATAGTAAACCGTACCATGTCCGCCATTTTGTTTTGTTGACTGAATTCTGCCATTCGGTAGTCCTTGCCTGGGACTAATGTTTGAACAGACGACCCAGGGTACCCGGATAAATGTAGTCGAGAGATTTCGAATTACGTGAGCAGCAATGAAAGGTCTCATCTAAGTATTCTGGGTTGTCAGTTGAAACATTAACTGACGAGCCAGGATACCCGAATGAACTACGGTAGGAAATTGCTATCCTCTATCGTTATTGCGCGATTGCGGCAAATTTCTACTTTTTAATTGGGAATGTCCGATACTTTACCACACCATCATAATGTTGCAAATGGGGAAGGTCAGATTAAAAGCGGACAATGGACATCCACAGATTGAATTATATTTATAATCTAGTACAGGCAGAAAAAGGAGATTCTGCAAGCGTGCTCATTTAAAATGAATTGGTGTAACAAGTCATATGTTTTGTTTTGTAAGTCTTGGCGAGGAAAATATTGAACTCATTCGACAAGTTTCCTAAATTTCATTTAAACAAGCACGAATATGAGACTATTGTTACTGGAGGAAACCGCAAAATAATGTAGTGGAAAGACTATAAAAAATACATTAGGATCGCTTCAGTCATTACGCTTATGCCTTGCAATACGCCATAATTTTGACTCGGGTTAGGTTAGACGATAAATGTTCACTACTACAAGCATTCCAGTTGTTGGATATTCCTGTGATGATTACTGGACGCAGAAAATCCAGATACGCTGTAACGTATATGTGACACCCCCCCCTCTCTCTCTCTCTCTCTCTCTCTCTCTCTCTCTCTCTCTCTCTCTCTCTCTCTCTCTCTCTCACACACACACACACACACACACACTCTCACACATGCACACATACACATACATCGCTAAAATTTATCAGATTTTTTTTCAAGCGCATATAGAATCATCATTATTTCCCATATAATCTCAACCAGCTAGATGATCGTCATCGAAAAGTATTTTTCCCTGCAAATCGGCCTTTTCTTTTACCAACTGTTGCTTTGGAGCAGCACATTATTTGCTTGTTTTCTGGCATTGATTTGTTTCAGCATAAAAGCTAATATTGATCCATAAACAGAGATTCTCAGCTTTTGGTTGAAGATATGTGTCTAACATCCACGGGAGGCTCGAAATCGGAATTTGATCCGTGACCCGAAAATATTCCTGTCTTAACTGTTTTCTGACACCTTAAACCTCACTTAAAATTTCTTGGAGATGACATTTGTGGTGCCTTAATTTATTTTGTAGCTCTTTTAGCCGTATGAGTAGTATTGAGAATTAACCATTTATCGTCCTTCGTTGCCACGTTTCGTTAATCTACATGGTTCTCGACCAAGCTTAGACGAGTTGTCCCCCTTCAATTACGCTTTCTAGCATTTGGGAGGCAGCTCACGAATGATCGATATTATTTTTTAACATGGCGGCGTAACATTTTCGGTGACGATTTACTTGGGGTAGTGTGGTTCTAGGGGGCATAGGTAACCCCCTTTTCTTAATTTAACAAATTTTTATTGTGGGTGAAAATTGCTCTGTGCCACTTTCTTCTCAGTTTCACTGCCTAATATTGTACCAGACACCCCACATAATATAACCTAAAAATCAAAATATCGTTGATAAAGAGCAGCCTTATTTACTGGTTTCATCCCTGAAGATGTGACAGACGTTTGATTTTAATTCTTCTTATGTGTATTACCGTGATAGATGAATGACCAATTAATATAGCCTCGCTTTATCGAGCGTTTGTTCCAAACGATAATTTTTTTTTTTTTATAACTTTATGAGAAATATCTTAAATTCAATTCGTTTAACAAATTTCTGACCCACTAACATGTTGGTCTCGATATGTTCGTAATAATTGTTTCTAAATGAGAACACGACAGCGTCTTGAGATATCATCTAATTTTAGAATGTATCTAGTTCAATTTATTTTGCTTCAGTTATTCTCATATGTTCTGCTTCATTTTATTTCTTATATCGAGAAAACAGCAAGCTTTGAGCTAATTTAGAACCAAATATTTTTACTCTAAAAAATTGTCCATGTTCTTACACACTTAATAGTTTGATACATATTTATATGCATGACGAAGCTCTTTGATACAGTTAACATTACCAACATTATAGACTTCCTTAAGGAAGCAAACATTTATTATAAGTTATAGCTTATATTTTATCACCTTGTTCAGTTCTGAGTTATATTTATGCAGTCGATAGATTTTAATTGCCAATCATATGTTTTCGTTATTATACATCTGCACTCCCCGTTGATCGGGAAACTTTTAATTATTTACCATCATTACCATTTTTATCGCATTACCTTTCACTGTTTGGTCTCCAATCGCTGGTCGATAAAATTATTTTACCAGTTTTAAACATAAAAGGATATAACATTATGTTTGGCGCTAAATAGCCTCAGAGTGCTGGTGCGCCGTAAAAATATAAATCAATCAATCAAAGATACGTATTTATACTCTCCCGATAGGACAACTATGGACAAAAAGAAAATGGTTAAAAATCGATCACAACTCATTGCTTTATAAAAAGGAGGGGGTGGAGTAGTATAATAAACATGTATGTAAATGTGTATATATTTGGATTAAGGACACGTCAGCACAATTATTGCTATCTTGAGCTGGTTAAATGTTTAGTTTTCAAAATACAAAGGAAAAATACTTTGGGGAAGAAGCCGTTCCAAATAAATATAATTATCACAAAGTCGATAAAGTTTTTCTATGGTATGTGCAGTTTTATATATTTGATATCACAACGTATTAGATATTAATTTATATGATTCTGGCTGGTCCAAATACGCTCATGAAATTATTGCACAGTATTCTCTTCAATGATTGGATGTGGGAAAACCTTTTTACCCTCCTCCCTTTCTTGAATTGTAGTTTTCAATGAACATTTTGGCGGTCATTTTTCGACTCGAGTCACGAAAGGTAATATGGGGGAAAATGGTCTCGTCGGCCAACTTACCCCCACAGGGGTTTGTTATGTCATGTATAACAGCATTATCATAAAAATGGCATAAATCCTCCAAGACAAGAATAACAAAGGCGTTTTAAGAAGTTTGGGAACCCTAGGCAAAAACTCTAACCTTAAAAGTAACCAGAATTGCGCCTTAGTCTCTCAGTCTCAGATATAGAGTATTGCATATAGTACTAAACTGCTGACACAACCGACACCGAAATTTTGGTTTTGAGCCGCTGCGGGGCACTATGCACGTGACTCGCGTGCATGTGTCTTAAAACGGCACTAACAACATGAATTATAATCAATGGTATAACTCATTTAATAGCGGAGATAATTTATATGCCAAATTATAGAATTAAGTAAACTTACCTCAGTTCACAGAATATATACATATATATATATATATATATATATATATATATATATATATATATATATATATATATATATATATATATATATATATATATATATATATAATACTAGTCTCCAAACTGAAAAAAAATTATCTAACCACACCATATTTACGCGATAAATGTGTCATACAATGCAAATCCGACTAAAAAAAATTTGTTGACGTCTTCTGTACAATCTACTGTTCTAAATCAAATACTGCAAATATCCGGTCTTGGATACATTGCAGTAAAGATGGAAAGCTTCTGTCACACGAATGTCGCAACAATGTAGTGTTTAGTTTTGAAAGCAACATTTTCGGATAAACATGGATGGACTCGACCAGGTACTGAGTACCGTATCAAACAATGTAACATTACACAGATTGGACATTCTGTGTTGAAAAATGATTTTGTCTTTGTAGACTGGTCTGCTTATTCAGATGGATGCTTGTTCTTTGATTAATAGTTGGTGTAAAAATATCATCTGCTTCTACTAGTTCAACTTTGTTTGGGGCTATTTTTTTCCGCACAACAAATCAAAGGTACATCGTTTGTCAGAATAAACAAAATTATTCATTCTTCTTTAGATCTAAATAATTTCCACTGAAATAAAAAATAAACCGTGATACAAAGAATTTAAAATGGGTATTCATTTAATATTGCATTTATGAAACTCGTTTAATAATGTCCAGCTTTTGCGAGCCTTAGCTGGACATTATTCTACTAGTTTAATAAATTCAACATTAAAACCATTACCCATTTGCGATCCTCTATAGACGTAATCCTTCAAGACGAAAGGTAACAAGATTGCTCATTATAAGCTGATTTTTAGTCCTGTTAATATTTAAGTACATGCATTCTAAGTTAGATAAAGATGTCTTTAAAGAGGTGTTCTACATGCGATGTAGAATAAAACATGATTTACTTATTTAGACTAAGTACAGAGCATGGAAACACTGATAACACGACTGCTTTGTTTTATACGCCAATACTCCCCGTCATAATTTTCATATATCATATAGTCGATACACTTTGCCTATAGTTTGTGCAGTTTCATGATTTTTATATTATAACATAGAAAAATGTCACTTAATGTGACTTTGTTCCAAATTAACCCATGAACTTTTTATTGGGCAGTATTCTATATCCTGATTGCACGCGATCTTGGGGAAACATTTTGATCTCCTCCTTCTGGAATGTTTTGCTTTCTATGAACATTTTGACGGCCATTTTTCAACTCGACTAGTCAAAGGAAATTGAGAAAGAATATCTCAGCTGTCTGAATATGAACAATTTACCACCACAGGGGCTTGTTATGTCGTGTAGAACAATATCATCATAAGAAAAAGGGCGTAAAACTCCATGACGAGAACAAAAAGAAGTTAAACCAAGGGTATTGCTCAGTTCATAATGGGTGTGTAGACTGAGGTTGAAGTGTCCGCGTGTTATGTACATTTAATTAAATTATTTGTTTTTGAATTTTCAATTTTTTAATTCAATTACATGCTATTATAATGTAACTTTGTTTACTGGATTTGACATTGTCCAGAATTTGAGTTCAGATCTGTTTGCCCTGACGGTTATTTTTATTATTTTCTTGATAAACAACTAATAACAGAATCACTGTATCTAGTCGCTGAACTCGTTTGAAAATAATCAGTGACAGTTTTGGTAAACAAATTTTTTTCTTTCTCAGAGTAAGAATCATTAAGTTAAGTCAAACCAGGATTACGTGACAAGTAGCATGCATATATTGTTACAAACTTCTATTTATTTATATATTTTTTTTTACAGCGGAATGAACTTTTGACCCTACAGAGGAATGAACTTTTGACCCTCATCCGGGAATCTGTTTCACGTCTTAATTAGCGTATGTGTTGGTTTTTTTTTCAAGTATATGACTTGGGATATCCAAACAATTAACATGTTAAGTTGTCATTATGTTGTGACCAGTTTGGGTTAAGAAAAAAAAAACTTCTTCAAATTATTGAATTTAAGTGATTCCTTTTACTGGAAATACGTAAGTGCTCTGACAAAATTCTTGGATAAAGATATTTATTGAAATTATACTGAATTCCAAACTGGAATAATATTTTCTGTGACTCAGCAAAGGACTGTTGGCACAACAGCACGTCGCTGACCACAAAATCCATCATCGCCTTCCAATTTGGATTTCATCGGGTCTCAAATTCAGTTTCATTCAGTGGTTTCTAGGTTTATCCATTCATCCTGAGTGCAGTGATTATCATTCAAAGTAGCTTATAGGTATATCCATTCATCCTAAGTGCTAGCGATTATTATTCAAAGTAACCTATAGGTTTATCCATTCATCCTGAGTACTAGTGATTATCATTCAGGGTAGCTTATAAGTTTATCCATTCATCATGAGTACTAGTGATTATTATTCAAAGTAGCCTTATGGTTTATCCGTTCATTCTGAGTACTAGTAATTTTTATTCAGGGTAGCCTATAGGTTTATCCATTCATCCTAAGTACTAGTGACTATCATTCAGAGTAGCTTATAGGTATATCCATTCATCTTTAGTACTAGTAATTATAATTCAGGGTAGCTTATATGTCTATCCATTCATCCTGAGTGCTAGCGATTATCATTCAAAATGGCTTACATGAATATCCATTCATCCTTAGTACTAGTGATTATCATTCAGAGTAGCTTAATAATTTTAGATAGGAATGACAAGTCCAAAAGCACAGATTGTTTCTAATAAGTTCCAATAATCTTGAATGTCCTGAGGTGCCAAAAAATTTTGAATGTCCTGATGTACCAATGGTCTTGAATTTCCTGATATATCAATAGTCTTGAATGTCCTGATGTACCAATGGTCTTGAATATCCTGATGTACCAATGGCCTTGAATGTCCTGATTTACCAATGGTCATGAATGTCCTGATGTACCTATGGTATTAAATATCCTGATGTACCAATTTTCTAGAATATCTTAATATAATACAACGATATTAGTCAGAATATATTTGAGTGAGTTTCCAATAATCCCAAGTTGGTGTTTAAGTCCGAAAAAGCTGATGAGCACCTTTTAAGTTCAGTGAATAATTTGAATAAATAATTTGTGATAAATTATTTCTGAATACAACTGCAAACTCAGATTATATATTCCGAAAGGACTGATATAAAAATAAATAAATAATTGTTTACCATATCTTTAAAAATAAATAAATAATTGTTTACCATATCTTTGTCTCTGTGTCTGTGTCTGTCTGTCTGTCTGTCTGTCTGTCTCTCTCTCTCTCTCTCTCTCTCTCTCTCTCTCTCTATATATATATATATATATATATATATATATATATATATATATATATATATATATATATATATATATATATATATATATATATATATACTTGACCTACGATGCAACAGTTTGTTATGGAAAACAAAAATTTACGATGGAAAATTTCGCTAACTTTTTAACTCAAAATCTAGTAAACAGCTTAATTCCTACTTAAAATCCTGGCAAAG
Source organism: Potamilus streckersoni (assembly GCA_016746295.1). Lineage (NCBI taxonomy): Eukaryota > Metazoa > Mollusca > Bivalvia > Unionida > Unionidae > Potamilus > Potamilus streckersoni. The sequence goes on from JAEAOA010000364.1 coordinate 2,594,624, forward strand.
GTCGGGTTGGCAAAACTCCGTTCTGAACCTTCAGACCTTCAATCACAATTATGAGAAAAGTCAAGTACACAATATAAATTAAATATGCATAACAATATATCTCTAACAAAATTATGAAACTATTCTGTAAAGTTCATTCAGGTGCATTATATTTGCTTACGTCAATTTATACACTGAATAAAACTTGGAAAAGATATTTATTGTTTTAAAACTCATCGTTAGGCATTTTAATGTAGGAATCACCTTTGTGATATATATATCAGTACATTAAACCATGATTCGCCATAATATAATATAATAAAGAAAAATATTGATAACAATTACATCTTTAATTCGCAATATCTTTAGTTATTCTGCAGACAGATTACTTTCAATCGTAAATCCATCCATACATCCCTTCATGCATTCCTTTAACCGTGATAATGTTTTAGTTGATATGACATAAATAAATACAGGACTGAGAAAGGCATTGGGGGAAAAAATAATATTAACAATAATAGGAAGAAGTAGGAACAACAACATCATCAACAACAACAACAACAACAACAACAACAACAACTACAAAGACTTCAATTATCATTACCATTGCTTGTACTACACAGAGGCGCTTTTAACTCCGATCTACAGGTATTTTATGATTGAAAATAAAGAGGTAAAAGAGAGAAAAAAATGACCTTGTGTATTAATCTGCGTCATTATAATCATTTCTGTCATTATCATTATCATAATTTTAGAAATATACATCGGGATTATTCAAGCCATCTGAGTATTGTTGTCTTTAATATGGGTTCACCTCAATATCCCTAAAGACTGCATTAGCTGCTATTATTGAAAATATGGTAATTTCAAGAACGACGTAATAAATTGGTGACGGGTTTCTTGTTGAAATAACTGATCACATAAGTGTGTATATAAACTTAAACATTTGTGAATATTCTTAACTATCAAATAATTACATTTCAAGCCGCTCAACATCACCAACCCAATAATACTTCAAGTCGATAGTGTAATATTCACAACTCGACGAGTCTTTCTTTTATTGATTATAGATCCGCATGAACTATAATTTCCGAGGATAATACATTTTGTTCAGAATCAATGAATCAATCTTGCACATATTCGTCAAATAACAAAATACTAGAACTATAAATGCAACGTTATCGTTAAAATTAAAATCTTACTGCATATACTAACAATTTTAGCTCAAACACGCATAAGGTATACATGTGAGATAAGACGGATAGTATCTCAGTTTGTATGACCTATGGCATAATTAGATAGATGAAATTTATTGTCAGTGTTAAGGAATCTTAAATATTGTGCTTTTAAATTTACATAAGAAATAGGTGACGGCGTTGTTGCTTCGATTGTTGATCAAATAGCTACTTAAAGAACTAGTTTCCATTTTTTATAATTCATAATATATTCTGAGTACTGGCCCTTATACGTTGATATACTTTTAAATTAGATGGGTATGTATTTTTGGCGATTTTTTATTAACTGTCATAGTCATGAAATGTGAATGTCCCGAATACATAGTCAATAACTTCATAATTCATCTTTTTTCATGAGCAGATGGTTTCTTAATGATATTACTAAGTAAATAGCATCACTAAAGAAACATTGGACGAGTCCATCCACTCTCATAAAACGACAACTTATATCTCCACTAGTTCATGAATAATTAATAAATAATATCTCCAGAGAACGTCATAATATGGTTAATAGATATAAAATTGGAAAACAGGATCCGAGTCGTAAAATTTTTGAATTCGAACAGCCACGTGATCCTTATTTATCGTTATTTTGAAAACTTTCATTTTGGAAATAATTAAAGCTGCCTGTTGATTTTAACTTCGAGGTTGCTTTATTAATAGATTTTTGGCGATCAATGAGACATTACGTTTTAGTGCATTAAGTGAAGACAAAAATCATAACAACTAGACAAACATTCAAGTAACATTCTTTTGAATATGGAATTTACACAATAGTAGGTAGCTGATTGAAAGCACTCAAAGAGTGTAGATACTAGAAGAGATAAAAATGCAACAACATGCACATCATTACACTAAATTCATTCAAATAAATATTCATTGGCACATTTACAAAAAATAATATGAATCATTTGGAAAGCATAAGAATCGGAAATAAATTACTCCAAAGCAGAGTCTTCTGATATGGGACTGGAGAGGCAAAAGTAATCGTCCAGACCTCACATTAGAATATATAATATCACTATGCCTTCAATGGTGAACTACCAAAGGGACGTCGAAGTTTAGAATGTAAACTGCGCGATAGTTGAAAAAGTCTGACATAATCAAAGAGTTTGGTACAATAGAAGACATTGACTTGATAAACACACACAGAGAGAGAGAGAGAGAGAGAGAGAGAGAGAGAGAGAGAGAGAGAGAGAGAGAGAGAGAGAGAGAGAGAGAGAGAGAGAGAGAGAGAGAGAGAGAGAGAGAGAGAGAGAGAGAGAGAGAGAGGGGAGCAACTGTAAGAAAGGGACTATAATAGCATAAGACGGGAAAAAAAAGACGTACATCCAGTACGAGAGAAAGGATAGTGTATATCATTCCAAATATGGGGGATGGTGTACTGGATGCGGTGTATGCTGGAGAAACTTCCACTCCTCAAATATGGGCAAACAGCTCCAATCATAAGATAATTAGATACGTGTTGACAAATATACCTCTAATATAAACAAAAAAGACTCACATTTACTAACGTAATTTTAACCAAATGTGAATTGTGACAAATTTCTAAACAGTACACAGTAAGACGTGAGCATGAGTAGAGACTATGATAACAACGTGCGACATGATGCACAAATGGTACCTTAAATATACAATAAGAAAATGCGATACGACAGATACATGTACTAACAATTGCGAGTCAAAAATACACACATCATGCAGATAACCAGTTCAAGAAAACAACTGACATTTTGTAAGTATATGAGTAAATCTCCTAATTTTACCTAATGTTCATTCTGAGCTATGTGAGGATATTTTTCAGCCGGTATGTTTCATCTTGTCTAGTGTGTATTAAACGAAAATGAATAATTTATAAATAGCCCATCATTTGAATTTGACCTTTTCAAACATATTTTCAATTTGTCTGGGCCTCTTATCAACCTGTGTGTTTCATATATGTCAGTGATCACTAGAGATCTGACATAAGGAAAATGCCATTAATAACAAATGACATGTTTTAATGGATACAAACACGTATAGATGTAATGCACCCAACAGTCTTGCACACTTAAAAATATGGCAAAACGACATTGATCAATGGCACGGATGACTTGAAAACTCCAAAACAGACAAAGAAACCAGGAGAAAATTTTATTCCCGAGGAGGAAAGTACAGGCTTGTTTTTAAATGTAATTTAGACTCAAGAATGGAACTATATCGTTATGGCGACTTGAAAAAGCATTCCTGAGTAAATATATACTGATTCACTGTAGTCGGTGGTCTAGGGTTACAGGGCAAAAATGTGTAAAAATAGCGCATTGACACTCCGTTATTTGGTGGCCTGAAGATGGTAGCCTGACTGGACCGATTTGGACCAATTGGAACCCACATTCACAGTGGCTGCGCTCGTTAGTAATTTCTAAAACTATAGATATAAAGAGAAAATAATGTTAAAGCTATGGAAGAAAATTTTAAGTTCAATATCATATAAAACTTATTTAAAAGTTTATTTCAAGATCCCGTAGTCACAGGATAACCACGCATAAATCCATGGAAAGGAGGCCTCCAAAATGATCCAAATCGATCCTCACGTTTGCAAAGGCCTGTGCTGTCAGCCGACCTAGAACAAAACAACTACTAAATTAATTATGAAAACAATACTAACAATACTAAATGCAACATTCGGATGATCTGGAACCATCTCTAGAAATTCAATAGCATAATGTCGTAGATCCCTGGAGACAAACTGATAGCTTGCAAAAAGGTAACTAGCATGCCAATGCCTCTTTGGTGCCGTGCCCGCCCAAACATCTCCTTCCTCGCTTTCCCTTTTTAGAGGTGCATATGTTGGGAAACTCACTTTTTTTACTAGAAGGAGAGTGGGTTCCTCTAGTAAGAAAGGAAAACCCAATTTCTCCACATTATTTCTTCCCACGTAATGCTTTTAAAGGCTGTTTGTATGGAACACCAGAGCTATCTTAAGATGACAACTTTTATTATATGATGTAACAACATCTTTATATGCGATGCTTTGTCCTTATATGATGTGCAAAGTTCTTTATATGCAATGCTTTCGTCCTTATATGATGTGCAGACTTCTTTATATGCGGTGCTTTTATCCTTCTATCATGTGTGAACTTCTTTATATGCTGTGCCTTCGTCTTTATGTGATGTGCAAACTTCTTTTTATGCTGTACTTTCGTACTTATATGATATGCAGACTTCTTTATATGTGGTGCTTTCGCTCTTATGTGATGTGCAAACTTCTTTATATGTGGTGCTTTCGCTCTTATATGATGTGCAAATTTCTTTATATGCGGTGCCTTCGTCTTTATGTGATGTGCAAACTTCTTTATATGTGGTGTTTTCGCTCTTATATGATGTGCAAATTTCTTTATATGAGGAGCTTTCGTCCTTATTAGGTCTCACTGGATAGTTTAGTATTTTGACATCCCTCCTAATTTATAAGGTAGAAGGCATGAGCCTAATTATGACAACCCTAGCATTTATAAATTCACACATAAGCTAAATCTGTAATGTGGTTTACATTTACTTTGAGTTAGGCTTAGAAATGGGTTGACTTGTTGGTGACTGCCTGTCACAGATAGACTAGCATTGGAGATCAAATGCGTAACTTGGGCTGCAAATGAGAAGCCGACTTGGCTGACGTATTTACATGTGTCTGCCACAGAGGTAAATATATAAAAATCTACATGGTTGAGGGGTGATGAAAAATATGTTAATTTGTTATAGTACTAGTGAACTTTCAAGATGAATGAGGTACGTACTGACTCTGTTAGCCTGTTTCTCACAGGAACATGTTGAAAATAGCTCTTTTCTGTCAAAAATGAATATAAAAAGAGATGGGTTGGTGGTAGTATATGTTCAGTATCAAAATCACCAGTTGCATAAGGAATTAACCTTAATACCTTAGTCAGAATTTTACAAGCATCCTTTCAACAAAAATCATTAATTAGTTTTTATTTGTTTCTTTGCTTATGATCATTTTTCTGCAATAGGTCATCGTCGGCTGAAAATTTGCCAAAACAACAGTCTAGTGAAACCTTATGATGTGCAAACTTCTTTATATGCAGTGCTTTTGTCCTTATATGATGTGCAAACTTCTTTTTCTGTGGTGCTTTTGTCCTTATATGAAACTTCTTTATGATGAGAAACTTCATTATAATGAGAAACTTCATTATGATGAAAAGCTCCAACGGAATTTGCGCAGGTGCGCGTAGGGGCCAAGCAGTCTCTTAACAAAAGTAATTTGGTCGACTTAAACTGAGTATTCAGATTTAGGTTCTGTTATCATCATCCTGTCAAACAGATTTCTAATCTAAACAGTGTTCGCCATTAGTTTCTCTAACAAGATATACACACACATGCAGAATGAAAGTCTATGTTCAGTCATTTAAGAGAAAGAGAGAGAGAGAGAGAGAGAGAGAGAGAGAGAGAGAGAGAGAGAGAGAGAGAGAGAGAGAGAGAGACTGTTTACAATGATACTTGGTACTGATAATAATTATCGCAAAATATATTCTCAATGAAAATATCATTTAACTGCATAGCAATATTTCATGTATTAGCGATAATAATGGCAAACAGTACTTTCTGAGTATGTGAAAATTTTATATCGCCTTCCAGCTGTGTATATTTTCTTCGTTCTCTTTGTTCTCTGTAGCACCAAAAAAAACCCAAAAATATGTAGTGGTCATCAATAGTTGTATTTTGCATGTAGATCAATAAATGTTTAGAGTGACATCATGGGGTGGGGCAAATGCACGCACACAACCATTGCCCCAGGTGTGCAGACGCCTATGCTCCCCAGATGAAGGTAAGATGTCTGTGTTTATTAATACTTTTCAAATCATTCAAAGTAATTTCTAATTAAATTAACTGCTGTTCATCGATGTATGAACAAAATTCAGTTAATATAATCCAAATAATAGTTACACTGGATACATATCATTCATTCGCTGTTTAATTTTGATTATGTTAAGCTCTTGCATCACCCAGTTAGTGTTATATGTTGATTATTATATTTTCCACTAGTTACACGGTTTTTTCATCCATTTAGTGTCAAATGTTCATTCTTGTATGTGCTAACTATTCCCATATCATGTTATCACCCATTTGGTGTTATGTGTTGAGTCTTGTATGTGTAACTAGTCTTTTATCTTTCTATCATCTTTAAGTGCTAAATGCAGATTTCCAAGTAGTCCCGCATAGAGTAGAGGAAATTAAGTTTCTGGCCCACATACCCCCGTCAAAAAAAAAAAAACCTCAACCAAATACACTTTGCCATCTTATCACCACCATCGAGACTTTAAATATACAAGGATTTTATCCCATATTTATGTGACAAAATATGATTTGTTAGAGAGTGGTGTCTTTTATCCAGAAACTACTAATTTCCATCTATTACTGTTCAAAGTACTTTTTCACCTATTATCAACGTGTCAACTGTTAATATTAGAAAAAATTCTCTGTCGTGAGTATATAAATAAAATTGCATTATTCCACTTACTTTTCTCTGACACTCAAATGGCTCCTTCATTGCTGCTTTACTTAATAAATAATTGCTGCCTTTAACAATAACCTTTGATCGATCTAAGTAAATATTGAGTTTAGTATGTTTTTGTTGACTAATTGGATCATGGAAGTCGCTGTACTGAGACACTAACTCATCCCTCAACTGTTCAAGATAATTAAAATATTAACCGCCCTCAGATTTAATGAGCGAAAGTTTTAGTTTTTCAAGTTTTCTAAAACAAATATCTGAAATTTCGTTATTAATTTCAATTATTATTGGTTGACCGTTAATTGTGAATTTTCTTTTATAATTTTGTTGCTTATTCCATCTGCTACTGTTACATTTTTAACATTATTTTAAATGTATAGACTAAATTAATTAAGTATGATATTAAGTATATCATTCTCGGCTGCTTTTTTGAAGTTGGTGTTGGAGTAATGATCAAGGGCTAGCATATTAATTCCATCCCTACAATATCTCTTATCATCAAACATTAGTTTCATGTTTATGATAATTTGTTCTAATAACATACAACTAATATTGCCATTGCTGCTTAACGCTGCTTTAAAATCATCAAATTTAATGCACAATTTTTACATATCCTCGAGGTGTACCGTTTGCTTTTTTTTTTGTTAGTTTGTTGTTGTCTTGAATTACAGCTCTTAGTATTAGTTTTAATATTATCAATATCTTTAATACCATTTCCTTCTAAAAAAAACAATTTACATGCTCTTCACTGATATTTTAATTTTGCTTGTTTTCAATACAATTGTTTTGACCCACAATATCCATAAATTTTACATTTGCTGGAGAAGGAGGTTCTTTTTGTTCTATACCGCTCATTATTTTATTTCTTCCAATATTTAATTCCTTTGACTCAAATGTTACCGCTTGTGATAATCCTTGTTCAAGTGCAATTGCATTATTAATCGGATGTTCTAATGAGATTAGCAATATTCTCTACAAGCGCTGCAGCTAAAATTATAGTTTCCTTCTTCGATCTGCCAATATCTTTTTCCGCTACAGCCTCCTGTTGTTCTTTAACTAGGCCCAACAAGCCTTTTTCTTGCATTATCTATAGTCACCTTCCAGGATTATATCGATTTAGTATATCTTGCAAATTTCACCATCCGCTACATGGGTCATTAATTCACTCACCGCCAATTGATAATTTAATGGGTTGTCATTTAAATTCTTATATACTAATTGAATTGTCTCTTCTAGGACGGGAATTTTAAAAAAGTAGGTAAAAATTAAACAAAATTGGGATTAGCCAGCTTTAAAGAAAGTTTGAACCTAAAAATGCAAAAACCTATTTTAAAAATTTGTGATTTGTACATAAGCGAGTCAGTGTCAGTAAATAACAATTCTGCATTAGGCCACTTAACCTTAATAAAATCGGAATGAAATTGGTACATTAGCCACTTTGATATCTCAGGTACTGTCATACCGATATAAACTGGGATATTTAACTTTATATTTCCCTTTTGTCTTTGAGTGGACACTAACTTTTCATTAAAAATTTCATAATAATATAATCGTCTGATGCTACAAGTTTATCACGACGTTTTACATTATTGACCATCTCAATATTGGCTTGCTTTCTGATATTTTATATGGTCTTGCCATAGAGGCTGTTATTCATAAGCTTGAAAAAGTTTTTCTAGAATTCTGTTATGGCATCTGCTCTTTGTGCTGTGTTTGAGCCTATATATAACTCTTCATCCACGTTGATTGATTACATTGTAGCAAACAATAAACTGTTCTAAATTTTCGCCCATGATCAAGCGTTTCCTTAAGACTTTTATAGTGTAAAACGTATCTCCGCTTATCAAGCAGATTAGAAAATAATTTTTTAACAACATATTTACTACAAGTGGTAGCAGAACATTTTCTGTTTTTCTGATAATAAACTGTAGTCGATCATTATCGACTCTGGACAGAATGGATAGGCGATGTGCTTATTATGAAGCTCAACTGGATAATCAATATTAACTTTTATGAAATAACTAACATCATCGGGTAGAGTTTAATTAGATTCATCAATATTCGTTTTTTTCCCTTTCAGTTATCCACCTAAACCGTCCGACCGGTAGAGACTCCAAAATAGTTCGTAACAATACAGATTATTATTATCTAGATAGGCTGTGAAGTATGATATTTCTGTACTATCATAGTCGGGTAGATATTTATTATTAGCCATGGCATTTTTGTTGTTGTTATGAAACTTATTCCACCTCGGATTCTGCGATCCATAAAGTTGAACATATCAGGGTCTGTTAGCAACTCCTGTTTTATTTTACTGTGCTTGAGTAATGGATCTCAATTTAGTCCGGATACAGAAGAGTATCAAGCTGGGTCTAGTCTATAATTTTCGGTGCAGAAATCTTTGAAATGTTTAAATATCTCTGCGAGCAACAACACGTCTGTGATTGGATACAGGTCATGATAATCTACCAAAGTTTTGCAGCCAACGATTCCAAATCGGTCTAGCATAGGCATAATCGTCGTCGGATACATCAAATTTAACCTAGGGTAGCACTTCTCTTTGTCAGATAGACACATTTCATCAAATTTATCCGTGTCGTTAAGATATTCGCAGGGAAAAAATCCTTTTCATGTCAGTAAACTGCCAGTGGTTTCACCAAAATGTTCAATCAAATTACTAAATTTACTGCAGCTTTTAACTAGATCGTCTAGCGATTCTGACATGAACTGTAGACTATCAATAAATCTAATTTTGCCTAGTGTTACTGAAATATATTTTCAGTGTTATTTGGGATGCACTTTATTTTATTGTTGTTATTAATTTTCAGACGGATTATGATATCTTTATTACCTTACGGTTCAACTATAATGTGAGAATCATATCCTCTGAAATTATGAAATACAACAGTAACGAAATCCGATGAGGTATATTTTAATTGCATTTGTCATGTGCTGGACCACGATATTTTCCAGTAATATGGCAGTGATCTGTTACATTATCTTGAGGTAAAAGCGCATGCTCACAAATTTAGCATATTTCCGCTGTATTAAGTTCAGCATCCTGTTTTAATGCTAGTGATTTTATTGCTACTGAATTAGCGAACAACATTATGATGAGATCAATTTTGTCGATAAGATATATTTCTGTCAAGAACAGACATTCCTTTGCTATATCGGCAAATTTCAACATCCTATATCTACTGTTTTATATTTCTTTACCTGTGTGTGTGTGTTGTGAAATGTGTCAATTAAAGATTTGGAAAACACAATAGTATAATACGGAAAATGTATACCAGATGCCGATGATCATCAACAATCTTGCTAGATATCAAGAGATTTTCTGGTGTCACCCGAAATATAATCATTTTGCTGGGAACTATACTTGCGTTGTGATAAGCATAAAACAAAAAATGCAATTGTAATTTTAATGTTAGTTGGTTATAGGATGAAAGTGAAAGGCACTAATGTTAGCGAATATCCTGGGATGTTCTTACACGAATTTTATCTGGACTTAGTTTAGCGTTGTGGAGATTCTAGTCGGAATGATAGTTTGCCATATCAATGTCAGTGTAGCATTCAATGATATCACCAACTTGTCATTACAATAAAAGTTTCAACCACATCCAGTCTATGATATGTACGAAGCCAACGACAGAGTCCTTAAAAATGTTAGAAACATAAAATCAAGAACAAGTATTAGTCGTGTCGGTAATACTGGTTATATTCCGGTGGCGGTTAGAGGCATATAAACTAACTGGGTTTTATATCTCTCACATCCTCATCCTTTTGTATATGAGGATTCCATGGGACCATCTCAGGTGTTTTGGTTTATGGGCCTATCTCAGGTGTTTTGGTGTATGGGCCTATCTCAGGTGGTTTGGTACTAGATGATCTCAACAATATCCGAATTGTAATCGACTTCAAGATCTTGATCTTGTACTCCGAAAGAAAACAGCAGGCGACGCAGTGCTGTAATTATTAATAATTTCAGAAATCCCTAATCCGTTGTATCAACCAACTCTGTTATAGGTGAAGAAATATTGTTTCCATCAATTTGATATGCAGCAAGACATTGTAACATTCATCCACAACCAATAATATCTGCTACTGATGAAATTCAGCTTTTTCTAAAGTAGTAAAGATAAAATCTTCTTTCGTTATCAATCACCTGCAATTTAAAATCTCTTTTCGTTAGGTAGAAGCTTAGATATTTGTTTAAAATTTCTTTGTCGTATTCGACAAATATCTTTCCATGTCGAAGTATATGATCTTGTTCTACACTGCTTAACAAAATTAAAATATTTTTTTCTCTTTCTACTTAAAAGCGAGTTACCACGTTATTATCACCTCTGAAAAACTTTCGCACAGCCTCTTCCAGATGAAAGAGATTTGTAAAATTAACTCGAATAACAAATTTGTCCGTATTTAATAATTAGCACAAAATTAGATTCCAAAACACTCCACAGGTTTACAGTAAAGAGATCAATTTTTAGAATATTTCTTAGATTCTCCCTTGTCAAACAGCAGTGAACCCATTTCCAAACAGTGGAAATATCACATCTAATGAAAATATTTGTTTATATTTCTCAAGATCTGATACTTCCCAATGTGTTATTAGCACATCAAACACAGAGTGAGGATCGTATTCAACGAGAACATTTACATACGTTTTGTCTGTTGTTCATAAGAAGTTCATATTTAACATTTTAGCTCTGACAATCGATCTTATTTCGTCCGGCATGTTATTACGATAATTTCTATAAGAGTAATATGTCTCAAACAAATGTCTTGTTTGCGAAAAGACTGTTTGATTTTTACAGCAATATTGATCATGATACAGCGGATCAGATAGAGCATCAGGTATTGACAAATTCCTATACTATAAACAGACACCATGTAAACATCGGATTGCTAGAACTCTACAAACTGCAGAGCATCAGGATTCGATAAATTCCAGTACTATTAATAGCATGTAAACATCTGATTGCTAGAAATCTTAATACTGCAGAGCATCAGAATTCAGCAAATTCCAATAACAGTCAGCATGTAAAACATATCAAATTTGATCTAAAAATATATTTATTCTCTGCCATTGGGGATAAATTTGCATTTGCAGGTGCGCCAGGTATAGTACATCAAGATTAACAAATTTATATCGCAGCAAAATCGCAATATAATGTAAAATATCACCTCGCTAAAAAGATTAAACAATTTAATATTACTGTCTCTGAGAATCAAATATACTGGGAATTAATTTAACTCTTCATGACAGTTAGAAGTTTATGACCGTCGAAAACTTATAAAATTTGATTTTCTATTTGCTAAGGTTTTTAACTTGATGAGAGGTGTGCACTTATAAAAGCACAAAAATGAGATTTGATATAGTTGTGCAGGCCAGTGAAATGTAATTCTGGTCTGTCCTTTTAAAATACGAAAAATTTACAGTGACTATGTTGGATCGCTAGCTATCTGATTAAAGATTTTCTTCAATTTCACTAGTAGATATCCAGCCATTAAAACTATGGTCATGGCCTCTCCATTTAACCAAACTTTTATCTCCTTTTCTTGCTATCACTCACACGATGACGAATATATCCTGCTCTGTCCGCTGCAGTGACGAAATCATCGATAACTTTTTAACTCAGTTTGAAAAGTTATCTATGAAAAGTTATCTATAATCCATCATATACCCAAAGACCAGTGGGCCATTAATGACTCTGCATTTTTGCAAGGAGCTGCCAAGGATGTCTACTATATATGATTTCCGTCTCTTGTATTAAAAGTCCGAATACCAGTTTTGTTAGGTTCGTTTAAATTTTTATCGAGATGTTCACATACTCAGATTCTGCTGCTGAGTCATCTGTTGCTATTTCCTCAGTCAGGTCAAGGTCATTTGTGACAGTTTCTTTTGCTATTATTGATAGACAAAAATTAGAACGCTGCGATGTCAAATCCTAGTGAACCAGATCTAGTTTTAATTACCAATTTTCTAATAATTTCTTCACCTGGTGATTTTTGTTTTAATCAGCGCCTTAGTAGTTTCTGATGTTGGTGATATTGCAGAAATTGCTTGTTTTTATCTTTGTCGCTTACGATAGGTGCAATCGGTTGTCCACCCTTGATTTTATAAGCAATTTTCAGTCTAACATCTGAGCCTGCTGTAAAAGAGGCTCCTGTGGCAAAAGTTTTAGATGCATCTAACATGATAGGAGTTGCTTTTTTGTAATTCAAGATAAATTTTCAAGTATTTTAGAGAATATATGTCCAAAGAGACATCCAACGATATTTTTGTGATATATTTTGCGTTGTATCATTTTGTTATACAAAGCCATCCGATAAAATTATCTTTGGTGAGCTAGCTCACTGTGATTAGTTAACTGTGGTGAGCGTAGCTTACTGACCTCAGGTTCAGATAATATGTTACAATTATTGAGACTTAGCTACCGGCCGGAATGATCAGTCATTTTCATTATGATAGCAGGCTTCTAATTTTCAATGCTAACAGGTTAGTAGATTATTTGTCTTGGATTTGCTTGCAGTAGCGAATCTGGTGGTACATCTGGATTGTAAAAAATGGTTTGACCTTTACTGCTACCTGCCGTATACGATCCGCTAGCAATAGAGCAATTTATTAAAATCGAATTTACTTCTGTTATGTCCACGGTGACTAGCCATCGTATGAAATTGAAAAACTTCGCGATTCAGAACCGAATTGTTTTCGAGCATATCCTATTAATGGTCGAAAGCTATCGGCGGCACTGATATCAACAATAAAACAGTTTTTCAAAGTAATTCTAGCACGCAGTGTGTTATAGTTTGAAATGAGCTCAAAAAGTATCTGGGCAGATTCAGCTTTAGTTGTAATTAATAACTTTATTGTTTTATTAAGATCTGTAACATTATAAGCCCTTTGCTGTATCTTGACTCGATTCAAATGTAAAATCGTCATTCAAGTTAGTTTTGATGTCTGCCACAGCGTGCCAAGCAGTAGCTGAAACTAAACCTATTTCGTATCGCTTATCACTGACAATTTGGATTAGTTGATTATAAATAACAGAAGTTTGCATTGTCCGTCATAGTCTGTGACGATTCAAAGAGTAATTTAGTTGATAACATTTCTATTTTATTAGATATAATATAACTGAACTGCTGACAGTTTGAGCTCTGCTGTTAGCGACGCAGATCGTGACGATAAGATCATTGGGTAAAATATAAAATTCATCAGATGTATGATCATCTAAAATTTCAACAATTTCGTTGTCAATTTATGTGCTCGTATTTTCGGTTTACTTTGATGCTATTGATAGCATCAGTCTTTAGCTAAGTTTTCTAATATGGCTGTTTTGTAATTAAAACCTTTTTCTATTTTCTTATGCCCGATTATATCATTTCATAAATAACAGAAATAATACCTTCTCGGTGTTGATTACAATATTTTTGTGCGTCATCGTAATTATTAGATTCTTTGAACTTATCAAGGGTCACTTCATCATCTTTTATCGCATTTCTTAGTTGTTCAGTGTAAATATCCATATTTATTATAACCCTTTCTTACGTCATGAACTATTATATCGCTCTTGCCAAAAACTTTCTCCTCAGAATCTCTTAATTCGGTAATATCTATTTGATATTTAGCTTCCCTTGTTAAATTATTAATCGTTTCATGCATTATCGCTACATATTCTTCATTACCCTTAACGTGCTATTAATTTTTTTTAATGCTGCTTCTTGTTTTACAGCTGGATCTCCTATTCGCTCAATAATTTGCGCTGCAACGTTGTTTTTTTTATCAGCTTCAAGAATACATCGTATTTCTTTCTGTGATAACTTTTCAGATCTTCCGTAGATACCACAGAAATATCTGGCTGTTTGCCAAGTACTCCTTCTGTTACAAGCTTAAAAATTCTAGAAGTTTCTTCTGGCGTTTGATGTAGCTGACGTTCATGCTCAACCTTCCTCTTGAATGCTACTCTGGTTGCAACAAATCTCTTTAGAATATAAACGTGTTGCGTCCATTTCTTTTTTGTTTTTTTATTGTGTTAGACCGAACAGATTGTCACAACCTAAAAATATGTATATTTCACATCTGAACATACAATTTCGATCTCTTGCTAGCTTATCAAATAAAAAGGAACCCTGTCAGCCATCACCAGTAGCATTATGATAAAAGTAAGGAAATTATTATACCCCCGCAGGGCCATATTTTCTACGTCGATACTGTCTCGTCCAGTAAATATTATGCAACGTTCTGTATTTAGCTTGATAAATTGATCCGCATGATAAAATCCCTGAACTAGGTACACAGCATTACATTTTCTGTTGCGCGATTGTGAAAAATAATATTTTATCTTGTTCGTGTCGGCATTGCGAAGCGGAATATTATCAAAGACAATTATTTTATGCTCATCAGAATCTAGCCCAGCAATAGGAATCAAATCTTCAGATTGATTTATGATAAATATATCATTGCCTGTGCCAATTTCATTTTTAGATTTTCTTTGTATTTGCTAAGCAGTTCATACTTTTCCTGCTGTGAATTTATCGTATAACAAATAAGTATAAACTCGATCATAGCTGAAGAGGTGATTAAGTAACAGATTCATCAGAAGGTTGTTTTGCCAAATCCAGTTTTTCCTACTATCAGATAATGACAGTCATGTAGGTCGTAGTTCTGTTGATGTTTGATTAGTCGCTTCTGGTCAAAGTTAATTATGCTCATTCTATATAAAGTATCACAAAATTTTATCTTGCAGTAAGAATAAAAATGAGCTATTACACTAAATATTTTACTTTTATTGACAGCTCAAGCAACAAAAAAGCTTCAGCTGCAACCACTAAGGCCGGTGTAGATTGATTACAATATCTAAAATAAACACATGAATAAACACATGGGGATACAATGACCGGTAACTTGAGTATGACACGTCAGCGAGTGTTAGACCTTGAGACATCATATCCACCAATCAACCCAAATAACTCGCACGCAGTATCGAAGTCGGGTGGAAAGATGATCGGAAATATTAGCATGAGTAAAAAATAATTATAAATCTTGAGACTGATTACCCCCCCCGCTAACATAAATAACTCACAGGCGGTACGATACGCACAACTTAGCTCAATAAATAATAAATAAGTTGTCATCGTCAGGTGAGATGATGATTGGAAATATAGATATGTGTGGGAAATTACTATTTGATACTCAACTCGATAAAACAACTTTGACCAATAACGATTCTTCAACAAATGTAAAGATTGTTAAGGGTAACTTTATAATAAAATCCGGTAATACTATGATGGGAAATCTGGAAACAAGCCTCGAATAAGATATCAACAACGGCAATTCCATCAGCGGTATCAGATGTAACAAATAAAAATTACAACGAAGATAACATAGCAACAAATATTGCATCACGAGTAGTAAATTCTGGAGATAAGATGGCATATGATAAGCATGAGATCGAATAAATAACAACGATTTATAATCCAGTCACTAAATTTGATCTTACAAAATAATTTTTATGCTGACGCTGACATAAGTACAGCATCAGCGACTGTAATTATTTTTTCAGATACCAATTATCTTAAAAACTCCAGAGGTATAGTTACAGGTGCGATCGTTATGGTTGCTAACAAAATAACTTATCGTATATACCAGTTTCTACATCTGATCTTACCAACAAACAGTACGTGGATAGTGTTACACAATCACTTGCAGTTGGTGGTAGTACGAACGAATAAAAACTAGTGTCGGTCACATTCCACATCTCGCAGAGGCTTTAAATAATCGTTCGGGTTTTGTTGCAAGTGTATCAGGCTATTATTCGAAAAATAAGCTAGATTATACGTTTGAGTTTCATAGCCCTGTATCTGACGGGACAGAGTGGGTAAAAGACGGAGAAATATTCGGTTTTTGAATTAGAATACCGTGTTCGGAGGCTGTAGCAAAATGGAAATTTCAACTATTAGGTCGACTAAATGTTTATGTTGGACGTATTTAAAACAGGCAATTACAAGGATCTAATGATAATACAGCATAGATAATACTATATAGAGTGACAGACGTTTATTTTTCAACGAGTCAACAGTTTATACTTCATCCTATATTAATCACAAACAAGTATTCGTATTTCCAGATTAATGTTGATATCGCTGAGGGTCCGTATCTAGGTTTTTCGATATTTCAGATATATACAGCTGGCGATTTAATGTGATTGTAATATATAATACCTGTTGATCCTCTGTCGATGAGAATCGCAAAAGAATTTGTAATTTTATACCTAACCCGAAAACGGAATTCGAAATAGCTGATATTTATTCGCTAGACCCATAGAGTGTTGAGGAGGCAAGAGCAATATATATATAATTGCTAGAATAAAAAAAAAATTCTACGTTCCTCGGTTTAACTGAGTACAGCGATAACTTTACCAGTTTCAGGAATGAAAGGCCAACAATGGAGATACGCGATCAAAGACATCGATATAGTTAGCAAATACTGTCCTGTAAGTGACTTCGAAAGGTTGAAAAATATTTGATACACTGCTTGAGCTAAATAAAAAAAATGTTTTGACTACTGATAAATCTACCTTGTAAAAAATATTTCATGGTGGTAGGCAACCAGAGCAAGATTGACTAAAGAAGATCCATGATGAGCTGGACAATGTAGCTGAAACAAGGAAGCACGAGTTTCTTAAAATTCGAATGCACAAGGACGGACAAATTTGCCAACAATCTAGTATTTCATGTACTGGGTATGGACTATCCTGATTAAAAGACGCTGTTGGAAATTGTAGATAACAGTACTGACACTAACCTGCTAACAACAACATGTCTAGTTTTGATAGAACTCTCACCGGTAATAATGAAAAGTATATCACATTAATACTGTACTAAACACGGTATCAAAAATTGAGTTATTTAGTGTATCAAGTAGGATTTAGTTATATGATGATGTCTAACGAGATATTTTTATCAAGTGCTTGACGATATTATAACTGTGAAACCTAGTATCGATGAAGATTATGAAATACATAAGAGCTCTAAAAAAAATTGCGTTGACATCTACACTAAAGGAGCTAGAAAGTTACTGACAGGCAAAATGCAGAAACATCAAAGAGCTTATTGCTGGATACCTAAACCTACCTGTCATAGATGTACAGCAAGCGGATATTCACTGTCTTTTCAGTTTTGCAACAGCTTATGTCATTTGCAGACAGCACCCAGTGATTATAAATTTTAAGCTGGGTCAGTTATCTTATGTTGTTAGATATATCGACGAAACCGAAGATATTTATTGTGATATAGTCAATGATTTTACTGAAATACCAACACATTTTAACCCTCTCTTTTCATCCGCAGTTTTAACAGATATCAGATATGATGATATCTCATCAGACGTGTGTGATAAGTGCTCTGATCGATAAAACTTTAGCGGAATATAATTTTACTACGGCGATTGAAATAATTACAGAAATTGTTTCATAATGACGAAGAAGAAATAATCGACTTCAATCATATTTCATCTGATCTCAAGACAAAGATAGAGACGAGCTGATCAAATACTACGAATACTGCCATATAATAATTGCCTGTGTCAGATATGCTAGATAAGTTTATAGTAAAATAATAATCGTGCTGAATTATATTCCTATGATATTAACAAGTGGAATTATTTCAGTGGGGAGGACATTAAATTTGATATTGCTGATAGTACCCGGCGTATGTATTGTCTTATCGGCGGTGAATAACAAGATACGATCCAAAATATGTCTTGTAAAATAGCAATAGTAACTTATAATAAAATTCTTAATCAACATCGAGCTTTTCTGCGTGGTGAGAAGTTTATAATATTAGATCTGATAGAGCAACTGCGAGTTAAGTACGATTTTCTCGTTTATATGATGCCGAACGGAGTTATGAAATGCGAAAAACGATATTCAGTAAATTTTATATAAAATCGCTAGCAATGTCATTTTAAAAAGAGATAGTAAAAAAAATTGTGTAATATGAAATATGGAAAATATTAGAGTGGAAGATACAGCGTAACAACTGAGGAAAAAAAAAACGTTCCGCGATAAGCATGTAACTGTTATGCTTGACAATGAAATTTATAGTACGTATTTCAAGAACAAAAATAAGATAAAGCTATCTCTGGTTTGCACAGAAAATTTAGATTAGCTTACATGGGTTACAGACTCACTTTCTGATGCTGCTGATTATCTTTACAATATGATATCACGAGACAAATACATGAAGATCACGGTGGATGATGAATTGAAAAAAGTGTTATGTCGATAAATCCATAGTCTCACATGAAAATTTCATCAAAATGCTAGAACCATTTGTGGTAAGATTAATATGTACTTGTTTTATTATAACGATGGATGTAATATAATAGCAAAAGCTGAAAAATCTAAAAATATCCGACAGGTGGCTGTGTAAAAAAATTATCAAAGATTCCATTGTGAAATCAGATGATAGCGAATGATCTAAAATTTATACGAAACCATCCTAAGAGTGTATGATGTGATATATGTAATTTTTGTTGTTTTGTTTTTTTAAATCTCTGCGATCTATTAATAGCACATTCATTTTATTATTCAGACGTTTGACCTGCAAATCCCAGTGAGTTATTATCAGCGGATAGGAATGTTCTGTGAATGCTAGATATTGTTTAGTGCAAGGCACAAACTGCTAGCAGTTACATTTTGTCTAAAGTTAGGAATAGCAATACTGTGTGAAATATATATCGCTAGATATTTCAAGTGAAAAACAGCAGTAGTAGACTATAATTGGCAGTTCTAAGTTGACCCTATTTTGTATGACGACTATGATTCAGTGGTAGGTCTTTAATAGGTAATCTGTAATGCAATCGACGCTATTATCTCAACAAGTTATTCTCGTTTTTTGATATTAACATGGGGGGAGGCTGGGAGAGGGTAATCATGCTTTCTGCCTACTACAAAATAGGGTTTTGGCAGATAAATCCCATTATAGTCTACTACTTACAAATCCAGTGTCCATTGCATCATTTTTGAATGCAAAGTCAATCTTTCATTGACATTTTCAGGATTTCATATGGAAGATAAGCGACAGTTTTATAATTTATGAAGAAATTTTTGAATAACATGAAGTGAGAGATAAATGTTATGTATAGCTTCCACATGAACGATTTTTCTGACGTTTTCAAATGGTTACCCGATTAAACGCTATTTAATTTCATCCAAAATGAACGCTGGCTGATCTAGTAACTATTATCTTAGCATCAGCTTGTGTACCTTAATATAATAGTGTTAAGATAAATAAAAAAGTTAAAACTATCATTTCCATCTGCCGTTTCCATACACGAAATCGAGTCTCTGATTTCAGGAAGAGGTTAATTTTTAAATGCAACAATGATATTTTTATGCATTGCAATAGAAGCTATACACTGCCAGATTTCTAATTGTTCCTGTTCAATCATACAAATACTAATTGTAATAAATTATAACTTTGTACGTACCTTTTTGAACTACTCAGATAAAATCGATGAATATACAATTTCAGTGTGAGCTGGTCAATATACATAAGTTATACGAAAATGTATTTTCCTGAAACGAAATACACTAAAGATATGTACAGACATTCCAGGACATTGTATTGACAACATATGTGACTACAAAGTACGAACCTGTTTTTACATGTAAACATTTTTTCTTTTCAAAATTGTTAAAAACATAAAAATGACAATGCTTTATTTTTTATTGCAATTATGGTACTGACAACAACAAAAAAAAAAACAGCGACTGAGACAACGACCCAGTCGGCGACCAGAGGAAGACCCAGTCTGCGACCGTGCGACCAGTCAGCGACTGCGAACCAGTCGGCGACTAAAGGAAGACCAGTCGGCGACACTGCGACAGTCAGCAACCCTGTGACAAGTCGGATACCCAGTCGGTGACTGCGACAGAGACAACGGCACAGTCGGCGACTAATCGGCTACTCTTCGACCTGTCGGCGACCCTGCAACCCAGTAAGCGATTGCGACAAACCTGCGACAGTAAGCGACCCTGCGACCAAGAAGGTGACCCAGTCGGCGACTCTGCGACGAGTCGGCGATTGCGACCAGTCGGTGACCTACGACTAGGCTGTGACCAGTCAGCGACCCTGCGACAAGTCAGAGACACAGTCGGCGACTGCGACCAAGTCAGCCACTAAGACGGCGACAAGTCTGCAAACATTCGGCGACGTAGTTTACGAAAGTCGGCTACCCTGCAACCAAGTCAGTGACCCAGTCAGCGACTGCGACAAGTCGGCGACTACGACCAGACGGCGACCCTGCGACTAGTCTGTGACCAAGTCTATGACACCCAAGAAGTCAGGAATAAAACGGTGTCTCGCTGAGGTAGTAATCTGTCCCACTCTGGAGTGCCAAGTTATCAGACAGATTCAGCGGGGTATCACTCCTAATACAAGACCTATCATAAAGAACCCAAGATAGCGAGACTCAGGGCAGTGATACGCAATAATACGAGTTATCACATTAATTTAAAAGGGAGTTAAATATCACAATGGAAGTCCTCCGGTGTACAATGTAAAGTTACAGCCCCTGCAGATGTGATCCTTCTATGCATAATTTTTCATTTGATCTAAATCCATGTTTCAGTGAATACCGAACAATATCCGGACCTAGTTCAGAGGTTAACATTTATTACATTTAATGTCTGTAGACCACATTAAGTGACCGTTTTCCATGTAAATATGCAAAAATGAGTGCGTGGGAACTAGCATTTGAAATATACAGAATACTAGGATAAACATGTAAAATATTCTTTCCTGATTTTCTAGTGTGACCAGAGATTGCGGAGCTCAATATTAAACTACAATTTTCGCCTAGTGGAAACTTTTCATTCCTTTATATGGTAAGAGTAATATAACCACGTTGAGGAACAATGGCCGACCATCTTCTTCAGGTTCATTCAGAAAAAAATAAGCGAATTGCAATTCAGTCTGACTCTACGAATAATTTTTTAATCTCCAGACTCACCTGTTGCAAATGAATTCAATCATTTTTGTTCATGCGCAACAGATCGTCTTTTATATTCTCCAAGACTTCGATGGACAACAACCCTAAATTGACCTGTTGACATCGGTTATCCAATTGTAGTGTATGTTCCTTTGACTGTTTAAAATTTTCAGCTAATTAGTTTCATGTTTCCATTTAAGGATATATCCTTTTGATTGTCATGTTGTCTCCTTTACATCATCCATTTTTAATCTTTTTGAATGATGTTCTTTCCTTAAGATGCAAGATCGTTATTTGGCTCCATATCTGTGGGAACACGTTCGCGTTTTCACAGATATTTGTCATCATCATTGTGCATAGAGCGATGCATGTTTTGGGGGACGTTTTAATTCACTCTTTATAGAAGGGAATTCCTCGTCGAGTCCGTGGGATATTGCAACAAGTTTATTGAAATGCTGGAAATTCCAGAAAAAGGTAGAGATTCATAACCCATGCACACGAATTTCACTGAATCATTGGACCCTTCCTACCTGTCACGCTGGATAGACGGAGGCCTTAAGGGTCCGTCTGATTCACTGTCATTTTTCTCTCTTCGGCATATCGAAGTTGAAGTTTGCCAAAGGCGTCAACTAAGGACAACCCTTTGATTATAGCTACGCGATGATTAACTTACGTGACGTAGTCTTGCACGGACTTCACATTATAACAGAATCATCTCAAGTTCAGGCATTGAAAAAAAAAACACACACACACATAGACGTGGCTATAAACAGCTATAATATGGGGTTGAAAATTGCAGTAGTAGGAGAAAGTAAGAATCCGAGCTCAACAACCCCCTCCAGACCTCCAAACAAATACAAAATACCTAGGTAACGTAATAGAAAACCTATTGCAATCAATAATTGCGTTAAGAATCCGAGCTCAACAAATACAAAATACCTAGGTAACGTAATAGATCACCTGTTGCAATCAATAATTGCGTTAAGAATCCGAGCTCAACAACCCCTCTAGACCTCCAAACAAATACAATAGAACACCTGTTGCAAAATACCTAGGTAACAGGTAAAATTTAATTACGTGATCTTCCAGAATAAGCAAAATGATATGTCAGACTCAATTTTTCAAATCATTATGATTTAGCAGAGCGTGGCGATTGTGGACTAAATTACGCATTAGAATTCCAGTAAGGTAAGTGGTATTATACCTCATTACCAACTGTTAATGTCTCAACTGTAGATATCAAAAATATTTCATTATCATGGTGATAGAGGCTAAACTTTATTTTACCGCTCACATAACGACGGGACTCAAACAAATCTTTTATTTGTGATTTGTTAAGATGGTATTTTTTGTCGATAAAATACACCTTTGACCGATCAAGATCAATTGTAAGTTTGGTGTATTTTTGCTGACTAATCGGACAGTGAAAGTTTTTAAATTCCGCAAGCAACTTTTGATACAATTGTTCGAGATAATTAAAATACTCGCTGTCATCAGATCTGATGAGCGAAAGTTTTAACTTGTCACGGCTACCACTAAAGCATATGCCTGATGTTTCATTATTAATTTCAACTGTCAATGGTTTGCCGTCCATCATTAGATATTTGATTTTGCTACTGTAGCTATTTGTTACTGTCAAATTTTCAAACATTATTTTTAAAGTTTAGATAAAATTTTAGTTTGCAAAGATAATGTCAAATATATCTCTATCATCATGACAATACCCAAGTGCAAATGTATCTACCCCATTTTCGCAATAACGTTTATCATCAAAATTGCTCAAACCGCGTTTGATAAGGACATCTGTTTCGAGCTTATGATGATTTGTCCGAATTGACATAGCTCTTATAAAACTAACACCACCATCAAGCGCGTACTTGTAGTCATCAAATTTTATAAACTTTTTAACAAAATCACGAGGCAGACCTTTTGCTTTTTTTGTTATTTTATTATTGTCTAACAATACGGCATACGTTTTACTACGTAATCCGATAAAGTATTTGATAGCGCTCGAGTTCATTTCATCTTTGAACTTACCAATAACCTTTTTATTTGTGTCGTCATGAAATTTACTGTCACGTGGGTAATCAGAAAGATCAAACAGATATCTATTATCATGCATGTCCTGATAGACGTCCTCGCATTCAATTTCATATACGAGCGAATCAGTATCAGTAAATAATAATCTACTAGCCGGCCATTGATTTTTAACAAAATTATAATGAAAATCATACATCAGCCACTTTGATAAATCTAACACTGAAGCTCCAACGTAGATCGGCTTGTTTAGTTTTAGATTTGTTTTTCTTCTTTGTATCGCAACAAGATTCTCATTAAATATTTTCATGCTCACAAAATCATCGTCTGACACAAGTTTGTTTCTGCGATTGACATCATTGACTAGTTCGATATTTACGCGTTTCCTAATATTCTCCATCGTCTTACCAAAAACAGAATTGTTCATCAGTTTGAAAAAGTTTTTCTCAAAATCAGTTTTTGCCGCAGCTCTTCTTGTAGTGTTCGAGTTAATATAACCTCTCATCCACGGCGACTGATTAAATTTTAGTACGCGATGAACTTTTCTCAACACGAGACCAGCATCGACTGCTTGTTTTAAAGCTTTGTAATGCAAAACATAATTACGTTTATGAAGCAAATTTGGTACTAGTTTCTTTACCATAGAATGTTGTCTTGGTAATGCTGACGCTTGTTGTTCTTCTGATAACAAACTATAATCTATAACCATCGATTCCGCACAGAAAGGGTAATCGTTATGTAGTTTGTGTAGCGAAGTTGGATAATCGAGATCAACTTCAACGAAATACGAAACATCGTCGGGTATCTTTTTTTCTGTCTCTGATACAAATTGATCAGCCGTGATCCAATGAAAGCCACCAAGAGGCATTGGTTCTGCCATCGAATACCCGTACAAGTTATTGCAATCTAGATAAACTATATACTTCGAAGGAAGGTCAGGATTATACTCTTTCAAATATTTGTTGTTTGCTTCAGCATATTTCTTCGTTATCACGCTAATACCGCCTCGGATATCTTTTTCGATAAAATTGAACATATCAACATCAGTCAGTAATTCCAACCTTACCTTACTAAACTTTAACAGAGCATCCCATGACAACCCAGGGGCAGAATAATACCAGCAAGGATCTAGTCCGTAATTATTATAACTCACTTCTCGAAAACTTTCAAAAACATCTGCTAATAATAACACGTCAGTTTTCAAATACAAATCGTGATAATCACCAAAAGTCTCACAATCAAACTCTTTCCAAATATCTTGTGCATACTTGTACTCGTCATCAGTTATATTTTCTTTTTTAAGTTGCGAGTAAAATTTGTCTTTGCTAGGTAAAGATATTTCATCAAATTTACTCCAATCGTTGAGATATTCGTATGGAAAAACTCCTTTTTTAGCTAATAGATTAAATTTATCTCCAAAACAGTCTCTTAGGTTATCAAATTTACTACAACCTTTTACTAGCTCATCTAACGAGGCTGCCATAAACTGCAGGCTGTCAATAAAACGCAATTTACCTAGCGTAACAGACATGTACTTTTCAAAATTATTTGGAATGCATTTGATGACGCTATCGAGTTTTAGACGAGATTTTATATCAGGATCACCAAAAGCTTCTACGATGATGTGACTATCATATCCTCGAAAATTGTGAAGAATAACTGGAATAAAATCTGGAGCGTGAAATTTTAAATTACACTGGTCATGAGCCGCTCCACGATACTGTCCGGTCAAATGGCAATGGTCACGTACTTTTTTGTTATCATCAAAAGCTTTTTCACAAATATAACAAATTTTCGCTTGCTCGTGATTAGATTCTTGTTGAGGTGTTAATTTTAACATTGGAGTTACTTTTTTCAAACGATAAGTAATATTATCAACTTCATTAATCAACTGCTTGAGAAGCCAAACAGCTGGATTTTTACCACGATAGAGTTGGATTGGTTTAGATAATCTCGAATCAGCGCAACAAACTACCTTGTACGCTACTCCGCATGGAACATGATTTTGAATTTTTCTTGTACTCGATTGGTTAGGATCATTTTCTACGCCAAGTACAGGTTGAAGTAAGCATTCGAAATCGACGTATATGACGAAAGGAATTTTTAGTTTATGATTATGATGGACAAACTGTAACACGCTATCTTTTTTAGATGGCATTGTTATTCTTTGTACGTCACTACAGTACTGCAAATGCTTTTGTAATGTTTCATTGTCTCTACAACCGTGCAAGCAGCGATAACAAAAGAACTTTTTGTTGTTATTTTTATTATACTGTCTTCCAACTAGTCTGTTAAAGTTTTTGATCCAAATGTAATGATTTTTATAAAACAGTAAATTGATAGTCGATTGTGAAGCTTTTTCTGAAATATACCTCGGATAGACATTTTCTTTTTCATCTAATCCGAAAACGTTAATCGAAATATTATTTTGCTTTTCAAACTTTGGTATTTGATTTTCTGCCACTGGAAAGTCAATACCAGCACAATTTAATCTTGACACGTGACTGATATACTTCTCAACACGATCAGCATTTTTTTCTGCTGGAAATAGCGCGGAAAGAACAGCCCATTGGAAACATTTGCTAACGACGTTTTTTATGTTTATACAGCACTGTTTATTTTTTATTTTTGGTGGCAGGTCGATATACGAACTACCGCGTAATGCGTCATATTTCATCGTGTGAAACAAAATTTCCTTGATCATTTCAAACTTCCAACCCGAACCTAATTCGGTAAATTCTTCTATTTTTTTCCAAATTTCTTGGTGTATTTCATTAGATAGTGACAAAAGATCACTACCAAGTAAAACACGTCTAGATTTTGCGTTGATGTAAGGGTCTGCAATTTCCTTGTTAGTAGATTCTTCCGTCACAAGTAGTTTTGAAAATATAACGTGATATTGCACTAACAATCTTAGACCCTTGTGTTTTTCAAGCTCACGTTTTACAGTCGTCTGTAGCAGATGAAAGAGATTTGTTTCAGAAAAATTTACTAAAACGTTTTGATTATCAAACTGATAACTATTGTCAAAACCTGTAAAAGCAGTCGCTATTTTAACAGGTTCTCCCATAAGTCTCTTCTTGGCTATATCTCGCAATTTCAACATCGCTATACTATAGTCTAATATCTAATTGATAATTTACCGCACACTGCGCATGCGCTAGAAAAACAATTAGAGATAAAAATATCACCTATAATATAATGACAGTAAATCTGACAAGCGCACGTGAGCAAGAGGTATATCATGTTTATCCGAAGTACAATCTGTACGCTGGAAATGCACTTGGTTCGGTTATTAATATCATTACTGGAATATCTGTTGGTAAAGCAACGCCAGCGGGTTATACGATTAGTGTAAAGGGAGATAATACTGAAAGAATTACGATGTTTAGAAAAGATTTTATTTACACGTTATTTTGCGATGACATTCCAGAGGGGAAACGAGTATATCATTATAACGGTAAAGTCACTGATGATAATATTGAAAATTTATCCTTACAAGACGAGTTTCAGCCGCATCCGGTCTTTGATTTATACGAGGCTAACGATCGCGGTATTATTAGAAACAGAAAAACTAAAAAAGTTCTTAGTTCTATGAACAATATGGGATATCTTATAGTAACTGTTAGAGGAACATCGACAGATCGAGTTTGTTATACTGGTCATAGGTTTGTTTACGAGGTGTTCAACGGATCTATACCCAATGGTCTGGTTATTAATCATATCAATAATGTAAAAACAGACAATCGATTGGAAAATCTGGAGCTAGTGACCCAACAGGAAAATGTGAGAAAAGGACGAGGTGGTGGTATTACTTTTAGATGCCCAATAAAACCTGTTATTTCGTTAAACCTTGAAACGGATGAGGAGATCAAATTCAAATCAATTACAGCTGCGGCGAAATATTATAATATAAATCCCAGAGCAGTAAAATTTGTAGCTGATGGAGCAACAAAATCAGCATTTTCAAGCAAATATGATGCTAGTATTATTTTTAGATATGATGATTAATAATATTTTGTAATTCGGTTTTAGTCAAACAATGATGAGCAAATGCTATAATATCATCGCAATCAAATTTTAGCGTCGTTACTGCACTTTCATTAATTTTATTTTTTTCTGCTTCTGTTAGTAATATTTTATGAGAATCACCTTGCATTACAATAACGTCAACGGAATATGAACTATAACCTGACAGGCATTTTCTTACCGCTTCGGTCAGTTCGTGGTAGTTTATTATATTAACTTTTTGGTGATATTTGACCTTGTCAGTCATCTTATAACAACAAATTAGATAAAAAGTATATTATAATATGGATATGATGAAACGACTTGCTAGCGATAAGGTCTCCACAATCTCTAATGATATGATAGACAAATCCATTGGTTATAACGAAGATGATATTTTATATAACAACGAGTCTGATGATGGTGAAATAGTCACCGTCGTTAACAGATATAATTATAGCAGACCAACCACTGGAAAATATAATGTCAAGTATCACATTGCTAAAAAAATTATAAAATTTAATTTTACCGTTACCGAACAGCAGGTATTTTTGCAGTTAATCAGACCTTTTTTAAACATCAAAATTCCAGACCGACAGAAAAATATAAAATTTGATTTCATCTTTGTTAAGATTTTTAATCTTATGACGATCTCTGACGATCGCAGACAATATCTAATATCATTATGTAAACCAGTAAAATGCAAATCTATCAAACGAAAGTATGAGGAAATTTATAATAGCATTATTTCACAGTCGATAAAATCGACCGGGTTGGAATCCAGCTGTTAAATTTATCACTATACCCACGCCATTTGACTAAACTTTTATCTCCTTTTTTCCTAATCACTTTTTCGATAATGAAAACATCTTGTTCAGTTTTTTGTAGTTCTTGTTCGTAAAAACTACCTACTATAGGTTCACCTGCCAGATCTTTTAACGCGTACGTTACAGGTACTGTTAAGAGTACTTTATCAACAACAAATACTTCTTCGCTCCAGTTTGGAGTAAATCCTTTTTCAAATATCTTTTTAGTCAAAGAGATTCTAACTTTATCACCGACCTTAAATTTATGTCTGCGGTACATGTTTTCGTTTGCTAATATGGGATTTTTGATAGCGTCATTAGGTGACATTTTGATGGTTCGATGTTTCGTGTTATTATATTCACCTACGATTTGAGAAAGGTCATCGATGTACCTGTTGGTGTTTTTAGCTGTCATATGTTTATGTAATTTTTCGTTTAGCGTGCGATTAAATCTCTCGACAACAACGCTTTTGCCTTCGTTTCCTGTAACGTATTTTTTAATATTATTTTGTTCTAGAAACTGCTCAAACTTTTTGTTAAAAAACTCTGCTCCGTGATCAGTCCAGATTTTGTTTGGCTTTCTTTCGGTACTCGTTATTATTTGTTTTAACGCATCAGTGATTGACGTTCCTGTTTTATCTGAAACTGGCACACTGAAAGCGTATTTGCTGAAAACATCTATAACGTTAAACAAATACTTCTTTGGAGCGCCATCAGCGCCAACGTTAAACTGAGCCAGATTGGATACATCTACCAAATCTATTGCCCAGATATCATCTACAGCGTTTGCAACAACTTTGCGTCTCGGAAACTTTTTTTTTTAGGTCTGTGTAATTCGACTGCAAGATCATCGTATAATTCTTTTCCGAGTCGAGACTCTCCGAGTCCGAGTTTATATTTTGCTCCTATCATTCCTTGAACAAATCTTCTATCAAAACGTTCTCGTAGATTTGTTGGCTCCATATCATGTAATTCGTCTAACATTACTTTATCACAATCTGCTTTCGAGTTTTCATGATCACGATAACAGATATCGTGACGCATTGCTATTGCATCCACTTGATTATAAGGTTCTTGTCCTGGCAATGGATTGTCGTTTTCATCTAGTTGTTGATCTAGCGGATTCCACGGACCTGTATACCGATGACCTGGCAAAGTCCAACCGCCTTTTGGTTTTGGTAATTTACCAATTAGTTTATGTATATCTATACCTAACCCTATTATTTCTCTGTTGTTACAACGTTGACAGTACGTAATGATTTTATCTTGTTCTATGCAAAGATCTTTGTCACAATCACAATTGCATTTCATTTTATTTTATTTTGTTTCATAAGATTAATCGTCGATCAAGATAACTCTATCAACGCTAGATCCTACTTGTTTTTTCAAAAACATACTTTTCTTTCTACCACAGATTGCACAAATACTTTTTAACATCGTTCTATTATTTTTCGTTTTTTCCGTCATCTCATCCTTGTTCTCTGTTTTAGTTTTGCATTTGAGACAGTATGTTGACATTATTATATCAAGGAGTTTAGATAAAATTGATTGCAATATTATCATTCGCATGAGAAGGAAGCTTATCAAATTGTAAAATAAACTTTAAAAAGTTTTTACTCCCAGAGTTTTTACTCCCAGAGTTTTTACTCTGGTGCATTTGTCTGACAAACATGATACAATAATAACCACAAGCTGATGTTCCAATCGGCTGTAGTTGATTAGACGAATAATTTATTTTATCAAATTTTTTAAAAATATATTTTTTTATGAGATCGCTTGGAGGAAGTCCGAACGAATCAAAATAATTGTTATCGTGGACAGCAACCCAGTGGGTGCCAGAGCCATCATTGAAGTTTTCAATATTTACAACACAAGAACCGCCTGTTGGTACGTCATCGAGTTCATCTTTGGAAAATACTCCTCGAAATCCAACAACGTCCTTCAATTTTTCAATGATGTCAAAATTGCTCAATAACGTCTGGTCCCTGGTAGAGTTAATCCGCGTCCGATTCCTAGTAAGTTTGGCAGCAGACTTCCCGCTAGTCCCGCCAAAAGTGGAGCGAAAGGAATAATTCCTCCTTGCTTTGTTTGTTTGCGTTTTGTTGTTTTCTTTTTTTTCGATGATTTTGTTTTTTTCGTTGGCATTTTATTTTATACTGTTACATAAAATTAACGATAGATTTGTTTGATACCACGACCTTCGACTGCTTTCTTCGTTGCGCCAGAGACTGCTCCTGACGCAGCCGCAAGTCCAAGTGTACCAAGTACTGGTAAAACTTTGCTAGCTATTATTGATAACGCTGGTCCAAAAAATCCACCTTCTTTTGACATTGCAGTTACCTGAGAAACAGATAATTTCAGCACAAATGGTTTTCCTTTGTCGAGTTTATTGATTTGTTGTTGCGTTAGCATGACTTTTACTGCAATTTTATTTGAAGTTTCCGGAGAGATCATCAAAGAAACAGAGCTGCGTTTAGCAACAGCTGCTGATAATTTTTCAACTTGACCAGATGTTAGGTATATTTCTCGAGTTGTGTATTTGGTTTTCATAATGTTATATCCAAGTTGTTAGATTAAACTTGTACTGTCATTCTTCCTTTGATTGAATCGATGGTCAGAAATCGATCACTAACCAATAGCGCGTATACGTTATACTGTTCACCTGGCACAGCGCCCAGTGTCCACGTGACCTCAATATCTGCAGTCGATCCCACAACACGCTCCAAATGTTTTGATACGTCGAAGTAAAAGATGGGATAGAGCGTTCGAAACTCATCTATTGATATTTGAGATCCACTGTCCGCGTTCTGATATTTTTGCATTGCTTCCATAAGATACATGTACGGCCGAGAGATGTTTCTGGTGGCGTCTATGGTAAAATTACATTCGATTGCACGTTCGGGATACTGTTTGGAATTTACTCTCACAAATATTCGTCTAACGTCTGGGTTATCGAATATGGAGTTGTTTATTTCCTGATTGTTACGACGTGCTTGTCGTTGAAATACGACGAACAAGTGTCGCGGTAGTTGTTCGCTTGGCGTGGTCGTTACACGCCACGTGTAATCAGTCGCGTTGGGAATGGCTGTTTGATAAATCCTGTTCTGTTGGAAGTGTATCTTTTTTGTAAAGGTGGCTAGTAAAGATTCGAGCTCCATCATTTTAGCTAATGAAGGGACAACCCGAGGCATCCACAGTGCTAATCTTGTAATAGAAAACTGTCCCTCAGCCACTCCACCGGCGTGTATTATACAATCGTTTTGATCAGCTCGATCTAATATAAGCGTATGTTTTATTCCTCGAAACACTTTGTTATAATCACGGCAAAATCCAAAGATTGTACTTAACGGAAGCATCATCGTTATTTGGCGAGATTCTGCGGCAAATGTTTTTCGTTTGGTAAATCCCTCGTTATATCTTATGTTACGTGCACTAATAACACCGTTTATAAAATTTAACATCGCAACACCATCTGCGCCTGCCGCTGGTGGAGTTATACCAAGATTACGACAAGCGGCAATAAGTGAAGCTCTTGTGGCGTTTGCATCAGCAGCTGCACCTGGTGCGACTATACCAAAATTGTTAGCATTATCAATAAGAAAATCTCTTACAATTGCAGCATCTGCAGCGGCATCAGCTCCGTGTATAATAACACCTCTTGAAATAAACTCGCCAGAGGTAGTTGTCCCTAGTCCAGTATCTTTGAACCACATCATATTTGTGGCTATTGATCTGGAATAGTCATCGCTAAACGAAACGATGTTTAGTATTGTACTCGCTATGGGTAAGTGCATCGAAATATCTTCTACGGTTTGATTGGCCAGTTGGTATCGTGCACTCTTAAACAAGCTCCAACCATTATTGACGAGAGCGATTTCTACATTAGCTGCAATATCAGCACCTGCTGCATCTAATATTCGGCCACGCACTTCTAACATTGCCTTATGGGGTAGTAGAAACACGTCCTCGTCTCTTGTGTTAAAAGTTCTAACTCCGGTTTTATTCGGTTCGTTCGAGTTCTCATCGAGATACTCGACATACTCTAATTCTGTTACAGCATCGTCAGTATCAATTTCTTCTGCAAAGTCGAGATAGTTTTTAGCTGACATTTATTTTATAATCGTTACACAAAATTAAAAGGCAGCAGGGGTCATCGGCGCTGTTTTCTTTACAAGTTTACGTACTATTTCTTCACCACTCGGCGACAATAATTTTTTTGTTGTAGCTATCATAGCTCGTTTTGTTTCTTCTGTTGGCGCAATATCTGATATTACTCGTTTTATTTCCGACACCGTAGGTGTTGTTGAAGGTCCTTTAATCTTATCAGCAATCTTTTGCCCTACTGCAGTGCCTGCTGAAGATGCCGCCCCTGTAGCGAAAGCTTTACCGGCGTCAAGTGCAATGGGCGCTACTTTACGCGCGATTCCTGGAATATTCTCTGCAATTGTTGTAAATATATTTCCAAAAAATCCACCTATGATTTTTCTTCGATAAACTTTTCTTCGTCTCATTTTATAAAATTATGTACACAAAATCACATGCCTAGGCAGTGCGTAGGTGTAAGTAATACGTGACTATCTCGTTGTTCACGTCTATTTGTCGTCCAGATTGGTCTGTGAGTTGCATTGTAATGCTTGTAATTTGATTCTCCGGTGTTATTGGATAGTAGATAATCTGTCGCGGAGTGATTTGCATGAGAGAACCCGGTGGGACTTCTGGTGAGAAACTGTAGATCGTTTGCCCGCGGTTGCCTTTTGACGTATAAGATCCAGATGCGATAGAGCAATTGATGAGTATTGTATTTACTTCTGTGATATCTACTGGTAGTTCTCCATCAAATGTCAAAGATTTATCTTCACCGGTGGTATAGTATAAAACTCTAGTAAAACCTAACATCTTTCCAAAACTTCTTTCTTCAAAGATGACTTTCATATTTCTTTTCACTGTTATCCTAGCTCGTAAGGTGTTATAATTCGCCGCTAATTCGAAATTATCAGCATTCCCACCAGCTTTTGTTAGAAGCTCTTTTATTGTTCTGTTTAGATCAGTAATGTTATAAGCTCCTTGTGGAATCTGTAGTTTGTATTGTATATCAATAAACTCTTTTTGTGATGTTGGAGATTGTTTAACATTAACGATTAAAATTTCATCATTAATCCCAGTTTTAATATTCGGCATGGCGTTCCAACAAGTACAAGAAATTAATCCAATCTCATACTGTTTTGCAGGATCTAGTTCTATTGGTGGGTTGTAATTTACTGTAAAATTCGCGCTGTTTCCTGTTATTTGTGACGAATCAAGCAATAATGTTGTTTGCATTATACTAATATTTTAGATAAGATCGCGGTGTAAAATTTCGTACTCGGATGATGTTAGTAATCCACTCGATCTTAGATGATCAAGTATATCAATAATTTCGTTATCAATCTCTACACTTTCATTACCAGCTTCTTTAGAGGATATCAACAGCATTAGCCGATCGACTATGTCTGCGTTTGATGTAAAAACTTTAACTCCACCTCCAGTTCTTTCTTCCGGTAATCTTTTATCTCGATTGTTTTCATATTGTTTGAGTAGTCTTTTAAAATCCCAACCTTTACTATAATCTTCTGGTTTATTTCGATATCGTTTTGATGTTTTAAGAAAAACCTCAGCAATAATTCCTTCTCTAATATAATTGAGTAATGTTGGAATATTTCCTTCATCTTTTTTATCTTTAATATCTTTAATATCACCATCAGCAAGTGAGCCATCTTCTACAATTCTTTTTAATTTTTCTATCAAATCGTTATAGTTTTCTTCTGGCCAATCTCGAATACTATTAATATCAATGATATTATTATTTTTCATAAACTCTTCATACTCATCATATTCTATTTTAGACCTAGCTTGTCTTCTGTAAAATATGATAGTATCCTCAATAGGCATTATTTTTATCATACTTTCTTGTAACGTTTTTTGTTTCTCAGCTAATTCCTCAGTTTGTTCTGACATTTTTTCTATTAACCTCCTTAACTCGTCGGGATTAACAGCCTTTGTTGTTATAGCTTGCTGAAGTGCAAGAGGGTTGTTTATTAATCTATCAAATTCAACCTGTCGTGCAATAGGATCAACAATGTCTCTTACAAGTTCTTCTGCAATTTTTTTATTTTCTTCTTTCGATCTTTCTCCTAGTAAACCAAACAAACCCTTTTCTTTCATTTTTGCTAGTTCTTCCGGAGACAATGTTGGTATTTCTGGCTGCTTGCCAAGCATTGCCTCAGTAACAGGTTTGAAAAATTTGGTTCTTTCTTCTTCTGCTTGAACTTGTCCACGTCGAGCTTCTTCCACCTTTTTCTTAAAAGCCGCTCGAGTTTCGAGAAACTTTTTTAGTAATTCGATTTTCTGTTGATGTTTGTCCATTATTTTTATACGCTTTACAAAATTATATCATAGAAACGTCTCAAGGCAACAACGAAACATCTTGGTTGGATCACGCGCTAGCTTGTCAAATAAAAAGAAACTATATCTATCTTTAGTTGCTCGATGATATAATTCGATAAATTTATCTTTTGTAACATCACCACATTGTTCGTTTGCAATATTTCTCACATCCACATTATCTAGTCCGGGAAATAATACGAAACAACCCGTATTTCGCCTAATAAACCTATCAACATTATAAAAACCTTGGGCAAGATAAACAGAATTACATCTTTTATTACGTGATAGTGAAAAATATGATCTAATCTTGTTCATTTCCTCATTGTTTAGCGGAATATCATCAAAGACGATTATCTTATGCTCTGACGAATCGAGTTCATTCACTGGAACGAGTTCTTCTGGTTGTTTTATCAAAAATATATCATCACCAATGCCAAGTTCATCACGAAGTTTATCATTATACTCGTTTAATAATTTGTATTTGTCTTGTTGGGGGTTGATGGTGTAAATATACACCTTATCATAGTTAAAGTTATTATTGAGTAAAAGATTTAATAACAAATTTGTTTTACCAGATCCAGTTCGCCCAACAATAAGATAATGACAGTCTGGAAGTTCATTGTTATGTTTATGCTTCACCAATCGCTCGGTGTCAAAGTTTATTATCTTCGCCATCGTATAATTTTATGTTATATTAATCCAACAATTTTGTGTAGAACGGTATGTATAATGAGCTACTATACAAAATTTGGAACATTAGCAGTAGATTTATTAACAGAAGGTTACCAGGGTGACTTATCCAAGTATGCAACTCTTGATAAGCTCAAAAATGAAATCAACAATTTGTTAAACGTTGCAAGTGTAGATCCAAATGAAGTTGTAGTTTTCCAGGACAAACAAGGACGATTAAAGACGAGTAATGTACAACTATCAGATGTACTAGTACGAAATCCTACTGCAGTTGCTAATAATATTGTTACTTTTAACAATCAAGGTAAGATAGAAGATTCGGGTAGGTCAGTTAACGATTATGTTAGAAAAGCAGGTGATTTATTTACGGGAAACATTGTTATGAACCAGAACAAGATCACATACCTTGGAAACCCAACTGAGGATAATGACGCTGCTACTAAGAAATATGTTGATGATCAGGAATCAAAGTACGTGTCGGTGCGTGGCGGTATAATGCGTGCATTTCTCAACATGAACAATAATGGCATCAATAATCTTAGAACACCAGAATCTGATTTTGATGCTGTAACAAAGAAATATGTTGATGATATCAACAATGAAATCACCAAGTTCAAAACTGATTTTACTAATCACATCACCACGTTTTTAAATTTTCGCAGAAACATAAACAAAACCAATAACGAATTTTTTGGAAGTCCGCCATCTGTTGATATTACACTCGATAATATTAACACAAAACTCAACGATATTATTAGTGGAATTCCTAGTATTGTTGAGAAAACGAGTATGATTAAAATTCCTCACAAGCAGATTAAAAATATTGTCTATACTGTTGCTTCTGGAATGTCTACTTGGTCGCCGCAAAATAACACTCTCAAACATACTGCAGAGGTCACTGGTGTGTATAGATTGTCCGTGTTGAGCAGTGCAAAGTTTAATATATTTACATTATTTCCATGGCGTCACTCGACTGATAATTTCTCTGGAACTGTGTCTATTGTGTTAAACAAAGATGTTGAAGAAACTTTTATGCTAATAGCAGATGACAAAAAATTAACTGCTGTGTCATATTGGTATTGTCTGGAATTTGTGGCTGAAACACCTCAACTAGTTACTTAATCAAGCCTGAGATTATGTGAACAAATATTATAATGAAAAAAAGTATAGTTGATTTCAATCATATTTCAAAAGATATTCCAGGACAGGATGTTGACGCACTAATACAATACTACAAATATTATCATAAAAAACTTTGGTGCGTTAAAAAATGTTACAAATATTATAACAAAATACTTCGAGTAATATCATATCTACCCTTGTTAATGACTAGTTCTGGCATAATTTCAAGTGGTATATCATTAAACCCGTTTTTGTTAATCATATCCGGTGTTGGTGTTTCTCTTACAGCAGCTTGTAAAAAAGTTGAACCTAAAATTTCGATAAAAAAGCACGGCTGCTTAACATCAATTATAACTTACAAAAAACTACTTGATCAAATAAGATCTTACCTACGAGGAGTAAAATATAGTATGGACGATTTAATACGTGAATTTCGTATTATTGACAACATGTTAACAGATATTCTTCCCATGAGGATCAGCAAATATGAGAAAGATTATCAAAAGAAGTATGATATAACATAAAATTTTATATAATACCACTTACCTTACTGGAATTCTAATGCGTAATTTAGTCCACAATCGCCACGTTCTGCTAAATCATAATGATTTGAAAAATTGAGTCTGACATATCATTTTGCTTATTCTGGAAGATCACGTAATTAAATTTTACCTGTTACCTAGGTATTTTGCAACAGGTGTTCTATTGTATTTGTTTGGAGGTCTAGAGGGGTTGTTGAGCTCGGATTCTTAACACAATTATTGATTGCAACAGGTGATCTATTACGTTACCTAGGTATTTTGTATTTGTTGAGCTCGGATTCTTAACGCAATTATTGATTGCAATAGGTTTTCTATTACGTTACCTAGGTATTTTGTATTTGTTTGGAGGTCTGGAGGGGGTTGTTGAGCTCGGATTCTTACTTTCTCCTACTACTATTGCAACCTTTTATTAATCAATGTATAATGATCATACTCAAGTATTATATATGGAAATATCGTATTTGAAATTAAAGTATGAAATCAGTATTAACAGTATTAACATAGATTTACATGGAATACTGAGAAGAATGAAATTTGAAATGAATAGAAAGAGATGTAAAATAAATAGCATGAATAGAACCTAAGAAAAAATATTATCAACCATAGGCATGAGCAGAAAGAAAGGGAAAGTATCTAGTTGTCATGAAAATGGATAGAAAGAAAAGAAAAGTAGATATAAACAATGGGCATGAATCGAACGAAAAGGAAAATGGATATGGATAAAAAGAAACGGAAATTATAAATCAACAATGAGCATAGAAAGAAAGGATATAAAATTGTAGTTGGATGTGAGTTCTATCTCGTCAGAACTTAAACAAACATTAGTATGTTTATTAACATTTTCTCTTTCGCATGGAGTGATCGCAATCGCGATGGAGACAAATCGAAACTGCTCAATCATGCGCGTAGGTCCGTGTTTGTTTTAATAGTAAAAGAAACTGTTGTCAGTACTCCAATAAACAATAAACGCCTGATAATACCGATTTCATACGTAAGCAGAGTAGATAGATTACATTCACATGAATTGACGATTGCCTTCTTATCTTTAGGACGTCTCTGTCCTGCTCTCATCATACATTGCTTGCAAGAACTCTCTACTTAATTGGCCCTACTCTCGTTTATATTGCCTAATCTGCTGGGTTATACAAAAAAAAAATTTCAGTCTTAAAGTTTTAGTGTGTTATAATTCTGCCGAGAATACAAAGTTATATTTGTGAATAATACTTACATTTGGCCATTTCGCAATATCACTGTGGGTCCATCCTGGTCTTTCTATTTTATTTCTCTTATATGGATGAGCTTCATTGTTACTGAGACTACACGACAGTGCTGATCTGATAAAATTAAATGACTTACATCTACTTTGCCTGTACAAACACTTTTTGGCACAGTTAATCAGACTGATCTCGTAAAGTATCCGAAACAAGAAAATGGTTAAAAAAAACCAAAACTTATATCAACTTCATTGAGGCAGATTTGGTTATTCGCAAAAGCCTGATAAATCGCAAAACTGCTAAGGATAACACTGATGAAACTAGATATGTCCTCGCATATGATGCGTGCTAGATCTGCCGAGTTAAGCTCATTGCATCAACACGAACTTTCAATATTTTATTATATCCATCGGTCGTCAAGAACTAATTTATGCACCACTCAAGAACACATAGATACAGAGAGAGAGAGAGAGAGAGAGAGAGAGAGAGAGAGAGAGAGAGAGAGAGAGAGAGAGAGAGAGAGAGAGAGAGAGAGGTGATTGCAATCAACAATATCAAATGGATCAACCAAAACGTGTCTTGCTGATAAAAGGTGTGATTATTTAGAGTAGACAGTTTCGTTTGGCAACATACGTTGTACAGAAAATTCTACAAACCCAGATTATGTAAATACTGTATATGAATGATTGTAAGACATTGTAAAATAGGAATTTAAGATCAAACCCTCAAAGAAAATAAAACTAAACAAAGCGATTTAATCATATTGTTACAAAATGCTCCTTGCAGCTGTGCTTAATTTTATTTTTGTCAGTAATACACACGACCGCAGCTACGTTGCACAAATGTGAAAGTCATGGCCTTAGGATTCTTAACTATGTTTTGTTGTTCGGTTTAACGCCATTTTTCAGCACACGATAGGCTATACATGGCGGCCAGTATTATTGGTGGAGGAAGAAAGCGAGAAATCACCGGAAAGAACCACCGACTCACGAGAAGCTGCTGGCAAGCTTTCTCAAATATCAACATTCGCCAAATTCTAGACTCGAACCCACGCAGACAGAGGTGAGATGGCAGTGATCCGTAACGGACAGCGCTTTAGACCACTCAGCCACTCGGAACCCTTAACTATGTGAAAATGTGCGACAAAGGGGATGTTTATCATAACAGAATTCCTAAATGGTGACTTGACTAAGCATTCCCGAATAGTGACTCTTTACAGTCAGCGCCTTAAGCTTACAGAGCGAAAAGGAGGCAAATATCAAGATGACATTGTTTCTATTGTGGGTGGGTGGGTGATGGATGGGTGTAATATGACAATATGAAAATTAATTTGTCAATATTCCAGTTCACACATCTATTATAAGGAGTGAAAATGATTCATCCATATATGCCCCTAATTTCAGCTCTGTTTCTCTATGGGATATTGAAGCTATGTCAATTTCCAGTCATTTCTCACAGCTTTAATGTACGTGATTAAAAGAAGAAAATGACGGAATGAACATTCATTTTAAGGTTTCTAGCAAGGTTATCATTGGAACTCGGTAAATAATGGAACTTATGTATGTGTAGATATAAATATATTTACTAAACATGAATGAAAAATGCTGATCACTTGATCCCACATTATACGATCGATCAAAATTAAATGAAAGAAAATTATATCATAGTAAGATCAAACAGTTATATTTCAGGTGCATCGTGATTCCAGTTGACTTCGGTTTATCTTTTTATTTTTATTTTAGAAGAGTGCGTGGGTTAAGAAGTTGATGCATGATACCGAAGCGAGAGATGCCGTTATTATCAGTATAGGATTGGGACTTCTTGGAATATATTATAGAATAGAATAGAAAGGTGGGGAAAAAAGGACTTCCACATTTTCAATAGTTGTAATACTTTCAGATCCCCAAACGATACACCTACATAAGTGAAATGGGTCATAAGTTGAAGCATTTGATTTGTTGGTAAAGTAGTTGCAAGGCCTTTCTAGTTTGATCAAAATTCATTTTAAATGACTGGACCAAACTTCGATGATTTTAAGAGAAAATGATACCTAAATATTTCAATTCAGCACAAATGTATATCTGATTATCGTCAATTGTAAGTCTATATTTATCAACGTTTCGTGTAGCAAAAAACATTCGTGAAATTAATACTTAATTTCCATAACTGAGTATTTGTTAAACATATTTAAATTATATAGGAAAGAAGTCTAGTCAATACCAAAACTTAGTGTTATCGGCGGAAAGCTGTATAAAACTGCAAAGGTAAAATAACATATAGTAATTAGAAAAGTTTAACTGTGCAACTCTCATTTTCTAACATATTTTTCAACGTCATTTAGATTCATGAAAAATAAAACTTTTGAAATACTTGCACATAGCCTAACACCCTTTCTACACTGATATAATGATATCTCTCCCGCATCACTGACAGAAGGTTTAATTGTTTGACCAGTCATGTACATAGCCGAGTTCCCTGCAACAATTAGCATGCAAGTGACATGGCATAAACATAAGTCTTCTTCAGCTGGTAATAATGTCGATAATTATGTCAAAAAATATAATTACATTTTTTGCGTCTTGAATTTCCTCAAAATCAACTTTTTTTCTTAGTTCTTCAAATCCGAATGATATGACTAGTTTCATGGGTTCCAAACCAAAACTTGATAAACGTAACAAAATTGTGCTGCAATTTCGACTACATTTTCAACAGTAATAACTTTCTCATTGCTGCATTCAGAACAAAACGAAAGTAATATTCCTTAACGTCTTTTTGATAATTTCAGTTAAAAGGATTCATATTTTCCACACATTATGATTCCAAACCATCAATGACAGAACAAAAGCACGGTTACAGTTGTCTATACCCTCCACTACTCAAATTACATGTACATCATAAGGAATTGACCCGTCTAATAAATGCAGTACATCAAAAGCAGAACTGAGTTGGATCGACAGAGGAAGAAACTCCAACCATTCCAGACCAACTGGAAATGTTGTTTCAATGCATATTTATTCACAATATAACTCAAAATTTCAATTTTATATAGACCAAAAGAGTATCGTTTTTGAAAATAATGACTAGCGCGCGAGAAAGTTCAATGGTCTCTGAGAGGTCCCACGTAAGCATTAATATTGTTACTGTGTAATGATGAATATACGGTTGTGCATTTAGTTTGGAATACAGCATCAATTAAATTTTTCCAGTTTAACATTTTTTCTCCGCTCTCTTTCCTAGGTTAATTAGTATTTTCCAAAAATCCATTCGGGTTTTGACTTTTCATTTTCCGCGTATGTTTGGTGTTTAACTGTTCTCCCTGTTTATGTAAACGTAAATTGCTTTTATATGGTTTACTTCCGTTAACAAGCTTTGTCCTATTTGTACGTATTAGGTTAATGTTATGTAGTTTTATTCCTGGGTGATATTTTCTGGTGGTCTTTAGCCGTGTAGTTCCAAACCAGTGTTTGTTATTTTGTTACATTTTTATTACTATTTGCATCAAAATATTTTAAAGCAAAGGTGTGGCTGGAGATAAGGCACCCACTTTGAACGAAGCTACGCAGAACGGAAAAGGGGTGTCTTTATATTCACAATTTTATTCCTGTGAAATTTACTATGCAGTTCCATTAAAGTTTATAGATACAACAATTAATTATAGATGGTAGAATGTAAAACAGGATTTATAATAATATATATTTACTATTTTTCTTAATTTCAAGTATTAACATTTCAAATTAACTAAACCTCAACCTTCCGTGGTATTTATATTTTCTCTTGTGTGTGTGTGAATTTATCTATTTCTAATTTGTTTTTGACCAGGTGCCGCCACTTTT
The DNA here is from genome assembly GCA_016746295.1 of Potamilus streckersoni. Classification (NCBI taxonomy): domain Eukaryota; kingdom Metazoa; phylum Mollusca; class Bivalvia; order Unionida; family Unionidae; genus Potamilus; species Potamilus streckersoni. Next base: position 2,637,017 of record JAEAOA010000364.1, read on the forward strand.
TGGGGTTTCGCTCGAGAACAATAAATGTTGTCTGGGCTTTTATTCGTAGAATTCTTGTGAAAACATAACAGTTGTATTTAATATCCATCTGAGTAAATGACGAATACAATTATTTAGTAAGTACAACAAATGCAGCAGTTACATAAGAAATGTAGACTCACATTCGAAACACCTTTACCAGCAGACAGATGTACCCAAGAAGACAGGAATTGATACAACTCGTTTCGGATAATTAAATTTTGACCTATATCGTGATTATCCGATTAGTCCGATTTCTGTAAATTGATATAATAACAGAATCTAATGCGGATTCCTATACTGATAATAGGTCAGAAGATAGCAAATTTTCCATTAGTTACTTTCGTTATTATTACTTCATTAAATAAACGACACTTTTCAAAGCAAATTTAGTAATGTGCCTGCCTACGTGTTTAAGAAAGGTAGATCATGGCCGATACGTGAGACCACAGAAAATCAGTAGTATAATTCAAACAAAAACAATTCCCTCGTTTTCCAATTTATCTGCTACATTTTTTGTGTTGACTACTTCTAAAAACTTGTCTTTTTATACCTTTAATTCACGACTTGATACAGTAATAAATCAAACTCCGAGGAATTGCATATTATTATGAAAAATGGGCAGCATTTGTTCATAACGTTACACTAACAAGTCTAAAAGAACGAGTTACCCTAAAGAATTCTGGTTGCTACTTTTGATATGAGTGCTTTTTTTTCTGGTCATTGGACTTGATCACGGTTGAAAGCAACTGAAAGATCTGATAATTGCTTTAAGTCTCCATTTAATTCGAATGGACATGTTTGATTTTACATGAAAATCTACGCGTCTTATCAGTATCCTGGTGTATCTCAATAAAACGTTGTTACTTAGGAACGAAAAATTTACAGGTATTTTGGTTAGGCAAATAAACGTAAATGATCACTGTAGGTTGCACAAATCTGACAACCTTATAAGCCGATTCCTCGTGCATTTACAGAATCAGTTTTTCATCTTCATTATTTGAGATATTGTCTAACATTAGCGTTTGTTGTTAGCTTTTAATTTCAAGAGTGCAAAATATAAACTTTTTTTTGTAGTTGCAGCTAATGGGCAGAACAGTTTGTTGGCAATAGTCCGGATGAGAATTAGTGACGTCACAACTCTATTTATTATGGCATCTTTTGTAGCACAATTATCGACGCGGATATTAGAAAGAAATCTCCCTGTCCTGAAAATTGTCCAGTATATCTTAATATAATTTTGGTATAAATTCCTATTCAAATAAAAAATATATTCAATGCGCATATGACAATTGGAGTTCGTTTTGCAAGCTGACAAGGCCTTATTTGCGCTTGATGTTGTAAGTATAAAAGATATGACGGTATTTTTTGTTTCATTTCCTAAAATACGGTGCACCTTAAGAAACGTACTATACAAATTAGAATATTAGATTGATATTTTGTCAAGGGCGTAGGTACGCCAACTATAGTGAACAAAATGTACATATTAGGTCAATTATACAGTAGTTGTCTCCCTGGATGTAACTAATTTAAAAAGAAGTGGTCTCCTTGCATGTAACCAATCCTGTAAGTTTAACATCTTCACGATTCAGTCACCTCACCCCACCACAGTCACGACAAATTTAGTTACTAACATTAGGAACAACATGAAGTTTGGAATTATAGATATGTATGTATATGCTACAAACTGTTCTTGCAGTAAAATGCAGCGCAAAAACAAGTAAGAATAAATGTTAATATTTAATTTAAAGGTTAAACAGTTTTGTACTCTGTCCTATCATTAGCTAAAGCCGGTGTTAGCATCGATGCATGCTATATTCATTTTAACACACAAACTATTTGGGAATACATGTACACAACAAAGTTTACTGATTATCTGGTGTGACCCAGATGCACCGTCCGAGTTTGTTTGTTTGTTTGTTTTTAGCTCCTCCTCAGTCTTACATGAAAGGTGGCTGAAAATAGTAAACTGAGATAAAAAGAACACAGCGTTTCACAGAAGCTTAGAAAAATGGAACTTCTACTTTTGGGGTGAGATATTTCTATATTTCTTTCGTACTCTGTTTAGACACTGAAAATGGGTATGAATTAATCCAAAGCTTTGATGATACAGGCATAGGCGTCCGCAGGATTTTTTTTTTGCAAGAGTAGGGGGTCAGGATTTTGTGCATGAGGGGTCAGGTTTTTATTACAGGGAGTTGGGGACAGTCAATCACGTCTAAGAGAGCTAGTATTGTAAGCAGACTGAAACTAAAGCTAAGCGTTTTGAACAGAATATATATATATATATATATATATATATATATATATATATATATATATATATATATATATATATATATATATATATATATATATATATTGTATCAACACAGAGTTTTGTGCCTTGATTGGAAGAAAGTCCCAGAGAAAATTAGTAATTGCAAAGTTGGCAGCAAACTTTGTCGAAAATTTGTATGATAGCTAAAATAACAAATGCAAAACTAAAACTTGAAAAAATGAAGAAAGATCTGCCTTAAGTGAATCCAAATTTATAAAGAGAAATTTCGAACACATTCAGGCTCGTAAAATATTACGCGTGCCTTCAGTCATAAGTGATGCAAGCCCTCAAAAAGAAAAAGCTGCTTGAAAAAAATCATATTGAAAACTAAAGATGTTCTGTTTATAGATTATGGATACTATACAAACAAAACCATCAAATTAAACAGTTGCCCATGTGTCTTCAAGCATAACATTCAAAAAAATATGGCCAAAAATTATCTTGTACTGTGGCCGGGATTCAGTTAGAGCTTGTCCGACAACCACCCAGTGTACGATGGTGCATTTGTTCAAAATTCCAAAAATGCCATTGATACAGTATTAGCATGCATGCAATGTCATTGAATGTTTTCTCTCTCTCTCTCTCTCTCTCTCTCTCTCTCTCTCTCTCTCTCTCTCTCTCTCTCTCTCTCTCTCTCTCTCTCTCTCTCTCTCTCTCTCTCTCTCTCTCTCTCTCTCTCTCTCTCTCTCTCTCTCTCTCTCTCTCTCTCTCTCTCTCTCTCTCTCTCTCTCTCTCTCTCTCTCTCTGGTAAACATCTTCAAATCAATGTGACAGATAAATAGTCTTTGTAGACAATTGAAGCTAAAGCAAATACAAAGCTGACAACCACCAGCAAAGCAGAAAGTTTGTATCACCTGTATCACAGTGTCTCCACTTATTCTAAAGATGCCGTTATGAGACAAATGTTTCTGGTTTCATATAATTAAGCCACTCTGTTAACTTCACTTATATCTAGTCAATGTACCTATTCATTTGACAAATCAATGGAATTCATGGTCATTTTTATAAGCATTTAAACAATAATGATAGGAAGGCAAACTATGACAATAGGAGAAAATGACTCCTCAGTACAAACGAAATACGTACATCCTTCACAAGAAGAGAAATAATCAAAGAATGTATATGAACTCTATTTTCTGTGAAGGACTTCAAGAGATTGCTAAAGACAACACATAGTCTAAATACAACGGCATAACCAGAACGATCCTTAAAAATAAACAACGTAATAATGTGCAATTATCACCTTACATACGAAAACGAAATTGTCATGTGCGCTCATGAGTGTTGCGACAATTGTGTCGTTTATTATTAACCGATACTGTTTCCAAAATTAATCAAATCTCTAAGGATGCTTTATTGTGGAAAACTGGAACATACGTATAATTGTTTAGATGGACATATTAAGATGGTACACGAAAACCATAACCGACTTTTTAAACTAAGATTTATTCTTTTACATCTAAAATGTGTACGAATTACTCCATGGCCTGCAAAATTTTTAGGTCCAAGCCAAATTATCAGGTCATTATAAATAGAATTTCTATAAATATCCGTGTATTGAAATATTGCATTATTAATATATAAAAATATAAAGGTATGAAATTAAATTAATCATAATTAAATTAGGAAAATATAAAAGGTATGTGCTGTAAATATTGCTAGATTGTATAAAGCAAATGAAATATTTCAATTAAACCACTTAGTATGAAACTTGAACTGGGTTTTTTTTTTTATCTCAATGGATCAGAAGAAACATTTAACTCCGACATTGCTGAGTTAGTTCCCTTCGATAACGAACGATTTATTACTATAAAATGTGCATGCGTTTGGAATACTTTATTATATCAAATTCAGGAGACGGAGAAAAATAGAAATGATTACTGGCACATCAGATAATATTTGTCAAGACTGAAAAAAAATGACATCAGTTCTGAAAGGTGTCAGTTTTTGGAGTGACTTTTCATCCGACGATGACATGCTACAAAAGCACAAGAATAGGCATTAAATTACAAGTCAAAACTAACTAATGAGTTATGCATGCTTGTAAGATTTTCATATTCGGCTAATTCCTTTTAAAAATTATAACTTTTTATTATGAAACGACAATAAAACCATTCCTTTTTTTACTTTCATTTTATATAGCCAATAGCTATTTTAAGTATTTTTCTGTGACAAGGCATCTCAAAGAAACAGCACGGGCCTTATGAATGATTACAGTCCCATCCTTAACTACCTCGAATTTGATATATTTACCTTTGTAGCAGACATACATAAATAGACACACGTAATCTAAGTCAGCTGTTCATTTGCAGCCTAAATTACGCATTTGATCTCCATTGCTAGTCTAACTGACAGGCAGTCAACAATCAAGCCCACCCATTTTCAAGCCTAACTCATTGTAAATGTTTACATTAAAGAGATGTGTAATCTATCTTTAAAGCGCCTCCCATCATGTACATTCTCTCATTTGAGTTTTTAAAACGGAAGTTAAATTTACAATCTGTTGCTGCCGTATGGCATTGCTTTCATGGCTGATACAAAAGATAATTAATTCCTTCATATTTTCCTTTCAAATCAAGTTTTGTACATAACAATTGAAACGAGTATGATAATTACATCCTTTCAAAATTACTTAGCCAATGTAAATTCCATGTATACATTAACACCTTTCAGCATTAAGAATATCGTGTGTATATCTATCCATTTAAGGTGAACGGAAATTATGTCCATATTATATCCAAACTACCCGTTATATGTTCGAACCTTTGAATTTGAGATACTTGGAAGGAGATCCTTTTTAAAGATATATTAATTCATTGTAAATGATATCTTAATTCATTGTAAATGATATCCTAATTCATTGTAAATGATATCCTAATTCATTTTAATTTATATCTTGATTAATAGTAAATGATATCCTAATTCATTGTAAATTATTCATTGTTAATGGTATCTTAATTCATTGTAAATGATAACCTAATTCATTGTAAATGATATCTTATTCAATGTAAATGACATCCTAATTCATTGTAAATGATATCCTAATTCATTGCAAATTATATCCTATTTCACTTTAAATCTTTATTAATAAAAAAACATCCTATTTCAAGGGAGTAAATATTGAAGGAATTTATTCCAAGGATGCTATTAGAAAACAGTCTTTGTATCTAAATTCAGTCTGTGGCTTATCCTCATTTACAAACTGGTGGACTAAATCTACGCAAGAAGAAACCATTGAAACTTGATTGTAATACAGTTGTCCTATCAGAATAACACAACGAGGAAATACTATCATCTAATGTCAGACAAACGGAAGCTGGACAAATTTCAAACATTTTACTTGCGTAACTATTTTCTGAGAATAATAAATATTTTAACGATAATTCGTAAAATCACATGGATTGATATTCACTAAACTGTAAATATTTAGAGATTCAATTGTACACTTCTTAATCTCCAAGAAAAGTGCAAATTTCCTAAAAATATTTTTCGCATCAGTTGATTTCTTATACGTGTATTTTAGTTTCTAGAAAGCAAATACGATTTTACCAACACACATTTTTGTATGATCACACACTAGGCCCTCGCAATAATTTATGTAGCATGGATTTAACATTTCAAATTAATTTAGTTTGATTGATAACACATGTATGCAATTATTTGCATAAGGTCGGTCTATCTGATTATCCGTATCTATAACGGAGTCATTTATCATTATTAACAAAATGTATAATACAAAATAATCTTTGTATTGCACGTATTTAAAAAATTATTCAAAATTAGAGTTTTAACCAAAAACAATTTTGTTGCATTTGTGCAATGGTATGTTTAATGCATTTACTTGAAGTAAATAATTTCCTGTCTTTGTAAAGTTTTCAGAAATGAAATCTGATGATTCACGACTTAATACAATTATATCACAATACCTAATTCACTAGACTTATTACAATTATATCATAATACCTAATTCACTAGACATATTACAATTATATAATAATACCTAATTCACTAGACTTATTACAATTATATCATAATACCTAATTCAATAGACTTATTACAATTATATAATAATACCTAATTCACTAGACTTGTTACAATTATATCATAATACCTAATTCACTAGACTTATTACAATTATATCATAATACCTTATTCACTAGATTTATTACAGTTATATCATAATACCTAATTCACTAGATTTATTACAATTATATCTAAATACCTATTTCACTAGTTTTTGTTAAACCTTCCGTGAGTCGGTTTCGTTCGTATTCACTTTAATCCGTTAAGTTTTACTCTCCTATAGTGACACCAAACTTATTATTATTATTATTATTATTATTATTATTATTATTATTATTATTATTATTATTATTATTATTATTACTATTGAATAAGGTAGAAACTTAAACAAATCAGTCACTTTTCCGATGTGGCAGTGGTGTCATATAATAAATTTTGCTCTCCTTTACTTATATAGTGTATTTTTATGGTCGCATTTTATTTTAGTTGTTACCTATACATCATCGATGTTGTTTTTCTAATCGCAATAACGCCTTACTACCTGATCAGCAAGCGGGGACTTCAAAAATATATATTTTTATGGTCTGATTTACGGATCATACGGAAAAGAATTTATTCCCCAGTGAACTGTTTATGGTTACATGAATACTGGTAATAAAAGCACTAAACCGCGATGGGAAAATAATTTTGTTTTTTCTCAAGGAACCCTCCCTACCCCCATCCAACAGAGTACTAAAAGCACAGAGGCCCTTCCCTGCTGCTACTCATCAGACAATAAATTGTCTCGGAGAAAACCTGTTAGAGATAGAATGGTTCAAACGAGCATGGGCGTGCGACGAGATCTCAGTAAGAAGAGCGTATGAGAGAAACGAAGCTGAAGTCAGCGACGTAACCGAACTGCAGCGAGCGTTGAAATGACCAGTTGTTATTACGACAAAAGCCGGCGAAGTTCTTCATGATTCTGGCAAATGCAGGCGTGGTAGTCTCATCGAACACAACGCAGATAGTGGCATCTAATACAACACTGTAATTTCCAGACCATCACACGATTATATTATTCTTTCGGCGTGTTTGAGGCAATTACGAATATTCTTAAAAGCTCTCCAGTATCGGTCTGGTTGCATAGCAATTGTGATCGCCGTAGAAACGTTTCAGATCAATTTGTGACTCACAACAGAGATACCACCACGCGGAAAAATGTTAAAACGGGTTGATATCAATCGCATTGAAATGCATCAACGATGTCAATGAGATAAATAATCTAGCCAGAAATTCCTTTAAGAAGTATTTGTGGTCTCGTATTTTGCCGAATAAAATAACTAGAAGCTAACTCCAAAAAGTTTTCTCGAAGATGTTCAACAATTCTGCGTAGAATATGGCATAGTAGTCTTTGAAATACCAGTTACAGCATCGAAGACGTCAACATGCCCTCCTGTTAGCCTGCAAGTTTTCTTGAACGTGGTGAATGCCTACAATACTTTGATCTTGGTCATACCACATACAAAATTAATCGATTGGCATCTACTTGACATAGACTTGACTGGACCTGCCTAGATCAGCAGTTCTGAGTTTACCATTGATGTTCTTCCTGTTATTAAAGCTTGGTTCGGCCGATATTTTATTGAGCCGAGTGATGATGAAAATTATAGATATGCACGTGGATGGGTTCATTATGTTTCCTTAAGGTTTATGCTCAACGCACGCATTAGAACGAGCTTAACCATGACAGAAGCAACGATAGCATAAAAGCCGCAAAAACAAGTCGGCTTCGTGAACCATCATCAAATTAGAAGCGTATAAATATTTTAGACATATAGGATATCGGGTAAATTTAACACGGGTGCATCAATAGATTACAAATTCCTGAGAAACAGTTTGTTATTGATCAGGATAAACTTAATCTGCTCATCGAGTACAACATTTTAACGAGTTTATACGCTAAAATGTTCTTAAAAACGCATCCGAGTGTGCAGAGACGAGGTTTTTCGTAGAAGTCAGAAGATATTGCCAAGAAAAACAGTAATTCAAGCGACGATTTATGCAAGTTAGTTAATTGATTACCGGTGTAAATATGATGGCTAAGAATTTTCCCAGCTGAGTTAGATTTATGAGAGCTGTAAATCTTCCCCCACAGCAGCTCTCAGCGGCAGACCACTAGTGGTCCGTGGCAGAAAATAGTCATGACACGAAACAAAGCTTTGCCACAGCACGGTGGTGATGCGTCATTTGTGTGTTCTGATAGTGTTATGGCAGGCTGAGATGACTAAGTTAATTGATTAGAAACTCTCATGGGTTGTTTGCACGCTGGCAAGAATTCCCGCTACGTAGTCAACGAATCAATGGCAGTCTGAATTAGCTCACGCGTGTGATCATGTGAAAACAGGTATACATGTCGCTGCTCGACGACTTAATCGATGATGTGTACCATGACGGTGATTTACCACTGCAATGATTCGCCAGTATTTTCATAATGGGCTCTGCCGAATTAATTTCACGACATGACCGCATATTTGCAAAAACAATTCCAAGCACGACCACGATGGTGTCGACGACCAGAATTTATTGTCATATTTCTCAACGCGATTTCAGTATCAAGCTTACATGCGCTCGAAATTGTCCTGCTTGTTTGGTTTATCTACTAATAAATTACTTTTTTCATGGTGGAATTCGAAGAATCCTGGAGTTGATGGTATGCCCAACTGACACGTCGCTAAAATCCCAGATCGCGATTACGAAATTGAGACAATCAATACTGAATTTCAACGGAATATAAAGAGAATCACAATAAATGATTCTAAGATCGCAATTGCCGTCCATGACCCAACACTAATCTCGTCCATTGAAATATCCACTGCGGGACCGTGCTTAGGTGGGGACCCGGATACGTTCGGGAAATAATTCTCTATACGGTGATGGACGTCATGTATTCCCAGGCATCGTTAACAATTCCTTCGAAAATTGGGGTAACTCTTATATGTGATAATGTTACTGTCAGTTATTAAAACGCAGGGAAAACATTACCCGACAAGGATATATTCTATATAGTTTGTCCCCGAATGTGTCTCCAGGCGACATTATAACGGTATTCCACACAGCCGGTGTTTCTAGAATGTCACAACAATATTCATTCCCTATGAATTTACAATGAAAAGCTCAAGATGGACTTCTACTTGATTTACGTTTATAAAAACTCATTTATAGTTTGTATATTATGATATTGCGGCAATGATCACTGCCGTAGTGAATGAATTCACCAGTGTTACGTATATGTAATTTAATTACTTCTGTGTTAGTTTTTAACTTTTTATTTTATTTTTTATTTTATTACATGTTATTGTAATGATAACTTTACTAATTGGATTTGACATTTTTCCGGAAAAATCAGTTCAGTTTTTTTTTTGACGTGGTAAATAATCAGTATTGCCTCATTGTACTTTTAACTGACCTAGTTTCTGACCTTGATTCAGAACTGGTAAACAACTTTTTTTTTTCTTTCATAGAGTGAATATCATTAGTCGTAATCAAGATCATACTTGGCTTGCGTGACAGTTCTATGTAAACAACTTTTTTATGTTTTTATTCAGTCTTATAAATTCACTCAGTAGAATAAAATTCGTCCATGGCGTACGTGTCAACCGGCCTATGTTTTATAATGTTTTAGTGATAGGACTTATATTTTTTTAATTCTGGGATTATTTCTTGGATTAGATTCACAAACCTTAAGTCCTTTTTTATATTTTACCTTGTTTTCTAGATAAATAAATTATGATAAATTTTACATAGCTTGTTGGGTTCAGTCTTTTCTTTGTTACTTTTGTACGAGCCTAGATACGTAACAACAGTGAATTAGCGTGTTGATTGAATAAACATGACGATCACACATCATTACGGAACTACCTCGGTCAGATTGGTAAATTCACGTTTTGCTCTTAAATCGAGTTTATTACGTAGATGGGCTTGACTATGTTGTACAAGTGTTATTTAGCAGAATTGCTCCAGTGACTCGAAAACATTGAATTTTGCTGGCCCAAAATAAACCGGTGAGAAGGCTATTGGGGTTGTCAAGGATATGGTTACTATTGCAGCTGTTAATGTTGCCCGGCGTATTTTTATGAGATAAAGGATAGACTATCCAAAGTAATTTTCCGACAGCGAATTCAACCAACAGGGCTGTCTCCAAAACACAGTGCTGATTGTTCTCGCAGTGCAGGTCCCTCAATATTGCTTGCCAACAATATTCAAGATAATACAAATAATAAACCTTTCTAAGGTAAAAGGAGCGATAGAGAAACCAGCTTACCCATTGTTTCATCCCCTCCAAACGCAACTTTCAATTTTGGATTCGTTGCACGTCGATCATAAATTAACGCTTAGGACCAATTTATTGTTGTAATTATTGTTGCATTGTTGTAATTATTGAAATTGTTGTAATTCCACTTTCGCATATTTTTAGGTTTTGCAGGGGTGTTAGAGAAGTAATATTTGAGGCTAAACAGTGAGGTGTGCTGAACCTAAAGCTAATTGTCACGCCAATAGGGCAAATGCAGATGCAACTGCAGCCCTACATGGAAAAGTTAAATTGCCAAAATTGTCTATGTGGATTCCCACGCTGACACTGTCGCTTGCAGAAGAACAACGACTACTTAGTTTTGTGCAAGGTGGTGGCAACCCAACGTTGTATTGGCTGGTGATGATGTAGGACACCCTTTCAGGGCACAGTAGTGGAGTTGTTCACGTGGCATCTCAAAAGTTGGTTAAGCGTTGAGACGTGTATTCATAGCATTTCAAGATATTCGACAGCTGAATTTGCAGCAAAGAGACCCAATGGCGTATGACCACCATATCTTGTCAGAGGTATTGCTGAGACTAAATGGGCATTAAGAACCATCTGAAGAATTCTTCGTTGATTTTAAGCAGATCCATGGCTAGAACATTTAGATTTATTTAGACAGTCAGTGGATGACATGCATTTCAAAGCTCACGTGTGATCAGAGCAAAGTGGTGTTGACGTATATAAGTATCCCTGTGATATTGTCGGACAAAACAATGATGCTCGAATGGGCCAGTGGACGAATGAAGGTCGTTGACGCGCCTATGGAAAATCTGTAACAAAATTGATCATACGCTCATGCCCAACAGCAAATACAACCACGTGTATGAGTCTAAGTTAAAGTACAACACTACGATCAGTCGCAAGAAAACAATCTTGAAGTAAAACTACGATTATCGGGATCGCAGTTACAATCTTTGACCATGAATAGTCTACAGACAATTAAATTAGCGCTAAATGAGCAAAAAGGGCTTCGGGGCGAGTTGTTAACGCGGGCAAAAATAGGACAAGACTGCGATCAACACCACGAGAAAATAAAGCTTCAGGGACTAAGACTATCAATAATAAACAACTGTGGGCAATGAAACTGCTTTTGTCGAATTTGGTTTGTTTGATGTGGCGCAGAAGAAACAGACATAATATTTCCGGCGGCGACACATACATGAACAACTTGGTACTCAATGGATCGCAAACTCGATTGATCGACGCGCTGTTATTTATTTTGTTTCTTATGAGCTGACACCACCGTGAGAATTTATAAATTATGTCCGCATGCCACAAGCGCCTTACACAAAACTATATGGAGATCAACGTTACTCATAATATTGACATCAACGTTACTCATAAAAACCGTATCAGATCTTACCTATATGTTTAAAATGTGCCTTTGCGGCGCTTGATGCGATTACAAACTCAGTAACCAACAAGTTGGTCGGCGACGTCGCCAATCCTGTGGCTACGTTACATTAATATACAACGGGGCGACGATTATTTGCTACATAATTAGATTGTTAAAGCTTCAAACATTGCCGTGGACATCTATGGTCGATCAAGACGTCCGTGCAGCACAGAGGTCGCTGCCTTGGACAAATAGAAATTTGCAGTCAAAATGATTTAGCCATGTTAACTGACCTTACTAGTGTCAACAGAAATGAACTTGCAGCGTTTCAGAATCAGTTTTGCCATCTGAAAACCATTAATGTCAAAGTGACTTATATTATCACAGAGTGCAAGGGGCATCCACCAGTAAATTCGCTAAGATCGATAAAATTAGTAAATTTAGAGATTATGGGATATTCCACTAGATCATCCGCCGTGGAATAATCAGCAAAATTGCACGTGTCGGAGACATGAATACGGAAAACAACAGTAAGATAACCAAACTTTAAGAAGGTTATGATAATCACGTTTGGTCATCTATCCGTTTACGTTAAAACGTCATGGCCGACTCGAAAACCTTCTATGAAATGTTTGGAAAACCGAAGATAATCTGTATGCAACTGCCCATACTGCTACATAACTAACCCCGTATGATAGCACTAAAACTTTACAAGCTGAGCTAGATATTGGCAAGACCAGTATAAACACATTTACAAACCAGTTGGGTGTCATCAATAAATACATTAGTGATAAACTTGCTGATTTCCACAATGACATTAAAACCATATAACACTTTTTGGAAACCCAATGATAATCCTGTAAACCATGCCAATATTACCACGAAAATAGCCGCTCTTGAAACAATGAAGGATAATATTTAATCGCTACAAATTGAACTGAATATCTAAAAGGTACCGATTAATATGACTTTATACAGATTTGATGCCGTTTGTGAATATATACCATTCAACGATCAACTTGCTGATATTTCCACGAAATTAATTTGCGTTGGAAACAGCAGCGGTAATAACTGGAACTTCGTCAAAAGGAGAATATTAAAGTGTTACACTTTGAACTAAGAAGAATTAAAACTACAGTGAATTTTCACGCATTGATCAGGAGACCCTGGCAGTAGATTTGTATAAGAAGAAGCAGAACCCATACAAAACCGCCTATGGTGGCGTGTATGTCAAGCGATATGGAAATGGGTACCGCTGATTTAGTAAATTAATCGTTCGCACAGAAATCTCAGTGCAGCCAAAAACAAACCTCAAGGATATGTGAGGCTGAATACATCCGGCCATTGAAATTATTAATCTGGAAATTTAGAGTTGATGAGAATAAGACGTGTATTTAACTTTTTACCAAAACTTATTGGTATTTATCAAATTTTATTACATTGTGAGACAAACTTTACTGCTATTGTCCAACCCACACTCAAACTCCACCGTCCATGTCGGATAAATCCCTGTCGAGTCCAATGGAAGATTAATAAAACTGGAAAGGCCTCTGTATATGATCTGCGAAAGAAAATTGTTTGGCTAATTACTGTTTTTAAATTAGTCCCAATGACAAAAATCTAGCACAAGCATTAATGACGCAGAAGCACAATTACGCCATGAAATTGATAAACACCAACAAATACTTCAGCGCACTAAACGGCACATAGAGGGTATTGGTGTGACTGGAATAGCCACATCGACAAATGTTTCCGGCGGTATTGCCATCAGAGCTATATATATATATATATATATATATATATATATATATATATATATATATATATATATATATATATATATATATATATATAATGGCTGGTGGTGTTAGTGCCGTATATAAACTATTATTAACGCGACATACGAAAACAAGTCGTGATATCAAAATTGTGACAGCCTCGAAAAGTAGTTTACACAATATTACTAAATTGTTTTCGGAAGCCATCAATGACGCTCTCATTATCGCAGATGAATACAGCACCGTGGTGACCGAATTGAACAGATTCAACATAATTAAAGTAGCTAAAGTCTAATACACATGTGCGCACGATGTTAACACCGCGGACTATGTCGATGATGAAAGTATTTTATCGCAAGTTCTGCTGTTAATTAAGTAAATAAAATCACTCGCGCTATCCAGGCAAAAAAAAGTCTTTAATTCCTTTGTTTTGGAATGTTAATAGTAACGTCGAGTGCATCATTTATTCTACAGGTTCTACTGAATGGTGATTAGGAGGTCGTGATCTGAACTTTTCTTCAGCAGGAGAAATCCGTAGTTGTGTTTGGCAAAGTAATTTTGCGAATAACACCTGATAATGTGTGGTGATCACTCTGCCACTGAAATTCTCAAGGATGACAGCTGGTCTGCCAAAGGAATCTATTGGGAGTTTAATGTCCTAACCTGCGCGTGAGCTGGATTTTAATGAGGTAAAGTTGCGTAAAGTCGCCCTTATGTACGCGTCCAGTCGTGTCTGAATCCATACTGGTAAAACATACTGGCATCTCATTGATGTCCTTTTCGTGCAAACTAGTTTAATTTTTATTTCGTCTTTTTCCTAACTTGTTATCGAAGATAACAAATTGTGTCTAGACAAGATCACACAGTATTCACGACGAAATCCTTCTACAAAAAAATCGAGGTTTCCTTAACTTTGTTCAGTAACGTATAAGTTGATTGCAACTCTTTGTAACACCACACGATACGTTGCGGAGGAAAACGAATCGGATGTGATTTGTATTCCATTATACACTTGACAAGCTCGTTTTTACCTGCACCAATTGGGTCTGTAATCAACATGTAAGAAAATGTATAGAGAACCATGCTGCTAGTATTAATTATCAGACCTTTCCTTACTCACTTTGAGAATGGAGAATATAGCCATAACTCTCGAGTTGTGTTTGGAATTCTGACATTCCCTAAACGACACCAGATATTTGATACATTTTATTCATTTATTTTTCATGGTGTAAAAATAATATAAATTATTTCACATGTCAAACAAAGTTTATATTTTTATTCTTTTTCTCATCAACCACATACAATGTCTTGGTCATTCGTGTCCTATCTTGTATACAGACATCAAATGTAAGACTTTTCCAATCACGCATATCATTCCACTCGTAAATCTGCTGGTGTACACAACTTGCAAAAGAAACTTCGTGGTAAGCATGAAAAGTCGACAAAGTACGACGAATGCATTCTTCAAAAGGCAAGGGTGTGCCCATCTAGTATTGATTACTACTCGAAACATTTTTGACACAATTAGATTTTGATGCACAGATACAGTTTTGATAGTCATATCTTTGAACGTACAGTTCATTAAATTTCCCGAAAAAGAATCGGCTGGTAAAGGATATCTAAGAAATGTAGTCACTAGCATTCAGCACATTCAATGGAATTCTATGAAATCGTATAATCTTGTGGAATCTGTGCTCTTAACAGTAATTGGCAATCCACTATGTCTTTAGTACTCACATTCCTGTCAAAGATCTGTCTTAATTAGCAATCCACTATGTCTTCAGTACTCACATTCCTGTCAAAGATCAGTCTTAATTGGCAATCCACTATGTATTCAGTACTCACCTTCCTGTCAAAGATCAGTCTTAATTGGCAATCCACTATGTATTCAGCACTCACATTCCTGTCAAAGATCAGTCTTAATTAGCAATCCACTATGTCTTCAGTACTCAGATTCCTGTCAAAGATAAGTCTTAATTAGCAATCCACTATGTCTTCAGTACTCACATTCCTGTCAAAGATCAGTCTTAATCATCGTGACCGTCAAAAGGCTGGTCTTGATTAAATGCAACGTCACAAGTACGACATAAAGGAAAAGTCAATTTTCCGTGCTAATGTTAAGTAAAATATATTAGTACAAATTTGTCAGTGCATAATTTTACGTTCAGTCAATCCTTCTTATGGCAGATGTGTTCCACGTCGATGTGTTCTGTCGAATTTTCTGATGCCCGGTGAGGAATAAAGCATATTTACACACCTAAGGATTTAAACATAACGGTTTTGCGTTACTCAAACAAAACCTTTTTATGAATTTTGTTCTAACCACTTTTGAAACATGTTATTGTAAGATTTGCCACCATGATAAATCCATAGTTGTGTTGGTTTGCGTGGTAAAGATGCAAAAAGTGTCTCTGATAAAAACTCATGTTGATTGTTTAGTGGCAAGCTCTATGCGTACTTGTTAAAGACGTCAATGATATTAAGAAAGTGTTTGACGCCTCCATTATTTCTGGATTATTATTTCATATCTATGAAATTGGCAGACCAGAAGTTATCAATGCCATTAGCAACAACTCTACATCGCGGAAATTTGTTCTTGCTGACTTATGTAATTTTTCTACAAGCCTGCAGTGGTCACCAGGGACTGTGGCACGGAAACTGTGGTTGTGGCCCTAGTACCAAGCTTGTACTTCAAGCTCGTATAGCCTCAAAACAAGGCGATCTCAAAACTATTTTGGTTTTGGCCTTATCACTGATAATTCATCAAATATAATCTTGTCTCAGCAGGTTTTTCTCTGGAAAGACTGTAGGAAATGACATGCTGTATGGCTATTGTTACGACTCTATGGTCTTGAACTAAATCACAGAAAAGAGCGAAACCAGCAAGGTTTGTAAAATTCAAAAACTAATATATCTGTGTAGAATACAAAATGAAAAGTTAAAAAAATGTTACAGTAGTATGAACCAAATCATCAAATAATCTTAAACGTTTTATCAAAAATCCAAATGTAATGAGTTCCAAACGAGTTCAAGTGGTATTCCAAATAAACTCCAATATTCAATGTGTTAATGTGTCTGTATTCTCGAATGTGCTAATGTCTCAGTGACGTTGAATGTGGCATTTTGTTAACAATCTTGATGTAGAACAATAATATAATCCAAAAAATCATTGAATGAATTCACAATAATTCCAAAATAATGTTTAAGTCCAAGAAGTAATAATGAGCATTTGTAATTCCAGAGAACAGTTTAAATAAATAAATCCATCAAACCAACTGAAAGCAACAATAGCACTTTTTTCACTTGGGATGTTAAAGTAGTAATGAGAAATTTATAAGTTAACAACATTAATGTCAATATACAAGACACAATAACAGAGCCTAGGTGTATGTCAGCTTCCGTGCGAAAACATTAAAAGTTCACAAGATCAAGAATTTTCCAATGAAAAACTTGTCCTACTCTCAGATACAAAAAATAAACCTCCAATAAGGACGATATGAATATTTAATCTATAGCCATAGAAAAATATTAGCTTTGTATTATATAGTTCACAAAATAAATGTCACTATTCAGGTGCTTCACTAACTTGATTTTGACAAAAGCCAAATAAAAAATATGCCTGTTATATGCGGTTCTCATAATCAGAGCTCCGGAATTCTAGTTATAAAAGCGCTCTTATGATTCTCAATATCACCAGACGATCATACCAACTGTATATAAAACAAGCAGAGACGCTTCTCTAAAATATACATTCGGGAACTGTATCAACGTTGTAGGACTTGAGTAAGATGGAGCTGCGGTTCAGATTCGAGGTGGACATTGTTCTCAATTTGGGATTTACCATGCCTGGTTATGTAACCAAAGACGGCTCTGTACCATTTAAAATAGTATAACCATATGTTTTATAGTGGTGCCTTAGACTATAAAGACGTGGAAGCCATCGATGATGAGATCGATAAAGGGTTTGTAAAGAACCTCGAAAAGATTAAAACATACTCCGAAATAGTTTCAGGATGGATGATTCCCAGGTGATTGGAATTTCATGTTCATATCTGCCAATAAAAGCATTTCGCAGACTGAATTATTGCTTCAGTGCCTTCTTTTTCGTTTTTAGTTGCTGTAAAAATGTCCTAGAATGATTAAAGGAGACAACCGGTAATGAAATACAAAATTCAGCTGAGCTTGTTACGCATCTAAAGCTGTTTGCTAGTATCAAACTCATTGTTGACGCTGAAATTGTCAACGAAATCAGATGCATACTAGACCACCTACTCTAACAAAGTGTGGTTAATAAAGCAGAATACAAGGTTTTGTAAACACGTTTGATATGGGTAAAAGGTCGCAAGACTATTCTTTTAGACTTCAAGTTAGCATTAGGAAGCAGCAATCATTTTACCGTCAAAAACATCACACTTATAGGCTTATCGCAAGGTACTTACTATGAGCTCGGATTCACATTTAAGCATAAAAATGGATCTCATTTCATAATATTGCAGCCAGCAATACAAGTGTTTATATTTTATAATTTGAATTCCGGAGCTCTGATTATATGAGGACCATATATAGCAGCCTCCTCTGCATTTACACTTGCGTTAATGAGACTGCTTTGCTCTTGAGCAACCACGCTTGGCTAGCAGAAAAAAATTAATATGCAGTTATGCTGCTTTTTTGCCAAGCTGTTTCGCAGTCTAGCACGGCTCTTTTGTGGGAGTTTTAATAGCAAAAATATATTGGCTTTTGTTGTGCATTTGGCTATTTTTATATTACGCATTCAAACTCATTGAGTTCGTTCACACTCGCATCGTTATTTAATTGCTTATTCCGTAAATCTTCTTTTGTAATATAATTATTTTATCAGAATCAGAAACTGCAAACGTTTTAGTCGTGGATTTTATTCCACTAACTTCTGTATCATTTTTCTCTGCACCATCGTAAGGTGTCTCCACAACAAATGTTATGTTTATGATAGAGGCTTTGCCTACGCGCGCTCTAATACTCGCGAACAGATCACATGATCGGCAAAACTGATTAGACGTCTTTACTCCAATATCACATTTCGGGCATTGTCGAGCATTGAGACTGACATGTAACGTAATGTGATTTACAATATTGATAATGACAGTTCTGCTGCAATGTTCATGTTTTTCAAGGCATACACCTTTCTACTGATTGCATCCCAATGACATTAAGCTTCTTATATATGCCATATGTTTTGTCTTTTAATTATTGATACAGAGTCGTCTTTCCAAAGGACAGTACGCGAATTTACAGCAATAATACCCGCAGTACATATTGGGCAAGGTGATGTTTAGGGTAATCTCGGTTCTGCTAACACAAGCAGACTTATATATGAAAAGTCAACCAAATGTGTGAGGTTTCTGGTTAGATAAACGTTTCTTCAGAGAATCAATAAGCCAAATTACCCCTAATGTTCTGTTGCTAAATATGGTCCCAACTCGTATACGATTCCTTCCAAAAACTATTGCTAGTAACTACTTCTGGATTTGTGAATAATTTACATCAGTCACGGGGAGTGCACGTGAGGCATAGGCAACTGGGTGCCCCTCTTGCAGCAAACAAGCCCCTAGCCCCGTTTCTGAAGCTATATATCGGCCAAACACGAATCGCGAAATAGAAAACTATATTGCAAAGTGTGAAACATGCAGTGCATATTCTTCTCAGCAGCAGCAAAAGAAGCCAGTTATAGGTCAAGATGTGCCAACAAGGCCATCGGAGAATATAGGTGTAGACCTATGTGATTTTGACAACACAACATATCTGGTCACAGTAGACTATTACTCAAATTTTGTTGAAGTTGATAGACTTTATAATAAGACTTCCAAGAAGTCATCATAAAAGTGAAAGCTCGCATGGCCAGGAATGGAATACCTTATAAACCTGTATCAGACAATGGACCACCATTCTCAGGAAAAGATTTTGCAGAATTTGCGCGTACTTACAAGTTCAAACACAAAACTAGCCTACCATGATACCTTTAATCAAATGGAAGAGTGGAGAACGCGGCGAAAATAGTGAAGAGATTAATGAGGAAAGCAGTAGAGTCTAGATCAGACCCCTACCTCACGCTACTGGATTTTCGGAATACACCAACGGAAGGATTGCATTCGTCACCTGCACAGCGCATGCTCAATAGGCATACAAGAACTTTACTGTCAATGTCAAAAAGAATACCAATGCCACTGTCACAGTCATAGGACAGTACCAGATCTAAGTTGTTGGTAAACAAAAGGAAACAAGAGAAATGCTACAATAGGAGTGCAAAGGAATTACAACCATTACACACGGGAGATGTTGTTAGGGTTAAACCCGGTGACAAACATGGTACATGGTGTAAAGCATACGTAGAGGAAGGAGAAAGTTGACATTCGCTCTTACAAGATTCGGACAGAAGATAGTGGTGTGTATCGCAGGAAAAGAAAGCATCTGCGAGCTACAAATGAAAATGTCATAAACCCTGATATTCAGGATCTACACCCAACACCTGCAGAATCGCGAACACCAGATAGACTCATGCCGTCTGAAACATGCAAAACAGAAACAGAAATTTATGTACACAAAAAATTGAAAACACCAATAGTGGTGCAAAGATTACGTCTCAAAGCAAGACTAGACCAAAGATGAGCGGACAACAACCGCTGAATAATAATGGTGGATCTCCGGACAACTATCAGGCATCTGGAGAAAGACGTTTTAAGAAATCAGTGTATTTGAAAGACTATATTACCTAAATATGAGTGTATGTTAATTCCTAGGACATTGATGCAGAGATAAAAAAAAAAAAAGAGTAAACAGAATGATTTAAGACAGAACTTTAAATAATATTGGAGTAAATCATTACTAGTGAAAACCTAGGAAAGCTGACCGTTCATGTATTAAGGAATATTTTTATTTGTCTCATTATTGATTCTGCACCCATAACGCTGAGAATTCTAGTCAGATTTTATTTGTAGTTAATTTTGGACTCCTGAAAGAAAAAAGTACTTGTATATTAAAATTCTGTGCCAGCAAGCAAGTTCTTGGAGAAAATCCATTTAAGAAGGGAGATGTAATCGTACGTATACGTATTAGTCCAGTTCATAGTAAGGTAGTACGAGTTATTTCCCTTATTACTGTTGTACTCTTTTTTTTTTTTTTTCCTTTTACTTTCTTGAAATGATAGAATAGTTCAACGTGTGCTAGAGCGGAGTGATTAAACGTGTTTGAGTACAGCCCTGTCATATGTATTAAATTTGTCCTAGAAAGATGTTACAGTTTATACGCGAAAAGGTTGAATCATGAGTACAGCCCTGTCGTATGTATTAAATTTGTCCTAGAAAGATGTTACAGTTTATACGCGAAAAGGTTGAATCACTTGAAACGCTTACGCTCATAAACGTCTACTATGGTCTCTAGTTGATTGCCATAAAGTATACGGTAATACTCATCATACAGACTGATATAGATGAATTAATTGTGTATTGATCTGACGGGGGGTTTGACTGGTCACACTCGTGTGCATTAGTCTCTAACAAAAGACGTCAAAGATAGTAGTATAATAATAGATGTTTTACTGATCTCGGTAAAAGCCTTCTACACCCTTTGACTTCCCCTCGAATCACGCTGTATGAGTTGTATATTGCGGCACCTTGTAGTAGTTTCACTTGATGCGCATGAAGGTTACAATCAAGTGATTAAAGGGAAAGTCATGGTGTAGAAGGCGTTGACCGTTATTAACAATTGAAATTTTAAATTACTATTATTATACTACTTCAACAGAGGTACAGTGTGTGAGTGTGTGTGTGTGTGTGTGTGTGTGAGAGAGAGAGAGAGAGAGAGAGAGAGAGAGAGAGAGAGAGAGAGAGAGAGAGAGAGAGAGAGAGAGAGAAAATCATATTGCTACGTTGTCTGCAGTGTGGCAGTTTATAACAATGTCTAGCACTGGGGCGTCATGCCACAGACATGTAGCATCATGTCCCACTCGGTCACGTTATCCTGTCACCTGGCCGACCATTCCTAACACTAAACTCTCAATGCTGAGCGCCTAAAGTGGCAGTAATCCAAGTTTCCTCTGACCCTTGCGACCCCATTTTTGATCTTTGGACATTTATGTTGGGGTGTAGCATCAAAGTCATTCCCTATCGAAAATCGGGAATTCGCTGACACCATTCGATGTTGGCATGGGGTAGCCGCTTACTAGCCGGCCTAGAAAACTGTAACTACCTTTCATAGAGATACCCCTGCGTGAAATCAATAGGAATATGATTTATTTTCTCAGAAATAGCCAGTGATGCATTCTTCATATGTTTAATCCGATGAGAGACGAGAAGCAGCTATAGCGTCGATGAAATTTGACCTGGAACTCGTCATTTTCATTCCGAGTCACATGACTACACAAATCTCGCAACATACATGTCAGTGACATCAGAAGTCTAAAAGTCACGCGATATCAACAATAAACTATTTCGAATGTTGTTGTGCATAGAATTCAAAAATATTAATTAAAAGTTACGTAATACTTGTATATAAATATAATCCACACTTAATTCTCAATATATTTAATCTGAGAACAACGACTAGAAACCTGTCATTATCTCAGCACGGTGGAGAAACCAGATACATCAAGTACTAAGGTGGCGCTCTACAGTTTCGTATTTAGCATAGGTTAGAATTTTAAAGAAAAATAATTTCCCTGGGTTTCCTCACTAGTTATACTGGCTATTTTAAAAAAGACTTTTTATATATTAGGTATAGTTCAAAGAACCTTTAATTCCCTTTATTTTGGTGTATGATTCATGGGTGTAATATAGATTATAGAGTATACAGCTTGGCCTTTTTCTTGGTATTCTTTGGCGCAAATGGATACGTTTTGCATATTTTTGCTGAAACATTGAATACATGCGTGGAGTTTTGGGGGTTTGTTTGCATATAATTGGCTGCCAACGGTTCAGTCATTGTCTTTCTTTCATTTTGTAGGACAGATATTCTTTTGGGGTGTGTGTGGGTGGTGGTGGGTTTTTTTTAGCTATGCATGTACGATATGTTGTGTTGTTCTCAACAGCGTATTTCATTTAAAGTTTCTGTTGGTTGAATGTCGTCACAAGCCTTTAAAAAATTTTAAACTGTTTGAACATTGCTTATGCAGATTTAATGATGATTCCTATTATTTTCTAAATTTAAAAATCTGAAAGTAGAAATTATATAAGTGATGCATAAATTAGGAAATCCAAATTTTTTATAGAATTTATTTGTCAATTTCAATTTAAAAATAGACACGAAAGATTAGAGGCTTTTGTCTCTTATGTGTTTAGATCTCATTGCATCTTAGGCTTGGTTGGTTGAATACTAAAGAGAGGTAATTCATGAATCATCTAAGAGTTATTCCCCCTGCATTAACCCATTTCCAGGGTAAAAATAGACGGAATGGTATAGGGGAGATGTCAGTCCAAAATAAAGGTAGTATATCTTATCTACAAGCGTCTTTGCTCTACTTCAGCGTTAAGCATATATCTGTTTATGATGTACTATATAATATGATACTTTTTTTTTACGATATGATTTATGCAATCCTAAAATCGAATAGCATCAAGTACGACGGGGTTGGTGATACCTTTAACAACTCATCTCTATAAATTTATCCCACGTAGATGAATATGGAAAACAAAGTAAAAAAAAAAAAAATGTTACGTAAGAGGACTCTATTTAATACGGTACATAAATTTCAGCATCCTTTTCCAAAATATGCACAAGTTTAAAACAGATAATACAGAAGTCGAACACCTGTTGAATTACTGTACAGAGGAATACGTGTACGTGTTTCCAGATAATCTGAATAGGAATTCCTATTTTAGGGATCGTTTACGTCATAAAATTATACTTGAAGAGAGAGAGAGAGAGAGAGAGAGAGAGAGAGAGAGAGAGAGAGAGAGAGAGAGAGAGAGACTAAATACATTAACAGAATTGATCAGGTGCTGTCTCACTGAGATTCTTCCAGTTAACAATCGTTTTTACGTTTTTACGAAGCAAGAGAAACTTTGATTAGCTTTTTCAGACTGTGTGAAGAATCATGATGGGACAAGGTGCACATTCATAAAATGTGTGGAAATCTCGGCAAAAGTGGCCATGGAGCATAGTGGATTATTGCCCAAGCTTGTAATGACCAAGAGCAAGGCAAAGGGACATTTTCTCACTCTAAACTCCCTGCATCTCATTTTCAATGATCCACAGAGGTTAATAACTGTAGGGGGATAAAAGCACAAAAATGTTCCCCAACAGCCCAACCAAGGAACAGTACAGAAAACAGAACTGTTTTTTGTACATGTTTGCATGATGTTGAATGCAAGTTGAGAGACAGAATGGGACCTATAAATATTGTTTATTGGTCTTATGACTCTGTGGTCTTAATCTAAGTTGTTGTTGTTGTTGTAGAGGTTGTTGTAGGGTTTAATGCCATTTTTCATCACAAGATAGGCTATAAATGGTGGCCAGTATAAATGGTGGAGGAAGAACCAGGGAAACCCCCCTGGAAAGAACCACTGACCCACGAAGCTACTGGCAAGCTTTCTCAAGTACCCACATTGGCTGAGCCCAAGACTTGACCCCATGCAGACAGGTGAAATGGCAGTGATTAGTAAAGGTGAGTGCTTTAGACTACTCAGGGCCCTCTTTATCAAAGTCAAGAGGACCAATGAAAGTTTACTTCAAAATTTGTTTCCTAGAATTCAAAGTGAAAATTTAAAAGGAACTTTGTATTGTGAAATAAACCCTAAATAGTACTGAAAGTTCGATCACAATTCCAAAGGTATAGAGTATACCAAATGAATTCCACTGGTGTTACAAATTAATATAAATTTTGAATGTGCTGATGTTCCAGTAGCCTTGAATAGTGTTGATGTGCTAAAAGTCTTGATGTATCACAAGAAGTAATAGGGAAAATTATATTAATTTGTCAGTGTAATGCTGTTTGCCAGAAGGCTAGGGAGAAGAAAGATGCCATGAACATATTGAAACACTATTGCAGATCAGGACAACACACTGCAGGGCAGCTGTGGTTAGTTATTTCCTTGCTACTAATAATGGCGCTGATCAAAATTTGAAGTACTCGTGCTAAGTTAGAGGGATATTAGCTGTGATTATCATTATGAATTATTTGGTGATGGATTGTGTTTTTTTCTGTTTATTCTGCAACAAACATTTTGGAGTTATATGATTAATGACTGATATGCATGGTAGTATTTTCTACAAATGTAAAATTTATTTAGTTCCAAGATATATTAGGGATTTTTTATTTTGACAACCTCTCTCTAAAGACTTTATTGTTTGGAGAGCATTTAGTTTTAATTGATAAATCTGTTTAATTCTGTGTCTTTTCCTTCGTCGTTATGAATATCTGCAGGACTTAGTGGGGTACAAGTGAGAGACACTCAAACAACGACTATAACATTTAAAAAATAAAGATAATGATTATTCTAGGACACAATTACTATTCAGAAGTATCTTTCACTTCGACTACACAAAGGATTATTCTCCTGTTGACTTGTAATGTATATAAGTCATAAGATTTTGTGTTGGTAGGTCATGAAGTTTGTAACAATAGTAAGTGGAGGTTCTTGAATTTTGTTTCTCAAAGTTTGTATGAAGCCTTCTAGTTGGTTATATTCATTAATGGCAAAGCTGCAGCAATACTGTGTTATGGAAGCGGCTACTGGTATATTGTGTATGCAGTGGAACTGTGCTATGGCAATGACTATGTCTTGTATGCCCTAGAACAGTGTTATATCTATGTGCAGTATGCATTGGAACTGTGTTATAACTATGTGTTGCATGCTTTAGATTGTGTTATGGATATGAGCTGTATGCATTGGAACTGTTGTGATAATGGCCATGTGCAGTATACATTAAGACTATGGTATGGCAGTTTGTTGTATGCATTAGAACTATGTTACGCCTATCTCCAGTATGCATTAATACTGTGTTTTGGCTATGTGCTATATGCATTTGAAATGTATTAAGGCTTTATGCTGTATGCATTAGAACTGTGTCATGGCTATGAGTTGTGTGCATTAGAACTGTGTTGTGGTTGTTTGTCCATCGAGTCGACAAAGACCACTCTAGTCATCCATGAGTTGGAGGGGCTGGATTTGTTTTGTTTGTGTGCAGGTGGCTGATAAGGCCAATCCTTGCACAGAAGGTTTGCTTGCAGAAGGGACATGGGATGAGTGGGACATCTCCAGGAGGGTTGCTGGCACGTGCTTTTCTAACTTGCCTCTTTATCTCTGCAGCTGCTGTCCTGCTAGATTCGCACAGCTTGGAGCTTTTGTGCAGATAGAAACGCCAAGTGACTCATTCACTGGCTGTTTGCTCCCTTGAGTCAGTGTTTGTGTTGAATGCTTTAAATGTATCTTTCAAATTGACCTCTGTGGGATCGATGTCCTTGCTGTAGCTCACCATAGAAGAGTCTCTTAGGCAGCCAGTGGTCTGGCATTCGTACAACATATCTCTCCCAGCATAGCTGGGACTGTATCAGGATGGTGTGAATGCTGGGGGGGAGACCGGCTTGGGCAAGTACCTCGGTGTCTGGGACCTTGTCCTGCCATTTGATGTTGATTATTTTCCTAAGGCTTGTGGTGTGAAAGTGGTTCAGCTTCCTAGCATGGTGTTGAACTTTGTTATAGCTATCTGTTGTATGCATTCAAACTGTTATGGCATTGTATTGTATGCATTAGAACTGTGTGCAATAGCAAAGACATTATTAATGCAGTGCTTTAAATAATTACATGTTGGTAAAAGCATTTTATTTGGTCAAAGTCGCCTAGTGCTTGAAAGTAGTGGTTGATGTAGAAGTCAAGTGTTGACATGATTAGACTAGTTTTATAGGTACATGTATTAATAAATGTTACAGATTTGCTTGTATTCATGGCAAATTGTTTATGAATTTCATGTGCTTGCTCATTATTTAAGAGTCACCATTCAGAATAAAGGATATATCAATAAGCTTGCATCATGAGGGAAAAAATAGAGGACTGGGAAAATTGGTGAATACAGTTAAGATGTGGTGTCAGAAGTTTTACAAGTTCATGGTGGTTCAGCCAGTTTTGAATGCTGTCTTGAGATGTCAACCTGTCTGTGGTCTTAAAATAAATGGTATCTCATTAGAGGTCATGGTATTTTGTAATGGAAAATATGGTCTTTTATGATGACAGGTGGCTTCAGTAACAGTGGTCTTTCAGGTTTCCCCTAGTACATCTTGGTTCTCACAACTCTTGATCAAGAAAGAGTCTATCAACCTGGACCCCAGTTTTCAGTCCCAAACCCCTAGTCATCAAAGAGTGCTGGTGCCACAAATAGAGTCATATTTTTAATGACTGGTGGGATTGCATTGTTTTCTGTGCAAAGTCACCATCAGTCAATTAAAGTGGATTAGTGTACGGCAAATAAACCAGATGTAATACCAATTGAAGTCTTGATACTATCCGTAAATGCTTTGGTGACCTAGTGGATAGAGCTGTCTTGGATGCAGGATGTCCCTGGTTCAAACCCCATCAAAATCACACCAGAGACTACTACGCATTTAACTCAACCAACAGTGACTTTCAGTTGTCTGGGCTTAGACATTGTTTTCCCATATACCTAGACATGTGTATCAATGCTACATCAGAATGAAATATCACTAGGTCATGGATTTTTCATTTACAAATTAATGTTTTTGACCTTGCAGTTGCTGTAAATATTTATACAGGTCTATCAGATTATGAAGTATGGAGAAATATTTGTAGACATTTAGCCATTTCTAAGAGATTATTGTTCTCTCTATTCATTTGTAGGTCAGTTATTAGGCACACATAATACATTGTTAGCTATATCTGCCAGGAAATGAGAACTAAGTGCCTAGAGAGCTGACATTTAATTAGCATTGTGCAACGAGAAATCCAATGGGTATTTTCCAACCCTAGACTGCCTGTGTCCCCCTATATATAACAAATCCTAATATGTTGATCATTATAGAGCAAGGTACATTATATGTAGGTCAGAAAACTGTCCCCTTAACAAATCATCATCATCATCATCATCATCATCATTATCATCATCATCATCATCATCATCATCATCATCAATCCCATACCCAAAGATGTCATTGTGGTGATGCAGATAACTTCACAACCAACTTGCACCATCTTTTTCAGTTCTGTATTGCCCTTTGACAGCTCATCCAAAGTGCAAAACTGGAAAATCGGACAAGACACCATTCATTAAACATAATCTTCATGAACATTTTTTGTATGAACTAACTGCAAATGAATTATAATCTTATATAAAGGTTATTGTTTAAATGTGGCAAAAAACTTAATCATTTCCATGATTTTATAGAAAATGGTGTGGATTAGGAGTAATATTGTCTATACAGTGATGTGTGTGTGTGTGTGTGTGTGTGTGTTTGTGTATTGCATAAGAGTGAGGATTAGATGTGATATTGTCCATATATTGGTGTGTGTGCAAAACTATGCAATGGTTTTGTATGTAGCATAAGGGTGTAGATTAGGTGTGATATTGGTTTTCCATGCATTGGTGTATGTGTGCATGATTTTGTATGATGCAAAAGCGTGTAGATTAGATGTGATATTGACCAAACATTGATGTTTATACGTGGGTTTATATGATGCATAAGGGTGTAGATTAGATGTGACATTGTCAATGTGTGTATGGGAGTTTTTATGCATACATTGGTGTGTGTGTGTGTGTGTGTTTGTATGTTGCATAAGGGTGTAGATTAGATTTGACATTGTCCGTACTAGGATGTGTAAGGTGGTTTGTATGTTGTATAAGGATAAAGATTAGGTATGATATTGTCCATACATCAATGTGTGTGTGGGTTTGTAAAAAATTGTAGTTTGCATAAGGGCATAGATTAGATGTGACATTATCAATACATTGGTGTATGTGTGTGTGGGTTGTATATTGTATAAGGGTATAGATTAAATGTGACATCCATACATTGGGTGTGTGAGTGAGTGTGTGTGTGTTGCATAAGTGTAGATGTGAGATTGTCCATATATTAATGTTTATGGGAGTTTGTATGTTGCATAAGCGTGGATTAGTGGGTTGTATATTGTATAAGGGTATAGATTAAATGTGAGATCCATACATTGGGTGTGTGAGTGAGTGTGTGTGTGTTGCATAAGTGTAGATTAGATGTGAGATTGTCCATATATTAATGTTTATGGGAGTTTGTATGTTGCATAAGCGTGGATTAGATGTGATATTGTCCATACATTGGTGTGTGTGTGTGTGTGTGTGTGTGTGTGTGTGTGTGTGGATTTGTATGTTGTATAAGGGTGTAGATTAGGTGTGACATTGTCCATACATAGATGTGTGTGTGTGTGTGAGTTTGTATGTTGCATAAGGTTATAGATTATATATGATATTGTCGATTCATAGATATGCATGGGAGTTTGTATGTTGTATAAGGTGTAGATTTCATGTGATATTGTCCATATATTGATGTGTTTGTGGGGGTTTGTATGTTGCTTATGGGTGTAGATTATATGTGACATTGTCCATACATTGGTGTGTGTGTGTTGGCTTGTTTGTTGCATTCGTTTTTCCATCATACAAGATGGAGATGTCAAAGTTTTAAATGTTATTTGAGGCAGTCTGTATATAAGCCTTCTCAGCTGGCAGAGTATGAGAGTTGCAGCCGTGTGATGGCATAAAAAGTTGTGGTGTATGATGCCCTGTGCAGTGGACTCCATGTGATAGCATATAAAAATGTTGGACTCCATGTGATAGCATATAAAAATGTTGGACTCCATGTGATAGCATATAAAAATGTTGGACTCCATGTGATAGCATATAAAAATGTTGGACTCCATGTGATAGCATATACAAATGTTGGACTCCATGTGATAGCATATAAAAATGTTGGACTCCATGTGATAGCATATAAAAATGTTGGACTCCATGTGATAGCATATAAAAATGTTGGACTCCATGTGATAGCATATAAAAATGTTGGACTCCATGTGATAGCATATAAAAATGTTGGACTCCATGTGATAGCATATAAAAATGTTGGACTCCATGTGATAGCATATAAAAATGTTGGACTCCATGTGATAGCATATAAAAATGTTGGACTCCATGTGATAGCATATAAAAATGTATGTTACTGTCTGTCTCTAATCTTCATTTGCCATCAGTCCATTTATTATTACTATTATTAGCTGTCTGCTTTTTGGTGCAGTCCTCCAAATAACTATTCATATAGAGTTTTTGCATATCTAAGGCACCAAAGAAATGGTTCAGTGTAATTACTATGAATCTCATTTATTCAGAGAATAAAGGAACGCTTATGTGCTTATGTTGTCATGCCATCATTGGTATTTGTGCCTCAGATTGGTTAGAATTTTGGGGAAAATTATTGTTTATGTCTTTATGTTGCCTTCATTTAACATTATGGGTGGAGACTTTTTGGTAGGAATATTATTAATTGTCATTATATTACTGTTTCACCCAATAATATAACATATTTTGACTCAAGTTGGGGTTTTAGGGTCTTACAATGGATACACTTGGACTTCTTTTCAGGTTCACATTTGAGATTAACTTTTTATTTATATGCAAATATGAATTTTACTTTCATCAAATCAACAGGTCTGTTATATATTAGTAATGATTATAGGGAATATGCTGCACCTTGGCTGATGACAGTAAGGATTTTTTAGAGATGAAACAGATGTGACATTGTTAGAGTTTTGGAGCATTACTCTTCATCCCATTGAACTTTATACATGAAAGTAAATAATGCATTTGTAGAAGCAGTACACTAATATATTGAATTTTTCCATGACCTACTTTTCCTGCTCAGATATGTTAACAGTATTGTAGGCACAGTTGACTTGAGTTATTAAATTACATATACAGTACCTGTTGGCTGTTTACTTCTATACATGTTTTTTTTTTATCAAGTGCAGTAATGTCTAGAGGGAATCATACTTTGAACAGGGAGTAGCTTCAGGGTTTTTAAAAATATAAAATTTGATTAATTATTTGAGGTTGGCTTCTATTTAGTATGTCATTAAACATGGGAACATCTAGAATAACTATTGGCCACTATACAATAATTAGGTCACCATGACTTGCTTTATTTATTTTTAATAATTTGGGTCTTGTTTTAATTTTTATTTTTATTTAGTGATAAGTGTTAGTCATAGAGTTGTCAAATTTGTAAACTCAGTAATCTTGACCAGTGCTTCCCACTCCCATCTGTTAATTTTGGTCAGTAAGCCCTACTTTTGCACTCAGCAAAATTCCATAAAAATCAGGATTGTTTGAATTTATTGGAAATTGTTACCTGTACAGTAATTGAAACTTGTATGCTGAAGTATATGGTAAAATGCAACACTGTAAGTAATGCACCATGACTTTGCATCTATTTTATATCTGCATTTTTGTAGTTATAATCTTGGTGTTACTAATAAATAATAGTTCGCGGAACATGTGTTTTACTTTAATGAAAACCAAGATTAAATTGGTTGTATATCCTTAAAGAATAACTTATATTTTGCAAAACATTGTTGTTAATAAGACATATTATGGAAATAATTTTTTGACAGTTTTTGCTATTTTCCAGAAGGCATTCTAAATAGTCAAGCTTTTCATATGATGTGCTCCGAGCTTTTGTGAGACTAATATTATTTATACACCTTTAAACTAAATTAATAAAATGTGTATAAAAAGTCTGAAAATGGCATAAGTCATTAATTGTGTGAGTTGATGCAAACAGTCTCCTTTTTCCCTTTAGTTCCAACCCCTTCCAGGGGATGAATAAAAGACCATCATGCACTATGCACGTTTGAAGACCATCTATTCCAGATATGGTTGCTGTTACTAAAAATACACACATAAGGGCACTTAAATGACTTCTTTTGAAAGATCTCTCAACAAAATTTGGTCAGCTTCTTTCAGTTTAAATGTGCAACACCTATTTGTCATCAAATGTGGCCACCTTTAAAAGTCTTCTCAAAAAGTGCTCAGTAGAACTTGACAGAATTTGAGATAAAGCATTATTGATTGAAGGGTTTTCAGTTTGATACATATGATGTCCATCTGCCATCAAATATGACCACTGTTACCAAAAATAGTAAAATGACTAAACAACTTTTCAGAAACTGCTGAACATAATTTGACAGAAAATAAAATCAGTAAGGGTTTTCAGATTTATACAGAAGATGTTGATTGGTCATTAGATGTGACTGCAGTAATTAAAGTAGAGAATCCTTTAAATGACTTTTTTTAAAACCCCAGAATTTAGCCAGATTTGACAGTATTCTGTTATGAAGAGTTTTTTAAATTTTACCAATGATATAAGTGTTCCATTAAATGTAGCTCTTGTTACTATAAAAAGAAAAATGTTTGAACATCTTTTAAATGTGGCTTAGCCAAATTTGATCAGATTTGATAGAAAGTATCTTAGCTTTGATACCTTTCACATTTACATGAATGTTGCAGATCTGGAATTACATAATGCTGCAGTTACTAACAAGAAAATAACCATTTGAATAACTTTATCTTCCAAAAATGCAACACAGAATTTGAGCAGCTTTGGCAGAAAGTGTCTTGTTATAGAGGTAATTCAATACTTCACAAATGATGCTGATGTTCTCTCAAATGTAGATGTTTTCATAGCATATGCAATCAGGAGCATTGCAAAGCGCTCTCTATAGATTTTGAGAGCTAGAGTCTTGGACCCTAATTGTGGTGAAACTGCGGGTCCAGCAAAATAAATTAAGAGTCCTGAAAAAAGTGAGAGTCTAGGAAAAAAAGACATGCATGTAGGATATCGTCAAAAATGTTGAAAAAAAGAATGCATTTATTACACCCTCAGTATTTCTGAGCATTTTTCCAGTGAAATGAGATAGGTGAAGGCATCTCAGAGTACTACAACCATACCAAACTGGGTCACAGTGACCTAGTATTATGCCTGATTCACATTTGTATTTTCATCTGTGCCCCATATATCTTTGACTTAATTTCACATACACTCATAAAAAAATTGAAAAATTGGTCTGTTGTTGCACTTCAATTAAAGTTGCTCAACCATAACAAAAATAGGGCACTGTGACCAAATTTTGAGGCATGAAGTTTGATATTTTATTTGTACTAATATGCATATTAGATAACTATTTATTACAGTTGTCATCATAGAAAGTTCATCTTATTACACATCATTAGATACAAAAGATTGAACAACAAATCTTAAACTTATTTCAATCACAATAATCTTAGGTGATATAATGTGATATAACTGACATGAGGAATGAAAATAAATAAGAAAATGTATGCAAATTTTCAAAGAAAATTGGGTATACCATCTTGTAATAGTATCAGATAGTAATCAATAAGTATTGATTGTAGAAACATTAGAATAACTGTGGTGATAGTAGAGGAGTTCATTCCTTAATTAGCCTCATGGAGATCTCAGCAAGATCACACCTCTACCCAACCTTCATAAAAAGTGTCTTCTATATCATTTTTGCAAAATACTGTTAAGGATACTGACTGGAAGAAGGGTAGAAGTTAGGATAGTTGAAGTGTTTTCTACAAAAGATAGTTCAGAGAAGTATATATTAATTTAAATTTGGCTTATCAAGGGCTAAGTGACAGTATAAATTATTAACTACAAAGGATGGATACTTTGAACCACTTGAAGGTTGTCTAAAAATGTATTAATAAGTTTTTCACTCAGATTCTAATAACACGAACCTTTCCAAAATGGCCATGTAATTTTCCTACATCAGTTTGGTTTCAAGAGAAGTGATCTTTCTATCTTTCTTATATAATAGTATTTTTTAAACCAGTTATTTCCTTTTCAGTATTATTTAGTGGCTGTTTTTCCAAGTTTAATCAGGGAGTTACTGACACACAGTAAATCTTGTTTTAGGTATGAAAAATGATGATAGCTTTCGAAGGAGATTTCAGAACAAATGCTTTTACATGTTTTAAAATGCTAACAAGTTTAATATATCAGTTTATGCTGAGACACACTTGATTAGTCTGAAAAATAATTGATTAATTCACTGTAAGTTTGGATTGTTTCCATTCAGTGATTACTATTTTCAGGTTGAAAGGATTAGGACACAAACACAGTAAGCTTCTTTCATGGGTTTAATTTACTATTTCAGGTAGCATGACTTGGTAATTATTCCTTGTATATAGCTTCTAATCCCATATTTAGTTCATTGAAAAATCATGTCAGGTGTTTGCTCAAAAGGACTCCATACTGATGAGTGGACAGCTCCATTTTCCATTTATCTAAACACACATTAGATATGACCACTCCAGTGGCCTGGTGGTTAGAGCATCCGCCTCAGATGCAGGAGGTTGTGGGTTCAGTCCCAGGGTGAGTCATACCTAGGACTTACAAAAATGATACTAACAGCTGCCTTGCCTGTCGCTCAGCATTAAGAGGTTAGTGTTAGGACTGGTCAGCCTGGTGTCAGGATAATGTGACTGGGTGGGAAATCATGCTACATGTCTGTGGCATGATGCCCCAGTGCTGGACATCACTATAAAATGCCACACTGCAGATATAGTAGCAGTAAGACTGAAAAATTGTTAAAGCTGTGTTAAAATGACATACTAATTTAAATTGCATAACACTATTGCATAAGAATCCACTGTATTACTAGAAGCATTATCCAACTGTTTTTTTTTTGTCCAAATGTGATGTATTACATCATTTTCAGAGATAAATATTTCCAAAGAGAATTATCAGTTCACTGATTTTGAGCTGTATGTACACCTCTCATCCAAATATCAATAAAGATAACAATTCAGCAATTAGTGACCATCATGACCAGTTGAAAACATGAAAAGCAAGCACTTTTCAAGTTACAAAGTGACCAATAAGTTTATATATCCGCTTTTATTAAACATTTTTGAAGCATAGTAAAGGCATCTTTGCTTTCTTCATTAATCCAAATATCATCTTTCAGTAATTTGTAATTTTTAAAAATATCAAATTTATTTACATCAGTAATGTGGGAATTTTTCCCAGCTGATCAAAAAAAAATTTGTTGGATCATAAACTAATGTACATTTTGTTATCCTTATGAAACAAAACATATAATAGCTGGATTTTGGACCTTCAGACTGCTTTGGTTACCCCAATTATAACCCAGGTTCCTCTGGAACTACATGTACCTGGGTTTTGTTTTATCTTTCTAAGATTTTATTTCTCAGCATTGTTTATCAACACATCCAAATATTTAATTTTTAAAATTATTTTTCAGATGCGACCTGAGGCAGAGGAGTATGTAGGACACTTTGTGAAGGCCATTTACGATTTTCACACCAATCAACCTGGGGAACTAAAGCTTATGAAAGATGATATTCTGAAAGTCACAAAAGTCATTGATAAAAATTGGCTCCATGGCCAGCTGGAAACTGTGGAAGGAAATTTCCCCACTAGTTTTGTGGAGAAAATTGTTTTACCATCAGTTGATGTTGGACAAACATTGTTTGCAGCTACAGATAACTTTCCTGCTCAACAGGATGGGGACTTGGAGTTCAGGAAGGGTAGGAATGTAACAGTACCTGATTGCATTATTGCATCATTGAAATTTCTGGCCCAATGCAGTATTAAGCATGTTTCTTACCTATCAATACAGTGTGTTTGTGTGCATGTGCATGCA
Organism: Potamilus streckersoni; assembly: GCA_016746295.1. Classification (NCBI taxonomy): domain Eukaryota; kingdom Metazoa; phylum Mollusca; class Bivalvia; order Unionida; family Unionidae; genus Potamilus; species Potamilus streckersoni. The sequence continues at coordinate 2,672,514 of JAEAOA010000364.1, forward strand.
TGTGTGTGTGTGTGTGTGTGTTGGTGTGTATTTTTATATATTTTTAACTTACCTTTAACAATTTTTTAATAATATTGCTACAATGTTTGAAGTGTGGCAGTTTACACTGATGTCTGGCACTGGGGCATCATGCTGCAGACATTTACTTGTAGCATGAATTCCCAGCCAATCACATTATCCTGACACCAGGCCAACCAGTCCTAACACTAAACTCTTAATGCTGAGTGTCTAGCAAGGCAGCTGTTAGTACCATTTTTGTAAGTCTTTGCTATGACTTGTTTGGGGATTGAACCAGTGACCCCCAGCATCTGGGGCAGATGCTCTAACCACCAGGTCACTAGAGTGGTCTCAATACAATGTATTATTTGCTCCCATCAAATGTGCATTTCCATAATTAGAAATAGACTGTAGTATCTTGTTAAAAATGTCATGGAAAAAAAATTAGAAGAATAATATATTGGAAACAAATAAACTACCATTCTTTTCTGTTGTAAATGTTGAGTCATTTAGATTTTGTGGTACAGGTATATGATATTGAGACCAAAAGAAAATGTTAAAATCTGCAATTATTTTACAAATATACATAGTTCAATCCAAAAAGCTGTTTTCTAATTAATTTATACATGGTAATATGTTTTCCAACCTAAATATCACTGTTCCAATTTCCTATCAGTGACAACTCTTAGGAAAAAAAATTTGTTATCAATTGGACCACTTTTCAATTCACTGTGTAAAGCAGTTTCCAAACTCATTATACAAGAGTCCATTCATGACATGAAAGAAGTACAGAAGGTCTTAAAAATTATTTTTTTTTTCCTTGCCAGTAATAAGTTCCCAGCATGATCACTTTATGGAAACCTATGGACATAGTCATTGGAGCTTCTGAGTCGTATCCTAACATTGTTTTAAACAATCAAATATGTTTTCAGGTGATATCATTATCGGATTACAGAAACTGGATGGCAACTGGTGGCAAGGAAAGAAGGGAACCCAAGAAGGGATGTTTCCTACAACACATGTTGTGGAATTAGAAGTCCCCAAATCACTCCAGGCTCGATCAAAAAATGTTCATTCAAATGAGCCACTTTTTGGACAAGCCCTATGTGACTCCGTTGCTCAGCTAGATGGGGAACTTGGATTCAAAGCCGGTGAAATCATCACAGTCACAGAGGTGGTAGATGAAGATTGGTACATAGGGGAACTTGGAGGAAAGAAAGGGATGTTCCTTGCCTCGTGTGTGGTTTTGCTGAATGCCACAGTAGTTGAGGATGCTCAAGTAAACAGTGATCAGCAAATTAAACATGAAGAAATTCCAATTTCAAATGGTGTCAGAAGCAGGAATTCAAATGAAACAAATTCAAATGCTGTTGATGCTGAAATTCCACAACTCAACAGTGCATATCTGACAAATCAAAATTTATATAATACTGAGATTCAACAGTCATCTAGTCTGCATGTACAAAACTCATATACCAGTGAAAATACGCGTTCCCATGATTCAAGTGTAACCCCCTATGCACGCACACTGTATCCATTTCATGGACAGTTACCTGATGAAATCAGCTTTAAAGACAATGAAATAGTAACACTTATTCAGCATGTAGATGAGCAATGGATAGAAGGAGAAAAGGATGGAAGAATAGGTGTTTTCCCAGCTAGTTATGTTGAAATAGTTGTAGACTGTCCATATGCCTATCAAATTGAAGAACCTGAAAACCTGCAGACATGTTCACATAAACATAGTGAACCAATCTTACAAAAGGACAGTTCACAGGATATGACATCTGTAACAACAAATCAGAATAATACAGTGGAACAATATGGACTTGTTTTGTACAACTTTCCTGCTGAGACTAAAGGTGATTTAGATCTTAGAGAAGGGGACACAGTCACAGTATTAAAATACATTGATGAAAATTGGCTTCAGGCAAGAGATGAAAAAGGAATTGTGGGAATGTGTCCAATTAATTTTATAGACATTTTAGGTTCCTCTCCTGAGCAATCCACAACATTAGCAACAAAAAAAGAGAAAATTTATTCAGAGCCAATAAAAGTCTCAGAACAAAAATCAGCTTCTGTCATAAAGCCACATTCTCAAAGCACAATAACTTGTTCATCTACAGTTACTACCGAACACAAAACAGTAAAACCAGTGGTCAAACCCAAACCTCAGTTGGCTCCAAAGCCTGTGATAAAGCCAAAGCCATCACTTGGTGTTAAACCTAAAGACCTATCAGCAAATACGTCTTCTTCAAAGTCGTTTGTTGGAGAAAAGGAGATACCAGGCAGAAGTTCACATTTGTCATCTGCAATTACATCAAATGAATTTCTGACAAAATCTCATTCAATGGATGAAATGGTCAGCTTTGGTCAAGAAAAGAAAGATGACCAGTCTAGTTTAGTAACAACAAACTCAGAGTCTAAGGTAGGAAGTACATGGTCATTGTCTGCTGTCGATAGGGTTTCAAGCAGGGACACACCTACAGTGAATTCTTTAGGAAATAGAAGTCTTTCACCTTCACTTGATGAGATGATAAAAAATGAACTTCGGAAATCAAGAGCTGGCAGCTTGTCTTCATTGAATACTTCCAGACCAGGTATTCCATCATCAGATGTAAATGTAAAGCCTTTAACAGGCAACACAAGCTACATGCAGAAAGATTTGGAAACTTCCAGGCCTAGTTTAGCAAACAAATCTTGGCAGGGCAGTAAGACAAACTATGCTGGAAATTCAACTTTTTATTTTGAGGATGATTTTGTGCCTTCAGACACAAAAACCGAAGTAAAACCTCAGACCAATTCCCCACCAAGACTTTCTGGCATTGTAAACGAGAATATCTACAGAAAGCCATCATTAAGGAAAGCCCCACCAGTTAGACCAACTGGACCAAGAATTGCATCAGCTCCTTCCAAAGTACCATTGATTCCCATTAAAGTTTATAGTGAGAATAGACCAAGTAGGCCAGCACCACCAAGACCTGTTGAAGCTAGCTCTCATTCATTGGCCACTGGAGGTGTCAGAAAAGCACGTCGCCCTGCACCTCCTCGACCTGGACGAAGCCCACCAAGGAAGATCCAACCAGCACAACCCAGGTCAGAGGCAGGACCAGATCTCATGTCTTTCAGCCCTCCTCAGTCATGTGTCGGTAAGTATTGGTTGACCAGAGTATCTTGGTACTTTACCCATTGGTGGGAATTTATTTAGTGTCTGTTTGACTTATAAAGTGATTTATATTTGCATTTGCTCCAGGTGAAATATTGTATTACCTTAAAATGACTAATTTTAGCACTACTGAATTTTAGATTAGTTGTCCAGGAGCTTTACATGATGGCCTTGTTTCTGGCATCAGTCAGCATCAATCATGTGAAGATCATGAAATTTTATGAACATGCAACTCATTCAAATATTAACTTAATTTCAATAAAACTTAATATGTTGATACAGTCTATCAAATTAGGTTGATGACTAGGCCCTATGAACTTGGGTTCAAGGTCAGAGGGCAAATAATCGATTTTTGCATTGAAAATGTATGTAGCTTGGAAACATAGTAACTTGAACAACAACAAATGGAATTTCAAAAGACTTTCTATTTGGGTAAATTCCAGTAATGTATTGGATGAGTCTGATATTTAGCATTGTATGATTCAAGGTTCAAGGTCAAAGATCATGATGCGCAGTACACATGGAATATTCATATGGCAGGAGGAATATGCAGACGACTTTGGACTAAATAAATTGAGTATGCTACATGTCTACCAATGAAGAATAATATCAGGGTTCCTGCAGGTCATGGAATCCTGGAAAAGTTTTGGAAGTTAAAAAATAAATTTCAAGGGCCTTGAAAAGTTATGGAATTTGTCAAAACATTGCAAAGTTTTGGAAAAGTCATGGAATTTGTGACTATGGAGTTAAAGAAATTGATTACTTCAAATTTTATAGAGCACCGAGAACCAATTAAATAAAATGATAAAATTTCAATCGATAAATGGTTTTAATTCATATAATAAGAGTTAGTTCCCCTAATGGAAGTATCACATGATTTCCAGTGTGGTTCACTAAATAAAAGAAAGCAACTGGAAAGTAATGTGTTTTGTTAATATTTTTAATATCTACACATACAAAGACTACATAGAATTGTTTCCTTTTTTCTTTTGAATACAAATTACATTGATCATGGAATTATGATGTGATTTACTACATAAAGTCAAAGTGTGCTAGCCCATGTAAATTTAAAATGTACATATTAAATATATTTGTTAACTTATTTCTTATTTTAGATTGAAAGATGTCATTCTTTATGTTCATTTACTTGACAATGCAAGATAGCATGGTCCTTGAGTTTTATGAAATGGCCCTGGAAAAGTTTTGGAAAAGTCATGGAATTTGTTTTTGTTAAGTCTGCAGGAACCCTGTAATATTGAGTGTAGTTAAGCAAATTTTTTAAGCAGATAAAAACCCTTCATGTCATAAATCTACCACTGGTTAATACCCTTACTCTAGTGTGGTACAGGCCTGACCTCACCTGTACCAGAAAAATGGTTAATATCCATACTCCAATGTGGTACAGACCTGACCTCACCTGTACCAGAAGAATGGTTAATGCCCATACTCCAGTGTGGTACAGGCCTGACCTCACCTGTACCAGAAGAATGGTTAATACCCATACTCTAATGTGGTGCTGGCTTGACCCCACCTGTACCAGAAGAATGGTTATGGTGTGAAGTGGGCTGTAAAGTAGGTGATAGCTATACTAGTGGAAGTGGTTAATAAACTCCATGTGTATTGGTGGTTATGATGAACATGGAGGAAATATGAACTATTTTGTAACCATTGTGTTGAATGTCTTTGGCTAATTAGCATATATTAATGGATTTTGATAAAACTATATCTCAGCTAACATACAAAGATCTTGATCAAACATTCTTTAAGGTAAATTTGAACAACATTTCAGACATTTTTGATTTGTCAGTCAGTGATTATTATTTATATTTTAAGTATTATAGCCTGTGAAAATATTTGAAAATGCAGAAAAGTTAAAAGGGATTTTTGTGAAACCTAGTTTTAGGGATTTATCTTAAGAATACCTCCAAGTAAAGTCTCCCATGACTTTGGTTGATTGATTGATTATATTTTTACAACACATCAGCTCTGTTAGACTATTTAGCGCCATAATAAAGGTTATATGTAGGATTATTAAAAAGTGATAAAACATTTCTTATCGACCAGCTATAAAAAAAATTAAACAGTTAAAAGCAAGATGATATGTTGGTAAGGGAAATATATAAAGCTCCCAAATCATTGGGGACTTTAAATGGTATATGTTAAAGAAGAATTAGAGGAAAAAGTATTAAATATAAAGAACAGTATATATACATTACATAAAAATGCTCAATATGATAGCATAAAAATTATAGCTTAGAATAAATATTTACTTTAGGAATTTTATAATACAAGAGATGTTTTTTGCATGAGAAAGTTCCTTCATGTCATGAACATTGTAGTATTGATCAAACATAGGCTGGAGGTTCAAACACTCATCACACTAGCTCCATCTGTCATCTTCCCAGGTAAAGGCTTGTGGCTTTGGAATTAATGTCTGTGATTATAACTTAGGTTTGTAGACAGGTGAATACAGTACTCAGATTTTAAGCAGTTGCATAACATCTGTCCAAGCAAGCCCCACAACTATTTCGGTGAGTTAGTGTAGGGGGTAGACCTAGCAGGGATTCCCCACAGAAACCTTGTCTTAGATGTACTGGTCATAAATTAGAAGAATTATGGAATGGTATTTTGTCCATTTGTTCATTAGCATAAGTTTGTTATTGCTTTTCCTCTGAAACTACTTGGAATATTGCCATCAACTTGACACACACATGCATTCCATGATCTAGTTGGTCATAAAAGAAAATACAGATGCTGAGATCTCCAGTAAAGGCTACCACAGTGGCCATCTTGAACGTCGTTGTGCTATACCGTCTGAATTGATGATCAATTCAACATTGGGTTTTCAGTAAAAGACTTCTTATGATATCCAGTTGGTTCTAAATGAAATGGCATTGACCTGAGGTTAATATCACTACTTCTGAATATTGACATGGTGTTTTCACCAGAAGACTTCTTGTAATGTTTAGATAGACTTAAATTTAAATGCTGATCTGACATCCAGTATGTGACCATCTTGAAAATCTTAATTTTGCTGCTGTTCCTACATGGAAAGCCATTTCAACATGATCAGAAATAAGAGTTCTTATGGTGTGTAGTTGGTCCTAAATGAAAAGATGTCAATTTCAATATGGCCACCTTCATTGCTGTCTTGAAAATACTACTAGTTGTTACTTCCTACATGTTTTCACCAGCAGACATCTTATGACACTTAGTCAGTCCTAAATGAAAATTTTGCATTGTACATGTATCCAATATGGCTGTTACAACAGCTGTCTTGAAAATCTTGTCACTATTCCTCCATGACATGGGTCTTTGATCATATCTTTAACCAAAAGGTCACTAATGGTGTCTGCTTTGTCCCAAATCAAAATGGGACCAATCTGACATCCAATATGTCCACCACAGCAACTAATTTGAGAATCTCGTTATCACTGAAGAATATTGGCGATAGTTCTAACACGCAGCAGTTAAAAGTAATAAATTTTGTTGAATTCCTGGAAATTCTTTTAGCACTGTAGAGTGCCAGTACCTTCAAGAAACTCTTGTTTGGTGGTGGCCCATGATTTATGTTTGGTTAGTCCTATTGACTGCATAATAAATTTATGAATGAAAAAGACACATCTTCATGAAAATTAAAAAGAACTGGCTGTTATGACTAATGGACAGTTAAATATTCCAGATATCTGGGTTCAGAAAAAGGAAATAGAGTGGGCATTTCTAATCTCAACTGGAATACTATTCCAGAGCATTGGGAACTTGTTTTAAATAATTCCTTACTTGGTTTGGGAATTTTGTAATGTTTGGTAGATATTGATCGCTGGTGGGGAGTGTTTCCGGGTAGCCTATACTTGAATAGTGATTGTAAATATTCAGGAGCACTAATATTGGATATCCTGTACATTAATTTGGCTTTTCTCTTTTGGTCTTTAAAAGGTTATATTTTTAACTTACCAGCTAAATTTTCCTTGCTTTTTGTCTGGATTGATATTAACTCAAAAGCTCTTTTTGGGAGATGTGCCAGTTTTGCTAAGTTTTTATCATTTCACTTATCCCATACTGTATTACAGTAGTCTAAATAGGGTTGTATGTAACTGTTACTGTACAGTACTGTACTGTAACTGTACAGTTTTTTTATGCCTTTCAGGGAGAAAGTGTCTTTAATTTCCTACTGAGAAGCCATAAACTTTAATTGACTTTTTTACTGATATGTTTGATATGTTCATTCCATGATAGGTTATTATCTACCAAAACAACAAGTAGACTATAGTGACAGACCATTTGCAAACTTGTATCCTTCCATGTCAGACATAGTTCATCACTATCAAGTTTTGTTCCTTTTTCGGTGTTGAGATAAGTAATATGTTAGTTTTGCCAGTATTAACCACCATGCCATTGCATGTGCACCAGTTGTCCAGTTTGTTGAGGGTATTCTGTAGAGAAATATCAAGTTCATGCTTTTTGTTTTGGATGTCTGACAATGTTGTATCATCTGCATAGAGATCTTTAGATGATACTGATCCCCTTAGTACTAGTTGTAGATCATTAATAAATAAAATAAACAGTAATGGATTCAGAATTTAGCCTTGTGGTATTCCACATATAATTGTTCCAGGTTCAGACAGAACATTTTTTATATAAACATGTTGTGTTATCTCACTTAAGTGTGAGGTAAACCATCTAACTGCTTTCATCACATTGGTAGATTTTCAGTTTCTTCCAAAGGATTTCATGATCCACCATGTCAAAAGCTTTTCTGAAATCTACAAATACAGATCCTACTTTGGTCAAGTGCTTGAAGCCATTTATCAGTTAGGGATGATGTAAATGTCAATATATGTATTCTTTTTTATGCCAAGCAAGTGTGCATGTGAACTGTACGGTGGAGATCTCAGTACATATGTTGTGACCTAGGGTCTAAGTTTCGGAAGTAACAAAAGACCCAGAGGGGCATCACCCAGGGATTCCAGTCTGATATTTACCGATACTTGTCATTGATCATTCATACCATTTCTCATACATGTGGGACTTAAACACCCCAACCTCATAACCTTATATTCAGGGTTGTGATAGAAAATGTCATGTGTGGACCAGTAAATATCCAAAGGACTGTCTGTAACTCAAGTTTTGTAAGTCTAGCTTTAGAAGTGTATGATGAGTCTAAACCAACAGTATCTCTGTATTTAAGGATTTTATGGACAGTATTATAAGTATATACCTCTAAAACTCATTTTGGGTTAATTACAAAATATGTAAAAATTTAATTTGCGCATTTTCATCCAAAATATGTTATTTCCAGTTAATAGAATCTACAAAAAATGCAAATAGACTTTGGTCTCATGACTCACTATTGAAAAATTCTTAAAGATTTAGTGCTTTTATCATGTTACAGTAATAAAAATTGCTATTATTGCTATTTAAACTTGGTTTGATTGATTGATTGATATTTTACGGCACACCAGCACTATGAGGCTATTTAGCGCCAAACATAAGGTTATATCCTTTTTCATTTAAAACTGGTAAAATAATTTTATCGACCAGCGATTGGAGACCAAACAGTTAAAGGTAAAGCAATAAAAATGGTAACGATGGTAAATAATTAAAAGTTTCCCCATCAAGGGGGAGTGCAAATGTATGATAATGAAAACATATAATTAGATGATAAAATCTATTGACTGCATAAGTATAATACAAACTGAACAAGGTGATAAAATAAAAGCTATAACTTATGATAAATGTTTGCTTCCTTAAGGAAGTCTATAATGTTGGTAATGTTAACTGTATCAAAAAGCTCCCTCATGTCTTGCACAATGTAGTAATGATTACGCGTAGGTTAAAGATCGAAGCATTCCAGCATAAAGTTCTTAACGGTGAATGTTTCATTACAAATTATGCACTTTGGTGGGTCTTCTCCTTTTAATATGTAGAAGTGTGTTAAATGAGTATGACCGAGTCGAATTCTTGCAATGACTACTTCCTCTCTATGGACGGATCTGTAGGAAGGGGTCCATTCTCCTAAGGTTGTCTTGATGGCATGAAGTTTGTTATTCACGGCATCATTCCATGATGCCTGCCATTTCTGGCATAAACAGTCTTTGATACTACGTTTAAAATCAGTATATGGTGCTTTAAAATCAGTTGGTTCAAGTAATAGGGCCATTTTAGCAGCATGGTCTGCTTTATCATTACCCTTAATTCCTACATGGCTGGGTAACCAACAGTATACTATATTGTGGGAGGTACTCAGCTCAGTATGCTTAAGGAGAATATTTGCTAATAATGGATTCTCCAGTTTTCTGTTATGTAGTGACTAAAGTACTGATAGTGAATCGGAGAAGATAATGCTGTTTAAAATATGCTTGCTTGCAATGTATTGCAAAGCAAGGTCTATTGCTCTGATTTCAGCTGAAAAAATTGACGTACCATTTGGCAAGTGAACATTTTTTATGTATTTTTCACTAATAAAGGCTGCAGCGGCCTTTTCCTCATTTTTTGATCCATTAGTATATATTCTTGAATAATTTTTTAACTGAGAGAGGAGTTCATGGTAAGAGTTGAGGAAGATGGACGGGTTTGTTTCCGATTCTTTTCCATCGTGTAGCGTGAAAAGGAGCCTTGGTTGCTTAAGTAGCCATGGAGGTATTTCGGAAATGGTTGTGTTTAAAATTTTTGAAATATCAACTTTTGTACTATCAAGGAATGGTAATATTCTAATGCCAAAGGTAGGTATGACATTTGGTTTATTGTCAAATAAAGTTTTATATTTGGGTTCAAAAACAGTCAAAAAAGCAGAGTTCAGAGGGTTTGATTTTAATTTGAGAGCATATTGAGCGGAAAGCATTTCTCTTCATTGTGCTAAAGGTGGTTCGTTTGCTTCAACGAGGAGGCTTTCACACGGAGATGTCTTATATGCTCCCAGGGCAAGTCTTATTCCCTGATGACGGATTGGGTCAAGCATCTTCAAATAAGACTTCCTTGCTGAACCATAGACAATGCTACCATAGTCTAGTGAATGAATGTTCTGTATATGCCGATTATGACTTTTCTATCAGCACCCCAGTCAGTGTGTGCTATTACTTTTAAGTAAATCCATTTAAACTTGGTATCTACACAAAATAAATGTAATAGTGTACATGTAAGTTTGAGTTTTATTCATCTTTTCAACCCTTTGTTTGATGCTTGGATAATGTATTGGTGTGTCACACCAACATAATGATTAGGATATCTTGAACAGGATAGGAAAGTTAAAGACAACTGAAACTTATACATTTTATTGCTTATAATTAGATAGGTTTTACTGAATCTTTTTCCTTTTTTCAAGTCTTCATTTCCTGTGTTTTAAGTATAATGTACAAGTGAGTTTTTTTTTTCTTCTTCCGCCATAACAGAATTCGGTGTGTCAGTCATATGCTGGCGAGATATACAATGAGTTTCAATAGCATTGCCAATTAATTATTGAGATCAGTTTCATTTCCTTTGCTGATTTTGCAATGTATAGTTATGAAGTATGTGCATATGTATGATTGTGATCACTGGTAAAATATTCATTCCTAGTAAGGTGTTCATTCTTATAATTGATACATTTTCATAAAAAAGTAGGGCACTTTGACCTAAGGCTGCAATATTTACTTGTGTCAATGGCTTGGCTTAGTGGACTGCTTCCAAACTTTTACAAATGTGTGAATGAACATGCACTTTACTCTGTGATGCAGGAAACACTTTTTCCAATGACATGATATATTTTGACCTCATTACTTAGATGACAGTTTTTAAGATTTTTCGGTAAATTCTTTTCAAGATTAAATGTGGCATTGCTATAAAGAGCTCTTGTTGATGGGAGTTGGTTATTCTACACAGTACACACTATTTTTCATCAGATTTACTGATCTTGCTTACAAAAGTTCTTTACAACTACAGTTAAACCTGTATTGAAAGATCACTGCTCTGTAAAACCACCTGTCTTGACTGACCATCATTTTTGGCATAAATGGTTGTCTTTCAAAGCAGGTTATACTGTATTTGACTGTAATCATCATGTTCAAACCCTTTTAATAAATAACATTTCATTTTAAAGAAATCATTTCCAGTTTGTAAGTCACTGTATTTTTCTAAGTCATTGCAGATCCTATCAAAGCATTGTATGCAATGTTCAAGAGCTATGTCCGGTTTCATTATTGAATTTTTCATTGTGCTGGTACTGTATATGTCAACACTATCAATACTATTTTTAATGATGTTTGACCTCAGTTGTTATTTAGTCATTGAAGACATGACTTAAGAACTGAATTATTGGATTAAAGCAATAAAATGATTGCAAGTTGTGAGTTGTGTGATGATTGTCAGTGATTTGTGTATACAAAACCATCAGTATACAGTGGGTCAAGTTGTGTGATGATTATCAGTGATTTGTGTATACATAACCATCAGCATACAGTGGGTCAAGTTGTGTGGTGATTGTCAGTGATTTGTGTATACATAACCATCAGTATACAGAGGGTCAAGTTTAGTTTCATATCATAAATAAACAGCACAATTTTGGTTATTGTTTACTGTGTACATGTTTATACATTTTTAGTAAATGTTGCTACATTTTTTTGATCCAATCTTTATCTTGCTCAACAGTAATTGACAAAATTGGACAGAAAGCCTTTGGTTTGGGCATAGATGGCTTGCAAAGGTTTAAAAATGATATCAATCCAGTGTCTGCTGCTGCTAATAAAAATAGTAAAATCTTGAAATTACTTTTTCTCTAAAGCCACTGAACAGAAGTTAACCAAGTTTGACTGAAAGCACCTTGAATAAAATCCTTTAACCTCTATACAAAAATGACACTGATTTGATGTCAAATATTGCCATCAGTACTAAGTAAAGAAAAAAATACTTTAAAAACATCCTAAACCAGACAGCAGAATTTAACCATATTTGACAGAAAATCATTCTGACATGAGAGAGCTTTCAAATTTATACAGTGATGCATGATTTGTTAAATGTCCTCACCATTATTTGAAATAGAAATCCTTTGAATTACTAATCAAAAGTCACACAGCAGAATTTGAACACATTTGTCAGACAGCATCATGGCTTGAAGGGCTTTTAAGTTTGTGAATGTTGCCAATATGCCATCCATCAAACATCGCTGCAGCTACTAGAAATATAAAATCTTTTAATAACATTTTTTTTTTAAAGCTGCTTAAGAGAATTTGACACAATTCACCACAAGGCATCCTTGCATGACAGCCCTTCATATTTATAGAAATGATGCTGATCTACCATCAGATATGGTGTTTATTACTAAAAACAGAAAAACATTTAAAACAGCTTTATTTTTTTTTAAAACTTATCCCTGATCTCCCTATTTTGACATCATATCCCTATTTGATTTTCTTGGCTAAATCCATGAAGGCAAGGTTAGATTTATGGGCCAGTTTCATAATAACATATCTCAGAGAATTCAGGAGTTATGTATTGGATGAAAATAGATTTTGGTGTGAGGTTGATATTAAAATTTTCCAATCATGTTCATGTTCATATATATATATATATATATATATATATATATATATATATATATATATATATATATATATATATATATATATATATATATATATATATGTTTGTAGGTATGTATATGCATGTATTAATATAAATTAGATTGTGGAGACCTGAGTTTGCTCTTATTTAGCTTCAATGCCATATTGATTATGTAGGTAAATGCTATCATGTTGATTCTTGTCAGTCAAATAGCCATTCATGCTGGAAAATAGTTTGGGCTGTTTCCTACTGTGTGAAGTCAAGTCATATTGTTCCTAGCCTTGAAACACCTGAAACATTGGTATCAAAGTATGTGATAAATATCCAGTTTATAGTCAGAAATGGTTACTGGCATTGTTGACTCAAATATCAGGTATGTGTCTATGCCTTTTAGCAGGGTAACTGGAGGCTATTATATCTTTTCATATCTGCATTCATTTACATCTAATATCCTTGACAGCTTGATAAAGAGAAATTTCATAATTTACATTTTCCTGTTTACATCTAAGTGCCTACCTGTTTACATCTACTGGTGCTTATTTCATAGACTGTTAAGGTAGTAGTGCACTGTTACCTGTGCATTTTATATTGGCTAAGTAATTCCAATTAAATGACATGTCATTCATCTTTGACATGAGTCTAATTAGTTTTTTAAAAGGCTATTTCTTAATGCCTTGGTATGAATGTTGGAGATATATGTAATTGATAATGCTGGATGCAATGTATTATCAGTTCCGTTGATAGATATAAAAGTTTAGGTATATAGAGAAATGATTATACATACATACATACATACATACATACATACATACATACATACATACATACATACATACATACATACATACATACATACATACATACATACATACATACATACATACATACATACATACATACATACATACATACACACACACACATACATACATACATACATACATACATACATACATACATTCATATGCATTTATGGATACATATACATTTTTCTTTTGTTTTTGTGGGTTTTATCAGATTATTTATTTATTTATTGGCTATGTGTTTCCAAGGAAGTGAGAGCTACATGCCTTTCAAAGGGACACATTAAAAAAGACAAGCCATTCTGACTTTGGTAGGTATCAGTGAATTACAAGTCCAACACTCTACCAGTTAGGCTACTGCAGCTCCATAGATTCATACATGTACATATATACATATACATATCATAGTGACATGCACAGAGGCAGCCAACATGAGACAAGCAAACATGAAGAGAAATAGGCATGATCTAAATGTCATGAAAATAAAAATACACAGAGACAATTAAGGTCAATACAGTACTCCCTTACAATAATGCAGTTCATAGTAGCCTTAAAAGTGACCACCTTATAAGCGAGGTTGTGCTATATTGAGATGTTACTATTTAATAATGAAATAGGATCTATGACCATATCCATGCTTTAAAAAGGATAGAGAGAGTGTGTGTGTGTGTGTGTGTGTGTGTGTGTGTGTGTGTGTGTTTGTACAGTAGAACCTGTCTTGAAAGACCACCACTTCTGCCAAAAAATAATGGTCTCTCAAAATAGGTGGTCTTTGATGACAAGTCATAGCACTATGGTAAGTATATCTGAACATGGAGAATCTGATCTCTCAAGACAGGTGGTCGTTCATAGCAGTGGTCTCACAAGACAGGTTTTACTGTATTACCATTTCACAGCACTTTAGTAAATAATGGCTATGTGGTACCAATAAAGACCAAACTTCTGAAAATTTAAAAGTGAAGAATTGCACACAAAGATTTTAGGAAGATAAAGCCATTTAAAAGAAATGTAAACATCAAGGTCCAAATATGTTATATAACTGCATTCTCTCCAAAAACACAGTATGTTATGTTAGGCAACAGGAATTGCCATCACATGGTCTCACTGGATAGATGTGGTACACTCAGTGCATTATATTTCACTATCAGTATATGCTGACAGGGTATGCAGTCTGATCAAGATTCACGGATCAGGAAATATGCATGAGTTGGGTATAATATGTGTGTCCTATAATACTGTTGGCACAATACCACTTTATCTACACAGTTTCTTCAGCATGAGAAATGGCAATCTTCTGTAATGGATTTGATATTACAAAGCTCATCTAAGGAGTTTTCATTACACATATTTTGCCAACATGCTGAATTATATCATATTTGAAGATGGAGCTTCCATTTGGAAACAGCTGACTGCAGATCAGTTTTGGCTGATATATCTTTCCCCTTAATTTATCTTTCCCCTTATCTTTTCCAATAATACCACTGTGACTAGGCAGCTAACAGTTGAGAATACACTTTCCATGTTTTGTGAGCAAAATATGTTTCTGTAAAATCTGGAGTATTAATGGGTGGTCAGGTTTAAGGTTTTGAAAGTTTCAGTGTAGTTCAGAGGTCTGATTATCGTGTATTCTCTATAGTTTTATCTGATACTACATTTACACTCACTTATAAGTCAAGTCAAACTGCAGACGAAGATCCTGATCTGCCATATCATACTGCACCAACAGATCAGGGTTAGTGTTGTTTGTACTTCTATCAAACTGCACAGACCCAGATCTGATGATACATTATCCCATTGTACATCTGTGTGCAGTTTGCAGTTGGTTTCTAAATCAAGGATATATGGTAACTGGCTTAAGATGGGACTGGTTTATACTGAAGTGTCTTATACTGAGGGAGTGCTGTGCAAGTCTACAGAAATACATGTACAGTACATACCATTTTACATGTATACAAATCCTGCTATATAAACACAAATCTTCCATAAAACATTGCACCAGCACATCATGGTCTTCTCTGCTGCTTGAAGTTCAAAGTTGAATTAATGGTGCAGGATTTGATCTGTAAAATATTACTCAGTATTAATCAAAGACTGTTGACAGTTTCTGTTGTGTATGTGTTATAAAGAATTAGACCAGAGTGGTTTAACTAAAGGTGTGCCAGTCATTTTCTTATGGCTTGTGCTCTTAAAAATTAGTCCTGTAATTATACTATAATTAACATTGTGTGTGTGTGTGTGTGTGTGTCTGTGTGTGTGTGTGTGTGTGTGTGTGTGTGTATCTGCATGTGCATGTGCCATGAACTCTACATTTTGGGTCCATCTAGACCACATGTTGAAAATGTTGGACAACCATTAACTTGATCCTACCTGCATTCTGCTTGATCTGTGTTGCAGGTACCAGTGAAAAAGTAAGTTTGTAAATAATTAGTTAATCAGCGAACATGTTATATTTTTTTATGTATATCCTAACTATAAACTCTCCTTAATGATTAGATTATTCAGACTTTTCTAACTTCTTATAATTTTGTCGTTAATGAATTAACATGTTATATTTTTTGTGCAAACCTACAGACTGACAGTTGATTTCAAAGCACTCTCACCTTAATATGGCCTTGCCTTCATAGGTAAATTGGTTCACTGTATATTATAATGTTGATCCTGTTCTTAATTGTGCTAACATAAATGGCTTGTTTGGGAATTTCAGTATTTTCAGCAGTTGGAATATAAATCATCCATCCATTTTGTCTGAACACAGCCTAAAGGATCAAAACAAGATATTCTTGTCAAGCTTATTCATCTGACACCGCCTGTCCATGAAAAATTATTAATTTTTTATTCCACTTAAAGATTTTATTGGCTATATCATAATGTGTACATGGGCATTAAATAGTAACACCTCATACAAAATGCATTGAACCCAGACTCTCCTGGGTGAGTATCAAATACACAACCCTTGTATTATTAGAAGTCCCAGTCTCTATCAGCAGAGTTACAGGGGCTCCCAGTGTGAACTCTTATCTGCTGGCACACTACATGTACTAGTATGTAAGATTAAATTATGGGATGGAGCAGAGTAGTCAATATTGTGTGCAGTTGAATGTATAATGTCATGATAAAATAGAAGTGTATCAGTTTGGCTAAAAGATCTCAGAGAATTTGCATTTGACCCTGAGGCACTGGGCTGAGTGAGGAGGTTGGTTTCTTAGAATGTATGTACTTTTAGAAAAATCAGAAACTAAGACTATTTTTGCATTGACTTGGCTATACCTTTTTTCTTTCAAAATTCATTTAATTTGGCATTTTCTCAATAATATATTCTTGCATTAGGTAGGAAGTGAGATTTTATTAGATGAATGCATACATGTGACATAACATCTGGTCAGTTTAGGACTAATTATGCCATTTGCAAAATTGGGTAACTTTAAATTAAGAGATTTTGATAAGCCTGAATTTTAGTATGCAATTAGGCAAAAATTACAACTATTGAATAAATTTATTTTCTCTTTATAAGAACATACACATTTCATTTCCTCAGTCCTTTCACAGTAACTCATCATATCAGTCCCTTTATAGTTACTTGTCTAGTCACATCAGTTCCTTTACAGTAACACATCACATCAGTCTTTTCACAGTAACTCATCTCATTACATCAGTCCTTGCACAAAAACTAACCTCGTCACATCAGTCCTTTCACAGTAACTCATCTCATCACATCAGTCCTTTTAATACAGCTCATCTCATCACATCAGTCCTTTTAATGTAGCTCATCTCATCACATCAGTCCTTTCAATGTAGCTCATCTCATCACATCAGTCCTTTCACAGTAACTCATCTCATCACATCAGTCCTTTCAATGTAGCTCATCTCATCACATCAGGTCTTTCACAGTAACTCATCTCATCACATCAGTCCTTTTAATGTAGCTCATCTCATCACATCAGTCCTTTCAATGTGGCTCATCTCATCACATCAGTACTTTCACAGTAACTCACTTTATCACATCAGTCCTTTTAATGTAGCTCATCTCATCACATCAGTCCTTTCACAGTAACTCATCTCATCACATCAGTCCTTTCACAGTAACTCACCTCATCACATCAGTCCTTTCACAGTAACTCACCTCATCACATCAGTCCTTTCACAGTAACTCACCTCATCACATCAGTCCTTTCACAGTAACTCACCTCATCACATCAGTCCTTTCACAGTAACTCACCTCATCACATCAGTCCTTTCACAGTAACTCATCTCATCACATCAGTCCTTTCAATGTAGCATCACAGCACTCCCTTCACATCACATAAGTCCTGTCACAGTAATTAATCTAATTACATCAGTCCTTTCACAGTAACTCTGCTTTTTACAGTTTATACCACTCCAGTGGCCTAAGTGATTAGAGCATCCACCTTGGATGCGGGAGGTCACGGGTTAGAACTGCAGTCGAGTCATACCAAAGATATAAAAATATTAACAGCTGCCTCGCTTTGGTGCTAAACATTAAGAGGTTAGTGTTAGGACTGGCCAGCCTGGTGTCAGGATAATGTGACTGGGTGATGCTAGATGTCTGCAGCATGATGCCTTAGTGCTCAACATCACTATAAACAGCCACACTGCAGACATTGCAGTGATATGACTGAAAAATTGTTAAAGCTACATTAAAAATCCTATTACCACACACACACACACTTTTCACAGTAACTTGTCTCATCACATCAGTCCTTTCACAGTGTCTCATCTCATTACATTAGTCCTTTCACAGCAACTTGTCACATCACATTAGTCTTTTAACAGTAACTCAGTACATCAGTCCCTTCACAGTGGCTCATCTCAGTGCATCAGTCCTTTATAGTAACTCATCTCAGTACATCCTTTTACAGTAACTCATCTTAGTACATCAGTCCTTTTACAGTAACTCTTCTTATTACATCAGTCATTTTTACAGTAACTCATCTCAGTACATCCTTTTACAGTAACTCATCTCAGTACATCAGTCCTTTCACAGTAACTCATCTCAATCTTTTTACGGTAGCTCATCTTAGTACATCAGTCCAGGTAAGAGAAGAAAAATGGAAAAATTTCTCTTCTGAAATTTTAAGTAATAAATATGAGTATGCAATAGATTTCAGTGAATGATTGGAAGAATGGGAGATACCACTCTCATCTCAGAAAAGAAACAACACTTTCCCGGCCATGAGTTTGACATACATGTAAATGTTTAAAGCATTGATGAGACTGCTGCAAATGGCAGTCAATGGTTTGGTAATTTAAGCATTTTGAAGATTGATGCCAAGGGCTTCATTTCTTGGAGCTCGGTATATAGAAAACTATAGACACCAACTTTTAAAAGTCCAGGACCAGGCACAGATATTGGATGGCCAGGAAGCAGGGATCTTTTTACACAAAAAAATGTTCAAAGTAAAGCAGTACATTTACATGCAGTAATTGAAAATACATGCCACAACAATTTGATTCTTAACAGAATCAAGAAAATTCTGAAGTTAAAAAATGCATACATATTGGATTGTCAGGTCACAATATATATTTTTAACACATGATCAGAATACACATGTGAGTAACCTTAATTTTTGTGATTTTAAAATTGTACAAGCTATTAATAATCTTTGTGTAAAATAATAAATCAAGGATCTAGATTATGCAATAGATAAGATGTGACATTAACTGAAATGTTGACTGGAGTCCATTTTTGCAAGGTCTATTCTTTGCAATTACTAATATTATCTGGATGCATTTCTCTTTGAAAATGACTTTTAATTATATTAAGAAGACTTTTAAAGTTCATTGAACTTTTTTAAACTTCAGAATGATAGAAACTACAAATTGTTTACCCCATTGCAGCAGTGGTAGGGACATATACAGTGTTGTCCTTGTTTATAAATCTATACATGTATTCATCTGTCCATCTCCATTTGTCTGTCCTTTGTCATACCTAGATTAAGGGTTGTGTTTGGTCATAGCAGGCACTGAAGTGGGTCATTAGTGTTCCGTAAAGACATTTCTAGTGGATGGTGTTTCTAATTTATTATGTTGTAACTATGGTGGAGCATTTTTGTTCCACACAGATATTGCTATCATTGTGTTGTAACTTTGGTGGGACATTTTTGTTCCATACAGATATTGCTATCATTGTGTTGTAACTTTAGTGGGGCATTTTTGTTCCACACATATAATGCTATCATTGTGTTGTAACTTTGGTGAAGCATTTGTGTTCCATGAAGACATTTCTGATTTGTTGTGTGCTTGCTTTTGTGGAGCACTTGTGATCCAAGAAGGGATTTATACTTTATGGTGTAGCATCTATGCTGGGGCATTTGTAATTCATATAGACATTTTTAGTTTATGAGTGGCAGCTATTTTGAGGCATTTGTAATCCATGAGAACATTTTCAGTTTCTTTGAGTGCTAACTATGGTGGGGCATTTGTCATCCATGAAGACATTGCTAGTTTATTGAAGGGTAACTGTGTCACACGTTTAAAGTTACTGGGAACAAATGGGAGAAATCTAGGTAATTTAGAATATATTTTTGAACCAAATGGATCTTATTGATGCTTTAACTCTAGATTCATCATATTTCTTTTTAGAAACAATTTCCGCTCATGTTCTATAAAAATATAGAAAACAATAAAGAAATAGTGAAATTTATTTAACAGCTGGAATCAGACCAGGAGTGGTGATGGTGGGATAATGTTAGTCGAACTGCATTCCAGGAGATAATAATATTCACACATCATCAATTTTTCTTTGTGAATAGATCAAACAGAGACTCCGGATCCAGAGGCAGTACAAGAGCTTAAGAGAAGGGTAGAAGAAATGGAGCAGGACCTTGAGGTATTGCATTATTTCTCTCATTATAAACTCAGAGTCCAGACTCATAAGTTTGTCCAAAAAATATATAGAGAGTTTATTATCCAACAAAAAAATATGTAATAATAAATATTTGACAAAATTGTTTAAAAAATGGGCAGACATACCCAGGGGTGGCTCTAGAATAATTGCCAGCAACTGGCATCCTAGGCAAACAATGAAATTGGAGCCCACCCCACCAGATAATTTCTTCTCAAGTTTGATACACTAAGCAACCACCTAATTCACCTATATGGATGGGCCACCTATAGACTTAACATCATGCATTGGCTGCTTATGGGATTAATATGGTATATTCTCACCAATGTTGGCAAATATTGAGACATATATTTCTTT
Source organism: Potamilus streckersoni (assembly GCA_016746295.1). Taxonomy (NCBI): domain Eukaryota; kingdom Metazoa; phylum Mollusca; class Bivalvia; order Unionida; family Unionidae; genus Potamilus; species Potamilus streckersoni. Next base: position 2,693,233 of record JAEAOA010000364.1, read on the forward strand.
TCTTTTGGTGATAGTGGTCCTGTCAACAGTGCTGAGATTTTATTTAGCTTGAGTCCATCATCAGGTGTGGGCTTATCATTGAATAAGCATGGTCTTGTCTCACCTATGTTGTGAGATAGTGAGACAGAGATATTGTTTTTCTCAATGTGATAATGGTCCTGTCAACAGTGTTGAGATTTTATTGAGCATGTGTCTTTCTTTAAATATTGACATATCATTCAATAAATATAGTATTGTCTCATCTATGCTGGCAAACTGAGACAAAAGAAATGCATTTATCATGGTGGCAATGGTGATGTCAACAACATTAAAGATTTTACATTTAAATTTCTTGAAAATCATATTACATGAATTCTACAATTTTTGGGGGGCATTCAGTAGTTTCAGATAATTGTTTATAAAGTTACATCCACCCATCCCGAATCCATTCATTTTGATTCTCAAATAAATGGTTGTAATAGAAAAATAATCTTAATTATGTCGATTTAAATTTTGTATATTAGCATCTGTTAGATATAACATCTTTTGCAATGCACATGACCTTTAGAGTGGCTGCCTTATGAAGAGTAAAGAAAGATAGGGATATACTATTACATGAATATTCTTTGGTAGCAGGGGGAGGGGTCTCTTAAGAGTGTGCTGCAAAAAAAGGGGACACTATTTACAATGTTCTGTTTGCTGCATTTCATAATGTTGTTAAGTTTTTGTTGTCTGCTTCAGAATTGTAAGAAATCCAAACAAGAAATGGAGAAGAGAATCATGAACATGAATGAGGGAGAGGAGGAACAAGCAGAAATCCATGATAACCTTCAGTTTTATGAAGATAACATCCAGGGCATCACACAAGAGCTCAAGACACTTAAAGGTGAATAAATAGTTTCAGTTCCAACAAGGACACAATTGAAGAGAATTACTCCTTAAGTCAAAGCTGGGTTACAGTGACCTACATTAAGACTTGTGTTTACTTAGGTTCTCATACATGATCTCCTGAGTCATGGAACATGGTATCTAGAAGCAGAATGAGAAAAACTACTCTTTTCAATCAAAACTTGTTCTTTGTGACATATATTTCATGCTCCACTCATCTGGAAAAGGTAAATGAAGTTTACATAAACTCATGCTTATAAAAGTATTTTATTTCAGATTCTTCAAAATCTAGTGTATATATACCACATAAATGGCACCACCCTATTGCAGAGGAAAATGTTTTAATACTATGGTAATGTAAGCAAATTGCAAAAACGGTTGTTTTATCCCCAAGTTGGTTTGTGTTCAGTGTTTAAGCATCAGAAATGTCTCACTAGGAGGTTAATAGTTTGTAATGTTTGGCATAGAAATATGGCAATGACAAGTCTACATAATTAACTTGTGGGGCCCTAAGGTGGTCACATGGTCCAAAATGCTGCCCTTCACCGATTACTGCCATTTCACCTCTGTTCATATGGTTTCCAGTCTTGGGCTCAGGCAGTGTGGGTATGTGAGAAGGCTTGGCAGTAGCTTCCTGCAGGTAGGTGATTCTTATCGAAAAATGTCATCAAGCCCAAAACAAGAACAACTTTACTTGCTGTAGGAATTTGCTGGTATTTGAATTATGCCCTGGCACAGCAGTTGCAAAATAATGATAGCAGAATCCTTGTTTCTCTATCAAATACATTACCCAATCATGCTAATATTAGAAATTTGTCTTTGCTGCCCCCCAGAACAACTTTCCTTGAAAGACAAATATACATTTCCTTTTAAATATCTTATAGTTGAAGGAAAGTAACTCTTACATATTAACTGCCCTTGTATCCTATATGTAACAGTTTAAACTTTAGCTTGCACCTGGAAACAGTGCCTCTACAGAATCCATTGCAATTTATATTATATTCCATGATTTATTTCAGTGGCAATGTGAGTACAAACATTGATATAGTAAATAACATGTTCATTTTTCCCATGAATTGATTGATATTTATCCAATTTTGTATGGGTCATTATTGTCATCACCAGTGTAATGTATTGTCTTCTTAAATTTTGTTTATTTAGTCATCTCAGTAATGCAAGTACATCTGTTTGAACAATTTGTGTATTTGCACTTGCTTGTTTTTCATATCTCTACATGTCATTAAAGTGCAGGAAGTGCAGACGCTTTCAAGTCGTGGAGGACAACCATGAGACATGCCTAGTTTGCACATAACGCTCTTTCTCACACCCATGTAGCATGTGGTCACTGTTGGCAGAAGATATTAGGTCCGACTTCCTCAAACAGCAAATAAAGGACAGTTCAAAAGAGCTTGCTCTAAATTTTCCAAACACATTGATCCAAATTTGGAACTATGACTAGATTTATCGGAGCCATTAAGATGCTGTCCCAACCTCCCATGAAGAATGGTGCCTGCTCACTTCAGAGTTTGTTAAAGCCATGGCAAGTGATTCCACTCAAGCAATATTGTTTGCAAGCTTGTATGATACTCATATTATAGCAAGTTCTCTTGTCTAGGACATGAATCAAAATTGGCAGCCCACTGTGCACAAGTCGCTATCCCAGCCTGTAAATGAAATTAAAAATATTGAAACTACACATGCAGGATTACGTACTGAACCAGCATGCAAGTTATATATCAGAGCATGGTCCAGATGCTGACCAACCAGTCATGCTATCTGAGAAAACTAGTGTACAGTTTTGGTAGGTATGAATCTGCCATATTAGATTGATGAACAACTTACCTTTCAACATTTACAACAGTGGCTGTGTCCAACACCCAGGAGACTGCCTAGTCCAGCCAGCCAGACAGCAGAATCAACAATATCCATGATATCAGAACATTGTGAACCAGCATCATATTTTGGAGCAGTGCAGCCAGCCAGCCAGCCAGCATGCCCCAACCAGACTTGCATTCCACATCCGGACTACACTCCATGTTGAATACAACACAATCAGTTCTAGTAGCATATCTAACAGGTAGGCATGCTGATGATTCAGTGTCACCATTGCCATATGGAACACAGGAAATCAGTTCATCAGTCATTGAGGCAACATAAAATTGTGTGATCATTCCGGAATTTAGTTTTAAGGCAGCACTATAAAAATATACAGAATTCTGACTCTGTCAGGATGCTATCCTTGATCGGCAGTGAACATAGAAGGTCATGGTTTGGGTGGATGTGGATGATGATGATGAATATACATCCTTCAGAATTTTGCAAACAATCATCAAAGATTGAAAAAATTACTAGGCATTTTGGAGAAATTTCACAACCGTGGTAATTTTAATACCTTTTTTAGGTGACTCATTTGCAGGCAATAAATTACATACTGATGTTTATCATTCTGTCATATCTAGCCTTAACATGGATATTACTGCTGTCAGCATGTCTACTGTACTGTGTAATAAAGTGGACAGTCGAGTGTTTAATGCCATGTCTAAATTGGTTTGGAACATTAAGTCAGGTTCCTCTGTATTTAATCAGGCAACTTAAGTGATCTATCACCTATCCAAAAAGACCAGAAGTGACCATGCCTGGGATTTTGTAGGCTTTAGCAACAAGTTAATCAAAAAATTGCTACCACATAATAGTGAATGCTTTAATGCCCACTTGCAACATAAATGTGATGCATTGCTGTGGTCTTCTTCTCTAAAACTCCCATCATGTGGCGACCCTGTGATCCCTCCCTTTGGTTCTTCCCTTCAGTTTTGGGGACAAAATAAGGAAATGAAAAAGTAGATAGCACAGGAGTTGCTCCTTCAGCTCAATGCACAAGCCTCATTCTCAGAATGGCCCTTCAGCTCATTGCATAACACCCTTTCTCTATCCCTTTTCTTTAAATGGTCCTTCAGCTCAGTGCATAAGACCCTTTCTCTGTCCCTTTTCCCTAAATGACCCATCAGCTCAGTGCACACAGGCCCCTTTCTCTAAATGACCCTTTCTCTATCCCTTTTCTCTAAATGACCCATCAGCTCAGTGCACACAGGCCCCATTTTTTAATGACTCTTCAGCTCAGCACACAGGCCTCTTTCTCTAAATGACCCTTCAACTCAGCACACAAGCCCATTTTTCTAAATGACTCTTCAAGGAGAATATCAGAAGAATTGATTGGCTCAAAAAAGATCACAGACTATTGTCAACAACAACAGCAACTTTTTCATGACCAAGCCAGTTACTTGTGACCATATAGCCCTAACTTCTGCAAGCAGCCTGGAGATATAGAGAGAACAAAGCTTATCAACCACCAACCATCAGTGATTTGCTGTTCTTTCCAGCTGCTTTTGTCACTTCTGTGGGCACCAGGCTTGTCAGACTTAAATCAAACTATTTTCAAAAAACCATTAAGTAATCCAAGTCATTTTGAAGAGGCTCCAGGTCTTGTTCACCCAGCCCCCTCTCCTTTTGTTGTCCTCCTCCATAACTGAGATTCCCAATAATCCCTCAAGGCAGACACTTTACAGAAGGAAATTTAAATTTAGCTCATAAAGCGAGCAGTTGGGGTAGTCAGAAAACCTGACTTCCCTGGGTTTCTATTCCATAATTCTTATGGTTTTACCAAAACTTATCGGAAATAAGGACCAGTCATAGACCTGAGCAGACTCAGTCAGTTTATTGCTGCCTAGAAATGTCATTTTGTATGTTGCAAGAAATATGCAATTAGTCTGGACCTGTCCATCACATTACTATCAATCCCTCCAACCCCGTTCCACAAATGCAAGCATCCTGTTATAGGTGCTGCTAAACTTAAATAGTTTACATCCTTGCTGCATAGAAGGAATAGAGTGAGTTAATCTGTAAGAGTTACTTCCCCATCTCTTTCTCTCTCTCTCTCTGTCTCTTATCATAAACATAATTCATTTTGACATAGAGTGCAACACCATTAATTTGATATATGCTGAAAAGGACTGGTCTGTATTTATGTAATCCACCATGTTTCTCCAGAGTTCTGGAAAAGTCCATTTTTGATACTGCTAAAAAATAAAATGGAGGATACTGCATTATGGCTAAATATAACCAAATAGGAAAGCTGGTCACTACTTAATAAACGAATCCAGTCTTCCTTAGATTATGGTGGCATTGAAAAATGTGATGTAAAACAGACTACCCTGTTTTATCATGTATTTAATGAGATGCCAATTTGAATGGTATTCAAATACTTTGTGTGCAAAACAAATAAGTTTAGCTACATTTAATGACACTGACCTGAAAATTCAATGACCTACAGACGCTGGTATCATTATGATGCTGTGCAGAATGAACTGTAACCAAGATTTCTTGCCAAACTAGCCTTGTATTTGTCTATCTGGAATATGTCAAACAAGTTAGCAATCTTGTAACAACTTTAGGCACTTGTTTACACCTGTAGAGCTAAGAAGCACTTGAGGTAGACAGATGACATTTTTATATGCATATTTGTATTTATATATGATTTACTGTTTTGATTTTCATGCTATTACAGTCATTTTTAAATTTGTTACCCACATTCTGCATGTTTTATATAAAAAAAACTTTTTAACTTGACTAATCAAAAACCACTTACGATAAATGAAATTTGGTTGGCATTTTATATTTATATATTGATGATTAGATTTTCATGATATAATAGCATTATTTCAATTTCTTAACACATTTTAAATTTTTGGGATGATTCGTCTAAAAGTACTTCAGCTAGACGATTGACTTTTGGCATGCATATTTGTGTACAGTTGTAGACAACTTGAATGGATTCTTGTACTATTATAGCAGTATTTAAATTTTTTCTAAAGTTTTAAACTTGTTGGACATTTACCTTTTTGTCAGCTGTGTGTCTGCAATGCTCCAATGGGGGCTTACATGTTTTGCAAACATAAATCAGTGTCCCATCATCATTCACTTGTGAGTCCCAAATGGTAAATCAGTGTCCCATTGTCATGCACTTATGAGTCCCAAATGATAAATCAGTGTCCCATTGTCATGCACTTGTGAGTCCCGAATGGTTTGCAGAATTTTGCAAAATATTCAAAGTGTTCAGTTCTCAGCTTGTTGATAAAGGAAGAAAAAGCTAAATCTATAAAGCTATTAATGAAACTTTATTTTCAAGAACGGTATGTTCTAGCTTAACCAAAGTGCAATCAGTAACTTTGTATCATAATCAGAGTTCACAAGTTTACTTTCCATTATGTTGAGGTTTTATTGTCCAGGCTGTCAATAGCCTGACCTTGGTACCACTGAACACAAGCATCAGCAAAGTGTTATGATACTTTAGTAAAGTTTTTGAAAGTCATACATCTTCAGCATCAGTTTCTCAGTCTATCTGCAACTTTGAGATAGCTTACAATAGCAATTTCCCATTCTCAGAGCATAAATATCTTCATAGTTCAAAATTGTTGGCAATATCCCACTGCATTCTTCAGTGACTAATGTTGATCATGTTACCTATAATGGTCACATGATATGAGGAGACTGGTGTAGATGGGTGGTAATTCATACCCCTCATCCTGGTTTCCTCATATCACATGACCATTATAGGTCACATGATCAACAAGTTGCTGATGAAGGCAGTGTGACATTGCCAAAAATTTTAAACTTGGAAGAATTTTTTGCTCTGAGTTTAGGAAATTACTAATGATTATGAAGCTTACAATATGTCTAAAATTTGTAACCTGCTATGTATGCTAGGGATTCCTATCTTGACTTTGTAAGCTGAAAGGAATGTCATTATAATATTTATGCGCAGAAACGGATTACTCTGAACCACTGTATTCTTAACGGTTTACGCCATATCTATTTTCATTTAACACAGAAAATCGTTATTTCTAATTTTTATCAGAAAACTTGCATAAGATGTGCCCTGCAGAGCAGGATAAGATTGCACGGGAGAAGGCTGCAGAGGCATTTAGGCAGGAAGAGGAAAAGAGACAGGAAGAAGATAGAAAGCGTCAACTGGAAGAAAGACAGAAAAGAAAAGACAAGAGGGAAAAAGTCATTGAAGAGATACTGCAGACAGAAAAAGATTTTCTTGCTTCATTGCAGTTAACAATTTATACCTTTATTGGACCAATGGCAGAAAAAGTGAGTCTGGTTTAAATTATGTATAACTGCTTTGTGCATTAAGTTCTCTTGTCACATGCTGAGTGGCATCCTACATTGATTTTTATGTCCAGTCTTGATAGTGGTGGGACTTGTAATCTGAGACTGTCTGTCTCTCTGTCTGTCACATCATGAATAAGTTTTGCCTTTAGGTCAGTTTTCAGACACTATAATGGGACATCAGTGTTCAGCAACTTTTTGTGTTTAAACTTAATTTACATTGTGTCTAATGTAAACTATTCATAAAAACAAAATGGAGACTCTGGGCCAATTAATTAATAGTGTAACTGTTTCTTAAAATTCTACTTTTACTTTTTGAAAAGAAAATGTTAATTAAAGAGGAATGTTTAAGTACTTGGTGAAATTACATCAAAAATGTTGAAATTATGTAGATGTTGTTAGTAGTTAACTTTTAAAGGTATATTTAAAACAATATTGTCAAAATCATTCAGAGGAAATAGGACCATAAGAACATACAGAGGCATCTAACGAAGGCTGGCTTGGGCAGGTATTGAACCCATGATCCCAGGATTGTTCTGTAGACTGAAGGCTGGCCTGGGCAGGTATTGAACCCATGATCCCAGGATGTTCTATAGACTGAGCTCTAATGGCTTCACTCATAAAGATGTGAAACTTGTATACAATAAAACTACAAATATTTTACATGTTCCACTCAGTGTCTGTCTACCAGTCAAATCCAAACACATAGATTCCAAATGCAGTTGGATAAGCTTTCAGACCCGATGGATTAGAAAATAGACTCGTGAAATTCTTTTATTCGGAACTTTCCCTTTTGGCATAGCATATTTTTGCAGGCCTCAAACTGTGTATGGTCATTTTAGTGGTGTATGGTCAGTATAGTGGTGTATGGTCATTTTAGTGGTGTATGGTCAGTATAGTGGTGTATGGTCATTTTAGTGGTGTATGGTCAGTATAGTGGTGTATGGTCAGTATAGTGGTGTATGGTCATTTTAGTGGTGTATGGTCAGTATAGTGGTGTATGGTCATTTTAGTGGTGTATAGTCAGTATAGTGGTGTATGGTCATTTTAGTGGTGTATGGTCAGTATAGTGGTGTATGGTCATTTTAGTGGTGTATGGTCAGTATAGTGGTGTATGGTCATTTTAGTGGTGTATGGTCAGTATAGTGGTGTAGGTGAAATCATGGTCCAGACTCTTAGTTTTCAAAAATTGTTCTTTAGTTTATAATATTATAAACAGCGTACTGCAAACTTGTCTAGTTGGTAATGGACTTCATCATGGACTGATTAATTAATTAATTAATTAATGGAAATGCAAATGTTCTTAACTCTGTGATGCATGTATTGTTTTGGTGAAAACTATGTTCAGGTTCACCCATTATAGCAAGCCCTGTCCAGCAGTCAGAAGTCATCTATTTTAGTTTGTGTAACCTATTTATGAGGTGCGCTTTTAATGAAATCTGTTACATCTAGTAGTATTGGAAGTTTTCTTACTATTATGTGCAGCTCAACTGTCTATTTATGAGTATGGTTGATAGAAGAGACTTTACCATTATCATCAAGAGAAACAACCATGTTTAATCATAGTATCGCAATGACAGCCATTTTTGGCAGAATCAGTTGTTAGTTTTGAGCATTAACATTTTTATTATAATTATCACTCATACAATATATATTTGTTAAGCAATCAGTAAACCAATTCACATTTGTATATTTACAAAATGTTACAATAAATATCCAGCAAGAAAGGATGAGGCGGGGGCAAGGTGCCAAAGTTTGACTTGCCATTTGGGCTACAAGAATTGTAAACTGCTCAAGCCAGATTCCAAATTTACTAGCACATAGCAAGTGACTGCCATATATTTCAGTCTCCATGCATGCCTGTGTGCATGCATTCATATAATTACATACCTGTGATTCTACTGGCGGTAGGGAAAAAATACCGTTTTCAAGACCATCTACCACACATATCGTTTAGTAATCAAAATCTTCCAATTTTGAAAATTTCACGGAAATTGTTTATTTTTTTTAAAATCCAGTTTTTTATGCATTCTATCAACACATTAGATAAAGCAGCCAGAACCAATATACTGGGAACCAGAAATAATAGACATAAAATATAACTGGTTCGACCATGCATAATTTGAGGTGTGGTATTACAGTTGTTAGGATCTGGACACAGAATCGGCTAATTGATTACCTTATTGTTATAATTTGGAGAGTTTAAGGCCAAATGCGGGATGTTTTTGGAGGTGTTATAAGTAATAAAAGGATCAAAGGTAATCCTTAATGACTATAAGTCTTTGACTAAACCTCGGCCGATTTGTCATGGAAGGAAGATAAAACGGAGACCGACCAAAAAATGATCTGGGCAGAAACACTTGAGTATTTTGATTCGATGTCCTTTAAATGTTATTGTATTATTCACGATGGTTTAAATTGAATATTTAAGGCAGCTTGTATATTTTTTTTCAATTCATGTTGAAATGCCAAAATGTCTGCTTTGTCCCAATGCTAAGAAGTCACCAGCTAAGAAATACTACAACAAGTTTAACAATGCTTGGATACCAGAGTTTAAGTGTGTGTAGGCTAGTAGCAAAGGTCCTGACTTTGCATTGTGTCTTTCGTGCAAATTGAATTTTAAGATAGCATATGAAGAAAGAAATGATATCACCAGGCATATACAGACACCATCACATAGGAGCAACAATTCTTCTGTAACAAACACATTATTTGGCATTTGGCATTATTTGAGACTTGATCAAAAGTGGATAAAAACACAGAGGACATTCTCCATTCTTTAGAAAATCCAAAGTCATTCAAGGGGAAGTCTGGACCAGAAGACTAGTTGAGAGCCTGCTAAGTGCGAAGATTAACAATCACAGTGAATGTCACCAGACAATAATCTTCTGAAGAAAACTAAAAATGCCTGTGGATTGTATTAAAAAATATCTTTGTAACATTTTCCATTAGATTCTGAATTTGAATCATGTGCAAAATTGTCCGTTGTATTATAATATGAAGAGAATACATATTTTGTGACAAATTACACTTGTTTTGTTTTCAATCTCCCTTTTTAGAAGCCAATCTCCTGATCAAAATTTGTAAATCTACTGGTTTTTGAAATCCTGGTTCTGTCACAGGTATGTAATTATATTATGAATCATTGGCCAAAACTACAGATATCTTATGCTAGAAGTTTAGGGCCTCTCAGCAGAGCCTGTTCTGCAATGTGCGATTACAGAATTCAGACTGACTTATTTAAAAAAATCATACAAAAATATGAAATAAATGAACTAATTAATGTCCAGCATGAGATTTCAAACCCTACAATTTTTTCTTGAATTAATTTCCCCTTTACTTAGATAATGCCCACTTTGTTTTGTTTTTTTTTTTCCAATCCCCAAATGTTCAATTCTCATGGTCTCAGCCCTTAGGCGCTTCATCTATAGAGATTCAAGTATGTATGTATGTATGTATGTATGTATGTATGTATGTATGTATGTATGTATGTATGTATGTATGTATGTATGTATGTATGTATGTATGTATGTATGTATGTATGTATGTATGTATGTATGTATGTATGTATGTATGTATGTATGTATGTATGTATGTATGTATGTATGTATGTATGTATGTATGTATGTATGTATGTATGTATGTATGTATGTATGTATGTATGTATGTATGTATGTATGTATGTATGTATGTATGTATGTATGTATGTATGTATGTATGTATGTATGTATGTATGTATGTATGTATGTATGTATGTATGTATGTATGTATGTATGTATGTATGTATGTATGTATGCATGCATGCATGCATGCATGCATGCATGCATGCATGCATGCATGCATGCATGTATGTATGTATGTGTATGTATGTATGTATGTATGTATGTATGTATGTATGTATGTATGTATGTGTATGTATGTATGTATGTATGTATGTATGTATGTATGTATGTATGTATGTATGTATGTATGTATGTATATATTATGTATGTATGCATGCATATATGTATATATGCATGCATGCATATATGTATGTATGTATTTGTGTGTGTGTGTGTGTTTATATATGTATGTATATATGTATGTATATATATATATATATATATATATATATATATATATATATATATATATATATATATATATATATATATATATATATATATGAGAGAGAGGAGAGAGTGTGTGAGTGAGTGTGGAACAGATTTCATATTGTCAAATATTTTATAAAGAATTTTCTTGTTAAGATGGCCCAGCATAAATTCTCATATCTTAAGTACCACAACAGTATAGATGTGAACTGCACTGTTACATTGAAGACTGATATCTCATGTATAGTTGCATGGACTGCACTGTTACATTGAAGACTGATATCTCATGTATAGTTGCATGGACTGCACTGTTACATTGAAGACTGATATCTCATGTATAGTTGCATGGACTGCACTGTTACATTGAAGACTGATATCTCATGTATATTGATATCTCATGTATAGTTGCATTTATTTCAGTTAACAGACATAGACACAGAGTCCTTGTTTGGGAATATTGAAGAAGTGGCTGATGTTTCACAGAAACTCTTGACTAAACTGGAAGATGCTGTCAATGGGAAAGACTTCGCTCAGCAAATGATTGGTAATTGTCCTATAGGGATATTTACATTGAATGCCACTAAAGGAACAGAAATATTTTAGATTAGATATTGTATTTACTGAATACCTGTAATGTGCACAAAAATCTATTTGCAATTAATAATGCTGATTTTTTTGGTAATTAAACTTTAATTACATTAGATAACCAGTCCTGGGCAGATAAATCCTTTTATCCACTTCTCCCAAACATGTAACTTTTGAAAAATAACTTGTCCTGCAGAATTTATCAATTGTCCATGGATTTAAATAGCATAGAAGGTGCTGCTTTTATGAGTTTTGTTTTAAGTTTACATTCAGCATTTTAATTATACAGAACAATCTTAATATAAACAAAAAATATTCTACTTTTTTCAGCTATTAGTAATTTTATTGATAAGCAAATTTTGAAGGTGTTAAAAAATGTGGTTGTATTGCAAATATAAACCTAATCTTAACGCAAAAGTACTGGTAATGGTGATGTTGTGTGTTTTTCTAGTTGCAGTTAATTAACCAGAAAGAAATTACAATAATAAATTTGTTCATCCAACAATAGAAAACAATGTTCTGAAATAAGTTTCTAAACTACCCAATGTCTTTGACAAACATCTAGTATATTCTATTTCTACCACAAACTTCAAACTGCTATTGCACCGCTTCCTTGTTATATTGAAACCAAGATGACTTAAAAACCTTCTTTCAATGCATTTGTATTTTTGTTTTTAATAAGAGCTTCCCAAAAAATAAGTCCCTATTTGCGGAATGGGAATAATTTTTTATCCGAATGAGTAAATGAAACATTAATGGCCAGAAATTTTATTCAAAATCATGAAATTTGTAACTTTTAATAAAAATCGTTTTTTTTGTTAAAAAATTTTAAACAAAACAATAGACCGAAAGTAACATTATATGGTGAAAGTATTGATCAAATAAAATGTCAGTAAAACCTTTTGGTGACTACTTGAAGAAATAAATACCAATTAAATAAGACTTGTTGAGTGAAATTGGTGTATTTTATCTAACATGAATTTATACTTTATAATTCTCATTCATAAATATGATCAGTGATAGCATGGAGCAAAGCAAAAGGTGTTCTAAGTACACAAAAAACTTTATTTCACCAATGGGGTTCATAATGAGAAGTAAGATTGAGCAGAAATTTCATTATAACTTGTGATGAAGTCACAACATTAGAATTTACTAATAATAACAATATTTTAAAAAATCAAGTATTTAAATTGTTGTTTCCCTAAATATATGTCACTTTAAAATCAATCATGTTTTGTACTGAATCTAGAGTAACACTAGAACATATCCACATTCACATGCAAAAAGCAGTGTGAGATGTAATACACTGTTTTTGCTGATAGATATATTAAGTGTGTTAAATGGAATAATGTTTTAAATGATCTTTCAGAGATTGGATATATTTAAGATCAAGGTAATTTATATGTAAAAGCAAGACAAGTCAGTAAAATAAACTATTTATTGGTAATTATTCTCAATGCACTATTATTAAATGAGTATTCATCCACTTAAAGACCACACCCACCCACTCCCAGTTGATGTACATCCTTTAATTTTTCAGTGGTCCCTTGGTAACTCTCTGTGTGCAGGTTATCAAGAGAGCAGTGTTTAAGTATTTTTTTAAAGTTAAGCTGCTTTCAGCACAACCAACAATGGTCCTCTTTATGCATCCATCAGTATCTTCAATTTCCACCAACAGTGGTCCTCTTAATGGATTTATAAGTATCTTCAATCTCCACCAACCAACAATGGTCCTCTTTATGCATCCATCAGTATCTTCTTCAATCTCCACCAACAGTGGTCCTCTTAATGGATTTATAAGTATCTTCAATCTCCACCAACCAACATTGGTCCTCTTAATGGATCCATCAGTATCTTCTTCAATCTCCACCAACCAAAAGTGGTCCTCTTAATGCATCCATCTGTATCTTCAGTCTCCACCAGCCAACAGTGGTCCTTTAATGGATCCATCAGTATTTTCTTCAATCTCTACCAACCAACAGTGGTCCTCTTAATGCATTCATCTGTATCTTCTTCAGTCTCCACCAACCAACAGTGGTCCTCTTAACGCATCCATCTGTATCTTCTTCAGTCTCCACCAACCAACAATGGTCCTCTTAACGTATCCATCTGTATCTTCTTCAATCTCCACCAACCAACAGTGGTCCTCTTAATGGATCCATCAGTATCTTCTTCAATCTCCACCAAACAACAATGGTCATCTTAATGCATCCATCTGTATCTTCAATCTCCACAACCAACAGTGGTCCTCTTAATGGATCCATCAGTATCTTCTTCAATCGCCACCAACCAACAATGGTCCTCTTAATGCATCCATTTGTATCTTCAGTCTCCACCAACCAACAATGGTCCTCTTAATGCATCCATCTGTATCTTCAATCTCCACAACCAACAGTGGTCCTCTTAATGGATCTATCAGTATATTCTTCAATCTCCACCAACCAACAGTGGTCCTCTTAATGGATCCATCTGTATCTTCAGTCTCCACCAACCGTGGTTTTCTTAATGCTTCCATCTGTATTTTCATCAATCTCTACCAACCAACAATGGTCCTCTTAATGCATCCAATTGTATCTTTTTCAATCTCCACCAACCAACAGTTGTCCTCTTAATGGATCCATCAGTATCTTCTTTAATCTCCACAGCCAAAAGTGGTCCTCTTAATGGATCCATCAGTATCTTCTTCAATCTCCACAACCAACAGTGGTCCTCTTAATGGATCCATCTGTATTTTCAATCTCCACCAACCAACAGTGGTCCTCTTAATGCATCCATCTGTATCTTCTTAAATCTCCACAGCCAACAGTTGTCCTCTTAATGCATCCATCTATATCTTCAATCTCCACAACCAACAGTGGTCCTCTTTTATACATCCATCTGTATCTTCTTCAGTCTCCACCAACCAACAGTGGTCCTCTTAATGCATCCATATGTATCTACTTCAGTCTCCACCAACCAACAATGGTCCTCTTAACGCATCCATCTGTATCTTCTTCAATCTCCACCAACCAACAGTGGTCCTCTTAATGGATCCATCAGTATCTTCTTCAATCTCCACCAAACAACAATGGTCCTCTTAATGCATCCATTTGTATTTTCTTCAATCTCCACTAACCAACAATGGTCATCTTAATGCATCCATCTGTATCTTCAATCTCCACAACCAACAGTGGTCCTCTTAATGGCTCCATCAGTATATTCTTCAATCTCCACCAACCAACAGTGGTCCTCTTAATGGATCCATCTGTATCTTTTTCAATCTCCACAACCAACAATGGTCCTCTTAATGGATCCATCAGTATATTCAGTCTCCACCAACCAACAGTGGTTTTCTTAATGCATCCATTTGTATCTTTTTCAATCTCCACCAACCAACAGTGGTCCTCCTAATGGATCCGTCAGTATCTTCTTTAATCTCCACAGCCAAAAGTGGTCCTCTTAATGGATCCACTCTTAATGCATCCATCTGTATCTTCTTCAGTCTCCAGCAACCAACAATGGTCCTCTTAATGCATCCATCTGTATCTTCAATCTCCACAACCAACAGTGGTCCTCTTAATGGCTCCATCAGTATATTCTTCAATCTCCACCAACCAACAGTGGTCCTCTTAATGGATCCATCTGTATCTTTTTCAATCTCCACCAAACAACAATGGTTCTCTTAATGCATCCATTTGTATTTTCTTCAATCTCCACTAACCAACAATGGTCATCTTAATGCATCCATCTGTATCTTCAATCTCCACAACCAACAGTGGTCCTCTTTATGGATCCATCAGTATCTTCAATCTCCACCAACCAACAATGGTCCTCTTAATGCATCCATCTGTATCTTCTTCAGTCTCCATCAACCAACAATGATCCTCTTAATGCATCCATCTGTATCTTCAATCTCCACAACTAACAGTGGTCCTCTTAATGGCTCCATCAGTATATTCTTCAATCTCCACCAACCAACAGTGGTCCTCTTAATGGATCCATCTGTATCTTTTTCAATCTCCACAACCAACAATGGTCCTCTTAATGGATCCATCAGTATATTCAGTCTCCACCAACCAACAGTGGTTTTCTTAATGCTTCCATCTGTATTTTCATCAATCTCTACCAACCAGCATTGGTCCTATTAATGCATCCATTTGTATCTTTTTCAATCTCCACCAACCAACAGTGGTCCTCCTAACGGATCCGTCAGTATCTTCTTTAATCTCCACAGCCAAAAGTGGTCCTCTTAATGGATCCATCGGTATCTTCAATCTCCACAACCAACAGTGGTCCTCTTAATGGATCCATCTGTATTTTCAATCTCCACCAACCAACATTGGTCCTCTTAATGCATCCATCAGTATCTTCTTCAATCTCCATCAACCAAGAGTGGTTCTCTTAATGCATCCACCTGTATCTTCTTCAGTCTCCACCAACAATCGTCCTCTTAATGGATCCAGCAGTAACTTCTTCAATCTCCATCAACCAACAGTGGTCCTCTTAATGCATCCATCTGTATCTTCTTAAATCTCCACAGCCAACAGTGGTCCTCTTAATGCATTTATCTATATCTTCAATCTCCACAACCAACAGTGGTCCTCTTAATGCATCCATCTGTATCTTCTTCAGTCTCCACCAACCAACAGTGGTCCTCTTAATTAATCCATTTGTATCTTCAATCTCCACAACCAACAGTGGTCCTCCTAATGGATCCATCAGTATCTTCTTCAATCTCCACCAACCAACAATGGTCCTCTTAATGGATCCATCAGTATCTTCTTCAATCTCCACCAAACAACAATGGTTCTCTTAATGCATCCATCTGTATTTTCTTCAATCTCCACTAACCAACAATGGTCATCTTAATGCATCCATCTGTATCTTCAATCTCCACCAACCAACAATGGTCCTCTTAATGGATCGATCAGTATCTTCAATCTCCACCAACCAACAATGGTCTTCTTAATGCATCCATCTGTATCTTCTTCAGTCTCCATCAACCAACAATCGTCCTCTTAATGCATCCATCTGTATCTTCAATCTCCACAACCAACAGTGGTCCTCTTAATGGCTACATCAGTATATTCTTCAATCTCCACCAACCAACAGTGGTCCTCTTAATGGATCCATCTGTATCTTTTTCAATCTCCACAACCAACAATGGTCCTCTTAATGGATCCATCAGTATATTCAGTCTCCACCAACCAACAGTGGTTTTCTTAATGCTTCCATCTGTATTTTCATCAATCTCTACCAACCAACATTGGTCCTCTTAATGCATCCATTTGTATCTTTTTCAATCTCCACCAACCAACAGTGGTCCTCCTAATGGATCCATCAGTATTTTCTTTAATCTCCAAAGCCAAAAGTGGTCCTCTTAATGCATCCATCTGTATCTTCTTCAGTCTCCACCAACCAACAATGGTCCTCTTAATGCATCCATCTGTATCTTCAATCTCCACAACCAACAGTGGTCCTCTTAATGGATCCATCAGTATATTCTTCAATCTCCATCAAACAACAGTGGTTCTCTTAATGCATCCATCTGTATTTTCTTCAATCTCCACCAACCAACAATGGTCCTCTTATTGGATCCATCTGTATCTTCTTCAATCTCCACAACCAACAGTGGTCCTCTTATTGGATCCATTAGTATCTTCTTCAATCTCCACCAACCAACAGTGGTCCTCTTAATGCATCCATCTGTATCTTCTTCAGTCTCCAACAACAATGGTCCTCTTAATGTATCCATCATTATCTTCTTCAATCTCCATCAACCAACAGAGGTCCTCTTAATGCATCCATCTGTATATTCTTAAATCTCCACAGCCAACAGTTGTCCTCTTAATGCATCCATCTATATCTTCAATCTCCACAACCAACAGTGGTCCTCCTTATGGATCCATTAGTATCTTCTTCAATCTCCACCAACCAACAATGGTCTTCTTAATGCATCCATCTGTATCTTCTTCAGTCTCCACCAAGAATGGTCCTCTTAATGCATCAATCAGAGTATCTTCTTCAATCTCCATCAAGCAACAGTGGTCCTCTTAATGCATCCATCTGTATCTTCAATCTCTACCAACCAACAGTGGTCCTCTTAATGGATCCATCAGTATCTTCTTCAATCTCAACCAATGAACAATGGTCCTTTTAATGCATCCATCTGTATCTTCTTCAGTCTCCACCAACCAACAGTGGTCCTCTTAATGCATCCATCTGTATCTTCAATTTCCACCAACCAACAGTGGTCCTCTTACTGGATCCATCAGTATCTTCTTCAATCTCCACCAACCAACAGTGGTCCTCTTAATGCATCCATCTGTATTTTCAATCTCCACAACCAACAGTGGTCTTCTTAATGGATCCATCAGTATCTTCTTCAATCTCCACCAACCAACAATGGTCCTCTTAATGCATCCATCTTTATCTTCTTCAGTCTCCACCAACCAACAATGGTCCTCTTAATGCATCCATCTGTATCTTCTTCAATTGCTACAGTTTTTTACTGTTATCATTTATTGTCATCAGTTATAGGACTGTTATCACATTCATGAGGTTTTGCTCATTGTCACATAATGATCTCTTCTAATGCTTATTGTAACTTTTGCAACCTTTCCACTAACCACCTGAAACCTCTTGTGTTTTGTGTCTGACTGCCAGAAAGACAACCTGGGTTTGAATTTTATCTTCAGATATACTTTGTTCTGTCACTTTAAATTTGGGGACTTGTCCAGTTCACAATACCTGGTGATGCTTTGGAGTATGCATTTCAGCTGCTTTCGGAGATGAATTTTGGTAGTGCTTTGGATTGTAATTACAGTGAGGCATAGTGTAGTTAATATTCTTCTGAGAGTGATGCCAGCAGTATTAATCAATATTAAGAATTTATATTTGGTATACTTTTTGATCTCATTTAGCCATTATATGCTCTTAGATTCAAAACCAAAGTGGTAATATATATTCTCAATTATAAAGTAAATCAAACTACAAACAACAAAGATCCCGATCAGCTGTAGCATAATGTAATTGCAGACCAGGATTTATGTTGTTTGTTCTACTGATTACTCCTAACAATCTGCACAGACCCAGATCTACTGACATATTATGCAACCACAGATCTGTTACTGTGCACATTGCAGTTAGACTCGACATATAAGCATGTATAGGTCTGTTAAAATGCAGAAAGAAATTATTCTATTAATTTGCTAAATAATATTTTATTTGAGTGTCTACCACTGTGAATGTTATGTTTAGAATTAAATTTGTGGTGGATATTTATAAGAATTGTGTGTAATAATTACATCTAGAAATCAATATGTTGATTTTGTTTGTACTTATATGCTTGAAAGTTTTATTCATCAAGTTGTAATCTTCTTGCAATAATAAGATGGGTAATGCAGTATTGAATCCTGATGCAAGTAATTTTGTCTTGTATTTTGTTGTATGTTGATAATAAAGTTCTGTCAGTGCCTTTTCTACCAGAAATACCTTTCAGTAACCATGAAATCCTAGCTGATTGATAAAATATTTTGTCTTGGTAAGTTTTGAAAGTCATTTAAAAGATATCATGTTATTGTTTGTGTTTAACCTGTGTATTTAAAATTGTGACAGGATCATTTGCTGTGTATTTCAGGCCCATGCTTTATTGTGATGGCAGAAGACATGAAGCTGGTATATGCCCCATACTGCCGAAACCATGATGAAGTTATAGAACTTATAGAGAAGGTAATTGTACCTTTCAGTCTGCCTTTATAATAATGAGCTGTATTGTGTATAGTTGACTTGTACAGTACTCTCACATCATGATGGTAACCATGGTAACCATAGAGTAGACCACCTTATAGTATGACTTTATTATCATGAAAAGTATGCCACATATCATTGTACCACCACTTAATGAAATCCAGCCCATGACCAAGTGGGCCAACATTGTCATGAACTATATGACCTATGGTATTACCTCTTAATGACATGGTACCTATGGCCAAGTGAATCCACATTGTCATTATATATATATATATATATATATATATATATATATATATATATATATATATATATATATATATATATATATATATATATATATATATATATATATATATCACACATATCATTTTGCCATGATTGAGTGAAATGGGACCCATGACCAGGTGAGTCCACATTGTCATGAAATATATTTATTAGGGCCCCTGCATTAAGAAGTAGGAACCCTATAGAAATCACCCTTTTTGAACATGACTGAAAATCTTCCAAATAATTGGTTGCCATTTGGTAGGGGAATTTCCAGTTAAATTTATATGTTAAATGTTTTCAAATTTTTTTACTATGTTGTAACTGTGTTATCACTTTTTTCCATGAATATAAATTAATCTTCACTATATCTTTGTAACCAGCATAAATCAGGAACCAGTCAGCATTTTCTTATGCAGTTTGTTTGCACATTATCTTGATGTAACATTTATGCATTTTATCCTGTCAATTCCATTTGGTATAGTGTTATAACTTTTGACAATTAATACCATTTCTTCACATGGAATGTTTTTATAACTGGCATATATCTAGAACCATTGAACACATTCTTAAGAATTTTTTTGTGAACATTGTGTCGTAGATTTAATTGTGCTTTATGTGGGTTTGGTATCAACAATGTGTCCTAGACTTGTGCCTTATATGGGTTTTAGTGTGGACATTGTGTCATAGACTTGTCGCTTACATTGGTTTGGTATAAACATTATGTCATAGACTTGTGTCTTATATGGCTTTTGTATGAACATTGTGTCATAGACTTGTTTCCTGTATTGGTTTGGGCATGTGTAGAAGAGTTATGGCCCCTGATTGCATGTTCTCCTGACTAGTTTCTGCAAGTTAACATCACCAAATTTGTCATGTTTCTTCAAAATTTCATATGGAATTTTGGTTCAATGAGACCTTGAGTGTGTTTGATTTCCGTGTTCTACTTTTGTTATGCCATTTGATTCACTATCCTCCTGACTTTGGTTTCTGCGATATTTGCTAAGCTTTGTTGTATTTCAACGACATTTGACATGAAATTTTATACTGATGAACCTTGAATGAGTTAAATTTCAAGTGTCCCATGTTATCATGCCTTTGATTTCCCATCATCCTAACTTTGCCTTTTACATTCATAACTTCACAAAACAAACATTGCATATTTGCCAAAGGTGTTACGCACCTTTATATACATGAGACTCTGAATGCATTTTCAGCATTCCTAATCATCATTTATGATCCCAGTATACCCAGTCTTCTCCGGTATTTGTTTTTGTTGTTGTTGTAGGGTTTAATGTCATTTTTCAGCACAAGATAGGCTATACATGGCTGCCAGTATTAATGGTGGAGGAAGAACCCTGAAAAACCCAGGGAAGAACCACCGACCCACAAGAAGCTACTGGCAGGCTTTCTCATTTACCCACATTACCCGAGTCTGGACTCGAACTCACGCAGACAGAGGTGAGATTGCAGTGATCCATAATGGTCAGCGCTTTAGACCACCAGTAATTGAGTTTTCAACATAAATTCTTCTGTTATAGGCTTGTTTGAGCAAATTATAGAGTTGGGACCTATATGATAGTATCCATTGCTCACAGCTGGTTGCAGCTTGTAGCATAGGATCATACTATTTTTCTCCTATTTCCTTCGCATAATAAAGTTAATATTGTGCTAAAAGTACCATTAAAACCAAGCAAACAACCAATGACATGTCCATATAGTCACCCTATTAGGCCAGGAAAAAAGTATGTTTCATATTTCACTGTTTTTTTAATTATGGTAGGCAGGTGATGTCTTTTTAACATTGTGTCTATTATCCTGTTTCTCTACTGCTCTTATTCATATCCAAGTACATGCAAAGTAAATGGAATGTGGACAGTCTTCTCAAATGAAAATTTGGATGCAAGTTTTATTTGAAAATCTTTTTTTTACTTCCAGTATATGGAAAATGATCAGAATAAGGCCTTCTTTGACAAGCAGCTAGACAAGATGAGAGAAAAAAGTGTTGTGTTTGACCTGGAGGCACTGCTTATCAAACCAGTGCAAAGAATTCTCAAGTACCCTTTATTGCTCAATGAACTCATCAAGGTTAGTAAATATTTTCAGTATTCATATGTTTTCTGTATAAAGTAGAATTTAAAAACCTAAAAGTGTTTTTATGTGATGTTGAAAATTTGAGTCATTGGAGTTTTACTGTATACTGTGAAATCACTATTAGTAATGGTTTTCATTTATTTAATGCTTGCTTCAGACCACAAATTTAAAGACCCCACAAAATATTTTCAGCCATGTATAAAAATTAGAAGTCAGAGACACATCCACAAATTTAAGTAGCCATGGAAGGGATATTTTTCACAGAACTTATACCCTCAAAAAAAATGGAACAATTTAAAGACAGCCATGAGCATGGATGTAAATCAGTGCAATGAAAGACAGTCATAAGCATGGGTATAAAGCAGTCCAATGAAAGACAGTCATAAGCATCAATATAAAGCAGTCCAATGGGAGACAGTCATAAGCATGGGTATAAAAAAAGTCAAATGAGAGATGGTCATAAGCATGGGTATAAAGCAGTCCAATGAAAGACAGTCATAAGCATGGGTATAAAGCAGTCCAATGAGAGATGCCATGAGTATGGGTATAAAGCAGTCCAATGATAGACAGTCATAAGTATGGGTATAAAGAAGTCCAATGAGAGATGCCATGAGTATGGGTATAAAGCAGTCCAATGAGAGACAGTCATAAGCATGGGTATAAAGAAATCCAATGATAGACAGTCATAAGCATGGGTATAAAGAAGTCCAATGAGAGATGCCATGAGTATGGGTATAAAGCAGTCCAATGAGAGACAGTCATAGGCATGGGTATAAAGCAGTCCAATGGGAGACAGTCATAAGCATGGGTATAAAGAAGTCCAATGGGAGACAGTCATAAGCATGGGTATAAAGCAGTCCAATGAGAAACAGTCATAAGCATGGGTATAAAGCAGTCCAATGGGAGACAGTCATAAGCATGGGTATAAAGAAGTCCAATGAGAGATGCAATGAGTATGGGTATAAAGAAGTCCAAAGAAAGACAGTCATAAGCATGGGTATAAAGCAGTCCAATGGGAGACAGTCATAAGCATGGGTATAAAGCAGTCCAATGAGAGACAGTCATAAGCATGGGTATAAAGCAGTCCAATGATAGACAGTCATAAGCATGGGTATAAAGCAGTCCAATGAGAGACAGTCATAAGTATGGGTATAAAGCAGTCCAATGGGAGACAGTCATAAGTATGGGTGTAAAGAAGTCCAATGAGAGATGCCATGAGATTGGGTATAAAGCAGTCCAATGAAAGACAGTCATAAGCATGGGTATAAACCAGTCCAATGGGAGACAGTCATCATCATGGGTATAAAGCAGTCCAATGAGAGACAGTCATAAGCATGGGTATAAAGCAGTCCAATGAGAGACAGTCATAAGCATGGGTATAAAGCAGTCCAATGATAGACAGTCATAAGTATGGGTATAAAGCAGTCCAATGGGAGACAGTCATAAGCATGGGTATAAAGCAGTCCAATGAGAGACGCAATGAGTATGGGTATAAAGCAGTCCAATGAGAGAAGAGTCATAAGCATGGGTATAAAGCAGTCCAATGATAGACAGTCATAAGTATGGGTATAAAGAAGTCCAATGAGAGACGCAATGAGTATGGGTATAAAGCAGTCCAATGAGAGACAGTCATAAGCATGGGTATAAAGAAGTCCAATGAGAGATGCAATGAGTATGGGTATAAAGAAGTTCAATGAGAGAGCATGGGTATAAAGAAGTCCAGTGATAGACTGTCATAAGCATGGGTATAAAGCAGTCCAATGAGAGATGCAATGAGTATGGGTATAAAGCAGTCCAATGGGAGACAGTCATAAGCATGGGTATAAAGAAGTCCAATGAGAGATGCCATGAGATTGGGTATAAAGCAGTCCAATGAAAGACAGTCATAAGCATGGGTATAAAGCAGTCCAGTGATAGACAGTCATAAGCATGGGTATAAAGAAGTCTAATGAGAGATGCCATGAGATTGGGTATAAAGCAGTCCAATGAGAGACAGTCATAAGCATGGGTATAAAGCAGTCCAGTGATAGACAATCATAAGCATGGGTATAAAGAAGTCCAATGAGAGATGCAATGAGTATGGGTATAAAGCAGTCCAATGGGAGACAGTCATAAGCATGGGTATAAAGAAGTCCAATGAGAGATAACATGAGATTGGGTATAAAGCAGTCCAATGAGAGACGGTCATAAGCATGGGTATAAAGCAGTCCAATGAGAGACAGTCATAAGCATGGGTATATAGAAGTCCAATGAGAGATAACATGAGATTGGGTATAAAGCAGTCCAATGAGAGACAGTCATAAGCATGGGTATAAAGCAGTCCTACAATGTAAGACATAGCACGTGTTGTTTTTGTTTTGGTGCTATGTCTTACTACCCTAATAACAGCCAGTTCCTGTACATATAAGCCATCTTGAAAGTCTTATAACTACTGCACCTGAATGGATGATCATATCAACATCAAGTTTTTGCTAAAATACTTTTTATGATGTCTAATTTGTCCTAAATGAAAATGATGCTGATATAAAATCAAAAATGGCCACTTCAGCAGCCATCTTGAAAACCTTTTTATTGCTACTTATTCTACATGAATGATCAAATCAGAAGGGGGTTTCACAATAAAAAAAAATCTGACCTCCAATATGGCCAATATGGCCACCATTATGAAAATCATTTAATCACAACTCCTGACTAGAAAGTCGTATTGACATGGGGTTTTCACCAAAGACCCTTGACCTTAAATGAACATCAAACATGTCGATCTAAAATCCAATAATGTCACAATACAGTGGCCCTATAGAAAATCTTGCTATTGTGTATAGATAGTCAGTTTTGACTAAAAGACTTGTGATGTAGGGGCCCCAAGTGGCTGAGTGGTCTAAAGCGCTGACCGTTATGGATCACTACCAGCTCACCTCTGTCTGTATGAGTTTGAGTCCAGGCTCAGCTAACGTGTGTGCGTGAGAAAGCCTGCCAGTAACTTCTCGTGGGTCGGTGGTTCTTCCCTGGGTTTTCCAGTGTTCTTCCTGCACCAATAATACTGGCAGCCATGCATAGCCTATCTTGTGCTGAAAAATGGTGTTAAACCCTAAAACAACAAAACAACAAGAACTTGTGATGTCTACATTTTCCTAAATGAAAATGATGCTGATCTGAAATTTAATACTGCCACTGCAGCAGCCAATTAGAACTTTTTTATTGCTAATCCTCCTGGATGGAAAATCTCATTGATATGAGGTTTTCTCAAAATGCTTCTTATGATGTCTACTTGGTCCTCATTGAAAATAGTGCTGATCTGGAATGTAATATGGCTGCTATATTGGTCTGCTTGAGAATCTCTGTTACTACTGAATGAATGAATGAACGATCGATCAATCGATTGTTCATGGGGTTTTCTCTAAATGATAGATAATGATAACATAATGACTGTAGTTGTAGAGTTTATAATGTACTTTAGTTAACACATATTTCAGTAATGAAAACCTGATATCAGGAAATAAACATAGGTAGAATTAATCAGATTACTTACCTTACTGTATGAATTTTGGTTCTGGACACATATTGAAATAAAATGTGGCATTTGTGAGGGGAAAATTTGGCTTTTTGGCCTAAAATGCTGGCCACATGCCAGATCAGAAGGATGTGCCCATGAGGGGTGTACATAAGCTTGTCTGTGCTAAGAGATTAGGCCCTGTACAGGAGGGGGCTGCTGGTGGGTGGGGGCATATAAGAGGTGGTTCACTATATTGTTTTCTTCATGTTAAATTAAGATCTGATATGGCTGCCTTGATGTCTGTTGTGAAAATCTTGTTATTATTGTTGTTGTCATTACAACATGGGCTTTTGACAAGATTTCTGCTATTAATATCTGTTTATCCTAAATGAAAATGGTGCCAATTTGACAGCCAATATGTTCACAACAGCAGCTGATTTGAAAGTCTCGTGAATGCTGAAGAATATAAGAGATTGTTTCAAGACTCAGCAGTTTAAAGGAAGAAATGGTCTTACAGTAAAACCTGTCTTGAGAGACCACCTGTCTTGAGAGACCAGGTTCTTCATGTACAGATTTATTGATTATATAGTATTATGACCTGTTATGAGAGACCATTATGTTTTGGCAAAAGGGGTGGTCTTTCAAGACAGGTTCCACTGTATCTTGATTTCCTAAAAATTCTTTTCACCTAGTAGAGTGTCATCCTTTAAAGAGAATTTTGTCATTATTTTCCATTTTTAAATTATTGTGATAACAGGGAGTACTTTATCTAGAGTAATGTTGAAGATTACAGTATTTAATGTTTCTTTCTGTTCTTTTAGGTCACAGAGGAAAGCCATCCAGACAAGATAGAATTGCTTAGTGCCATCAATGCCA
This sequence comes from Potamilus streckersoni, assembly GCA_016746295.1. Classification (NCBI taxonomy): domain Eukaryota; kingdom Metazoa; phylum Mollusca; class Bivalvia; order Unionida; family Unionidae; genus Potamilus; species Potamilus streckersoni. The sequence goes on from JAEAOA010000364.1 coordinate 2,719,408, forward strand.
TGACTGATGTCGCTACTGCTATTAATGAGTACAAACGCAGAAAAGATCTTGGTAAACTGGATTTCATACAATTAATTTATTTTTATTTATGAGAACCAAAGGCTGTTTCTTTCTTGTTCTATAATTAATGTTGTTATTGCTGTTTGTCTTGGAAGTAAGTTTTTAGCTCAGCCGACTTTTACGGCTTATGATATTGCTAAATGTCCTTCATGCATCGTGCAGTTATCAACAATTGTTATTTGAAAATTCTTTTCAAATACCACTTGGCTACTATTTATGAAATTTGGCAAAGAAAGCCATGGCATAAAGAGGTTTCAGATACCATGTATACTACAAGATTTGTGAGGTAATAAAGCTTATATTCCTTATCTATATGGTAAGTATTATCAGAGAAACATAATTTTCTCAAAATAATTTGCTTTATAACAGTGGTGTAAATTGGACTTTAGATATTTTTTTCTGTTGTTTAATAAATATCCTAAAAACAACTTTGAACAGAAAGCATTTCTGGTATGAAAGACTTTTAAATTTATGATTATAATGCTACTCTGCAACCAAATATGGCTAATGTTACTGACAAGAGAGAACTTTTAATAACTTCTAAAAAAAACAACTTTACAGACATTGGTCAATTTGGACAGAAAATGGCTTTGCTCAAACTCCTTTTCAGATTTATACAAATGGTAATGTTTGCACTGTCAAAAATATGGCTGCTGTTGCTAAAAGTAGAAATAACAAAAACAGCTGTATCTAAAAATAAACTTGTTAGCACCAAGAGGCTTCAGTTTTGTACATTAACAACTTTACATAAAAGTAGAGTAACCTTGAAACATTTGGTTTTATAACATATGCAGTTAAGATATGAAAGAAATTAAAACAGAATGCATCTAACTGAACCTGATTTCTTGCCTGACTGCTCTTGCATTTGTTTATTAGGCAGGAAGAGCAATTTCAAGCTCACTGGTGCTTCTTGTTAAATAAATCAGGGGATGCAGTGCAATATCAGCTGCTTAGCGTAAACTCACAACTGCCTTTTTCAGCCCTTATTATATATATACTCAAATTGTGTCATGTAGACTGGACTTGGGAGGAAAGTGAACAATATTTTTCATATACATCATCTTCAAGAAGTATACATAGTAAAGATGTACATGAAGACATTATGATATGAGGGCTGATTGTTTAGCCTGCTGGACTCAAAACCAAATGGTGCCAGTTTTAATTCTACCATCAGACCTAATGGGTCAGCTACCATTGTGTGACCTTGTGCAAGGCACATTACAACAGTTGATTTAGCGCTAAATAGCTTGTTTTGCTATGCTGTTAAGCACCTGACTAAACCAAAACAGTATATCATAAAACATAATACAGCTCATCCAGTACATTCATGTACCGTATGAATTAAATTCTAAATGAAGTTGGGTAAAGAATAAATAGACACAGGGTGCCATGAAACTCTTTTTTAAAATTCCAAACTTTATGTTAGGAAGAAAAATAATAGAATTCAGTAAAATATTATTCTCTATTAACTGCATTCAAATAAAATGTATTATGTCCTATACTCAAAAGCCCCTCAGTGTATGCTCATCACCTATGTAACAAAGGTTTAGCCATAGGTACTATTATATATGCTAACTTTAGTTCTATCATTGGTACTTAATTTTTTTTAGCTTTACTGGTCATTAAAGCTTTTGATGGCCTGTAGCTCATGGATCCATTACCAAAAGTTTGTTATCACTGCTCCTAAACTACAGGAAAGAATGACATTGGAACGTTACATCCAAATTTACATTAACAAATTAGTCCCATGGTATCGATGCTCCTCAATGAAATAGGTGCCACTTGGACATCTACTGTGCTACAGTGAATATTAAAAATCTTACCACTCCATTTGAATGGAGAATCATGGTGACACGGGGTTTCACTACAAGATTTCTTATAATGATGGGTTGAGCCTAAATGAAAATGTTGCCAAATAAACTTTCCATAATGCTGCCAAAATGTCCATCATGAAAAATCTTGTTGCTACTCTTCCAGAATCAAAGTCATAGCGACATGAGGCTTTTTTTGTATGCTACATAATGTTTTATGTCTAGTTGGGCCTAAATGGAAATGATTCAGTTTGGACATCCAATGTTGTCACCATAATGACCATCTTGAAAATCTTGTAATTGATACTATTGCATAAATGATCAGCAAGGGGGTTCTCACTAAAAATTTTATGTTCAATTGGTCCTAAACAAAAATTATGTTGACCTGATATTCAGTATGGCCACCATAGCAGCCATCTTGAAAATCTTATTATCACTGTTCCTCATAATGGAAAAGTCATAAAGAGAAAAGAGCGAAAGCTTACATACCAAATAAACAAGACCATTTAATTTTCTTTCTCTTGTTACCTCTCTCTCTTTCTCTTGTATGTTACAATCTTTAAAAAATATCTTACTGAAAATTTTATATAAAATATTTTATAAAGTACAAAAGAAAATGGACTTTTCATGGATTTCTGGTTTTTCTTATTGGTGAGTAGAGAATCATTTTTTTTTCCTCCTGATTTTAGTTTTTGGTTTGTAAATAAAAAGTAATGCCATTATTTTTATACTTTTGTTTGAGACATCAATTCTTCCCTAAAAATTTGTGCCCTGCTTATAAAACAGTTCAGTTTTAATGGTCTTAAGAAAACTGCTTTAATGATGGGCCACCATTTCAGTATTATCCATGGTAATTGGTACAATATTAAAATGTTGTCATTGAAAGCCAATAATAGGCACATGATCATCATCTGCATAATCTGTTAAATTGGTGTAAATGATTATGATTGCAGATCTAATTTTGTTGCTTCTGACTTGAGACTTTTCACTTTTTTATTGAAAAGGTTTTGCATTTATTCATCATAAAGATTATTTAAATATTTTTACAGCTTGTTCTTTTTTGTACAATATTTGTATTATCATGCAATTTATTTTTGTGTATCCCTTATTATGTTAAAATAATTATCTCTTTTTTCAGTATTTAAATACAAGAAAGAAAGTGATGCCTCTTTAGGTGACAAACTGGCCAAATTGAGTCTCCATTCCATTAAAAAGAAATCCAATCGCTTCCGTGAACGCTTTTCTGCTAATCTCGGAATTGTTGATCAGACTAGAGATGAAAACTTTGAAAAAGTAGAGTCCAAAATCCGAGCTTTAGAAAAAACTGTGAAAATATTCATTAAGGATGTCCAGGCATATATTGATCAAGTACAGGTGAGATCAGGTGCAACTCTTGAATTTAACATGATGTTTATGGTGGTCAAAAGTGCTTGTATGTTTTGTAAATGACTTTTCCATCTGAATTCAGCACTAATCCTCACAAGATGACATTTGCTAACATTGCAGTGATAGTGCAGGTGATTCATATTATTCATTGAGTTATTACTATAGCAGTGCTTCATAGAGTCAGAAAAACTATTGCGTCATAAAAACATAGCAAATGCTGTTTAATTCATGACACTGGAGCACTATTAAATGGGGACTTGAGGACTTTCAAAATTGTGATAATTGTCCATTCTACTTTAGTAACCTCAAGCTAGTGGTATATTTTACTATATGCCTGAAAGCTTGTTTGATGTGCAAAATAATCCTATGTGTGAATTTTGGGGCAAAAGTGTAAGAAAAGATAAGCATGGGATGAAGTGGCAGTTGGTAGTGTAGATACAAGTAGGATACTGTGTCTACCCTTAAAATGTCACTGTTTAATTGTAACTTGTATTCATTTTTCCAATTGCTTCAAAAATGTAGAACATTTTGGGAAAGGAAATTAATTACTCTATAATGAAGTCAGCTTACCCCTAAATAGGGTTCTCATGACATCAAAATTTTGGGGGGAAAATCAGAAGAAAGGACAGATTTGTTCATGACCTGGAAAAGCCCATAGATTTTGGAAATATTGATGAAATTTGGGGCAAGACAAGGAATTTGCAGCTACCACAAGATTATACATCAAAGTAATTGAGACCTAATTGATCAGACCATGAGTTGAAATTATTGCATTTTTTCCAACATTTTTGGAGGTTGTGGAACTCAGTCATTTGATATATATTTGCTGTATGGATCATATAGAGGTATATAATTTTTAAGGGCCTCTTGTTAAAATTTAAAATAACCCTTTTCAGACATGTTCAAAAAAGCCTTTCTTCATCTGAAAATATGCAGTTAAGCAGAGTAAAGTTCACATTTTTATTTTGTAAATTAAAATGGGTTAAATGCAAATCTTTTTGAATTTTATTAGTTACACTTGTTTCTAGTGATGTGTATATCTAATTTACATTTTGCTAGAGATTCTCAAACTAAATCATTTTTTTTATTTAAAAAAATGCATGTTTTTTAAAAGCCAAAATGTTTTTTAAATTCCTTTCAGTAATGGTCACAAGTGAACCTCGACAAAATGAAGTATACCTAAGAGTAAATTTTTTTTTCAGAAAGGTGTGATAACCCTACTTGTAATAATCACATCCATTCATCCATCTGGATGAAACTCAGTAATTAGTTTCAGTATGATATTTTACTGGGGATTAGCAGTGTGGGTGGGGAATTTGACCAAATTTGGTATGAAACTTTTATATGAAAAATCCCTTGAAGGAGTTTTGGCCCCCTGATTGCTTGTGCTCTATCTTTGGTTTCACAAAAATTGTTGAACTTTGACCAAATGAAGCTTTATTTTGATGAGCCATGATTATGTTTGAGTTCTTCAGCATCATCACTGACTGGAGTTTTGCCACATGATCTCCTCACTTTGGTTTCCACATGGGTAACATGAGGGTTGTTCCAGTATAACATACCTGTGACCTACGGAAGACACTTTTGATGTGGGGTTATTCACCCACAGATCCAATTAGAATTATCTTATCATTTTAATATGAATTGTGTAAAATTAAAGTACCCTTGCATATCCTTTTTGAAAAACTGCTTTCGCTGGGTACCACATATATTTAAATGGAACAGCTCTAACTTGTAATTGATCTTTACATGTCTTTGTATTCACGTGCTCTTGCACTAATTCAGTTTAAAGCATGCCACAAAATAATTTACATGTTTTATGGTCTGTTCTCATGATATTGATTGCAACAGCTTAAACATTTCCAAAGTTTGTTCAGTTTCAAATTTAATATGCAATTTCTAGCATTCACCAACATCATTTTTAGGAGTTATGCCCCTTGACTGCTTATCCTCCTGGTTTTTGTTTCAGCTGCATTACTTTGCAAGATTTTCTTGGATGTCAACCATATTTGGTATGGTGATTTGTTGTGATGAAACCTTGAATGTTTTAAATTTCCAGCATTCCAAGACATCATATTAAGGAGGTATGCACCCTCCTTTGGCTTCTGCATCCTAAATTTACCAAAGTTGGTTGGATATATTTCAATCAAATTTGGTAGGTATGGGATTTGAAATAATGAAACCTTAAATGAGTTTGATTTCCAGCATTCTGCAACATGATTTAAAGGAGCTTTATTTCTTTCTCACTTTGGTTTTTGTACAAAACTTTACCAAGGTTTGTTGGTTTTCAGCCAAATTTAGTATGGATTCTTGATATTGATGAAAACTAAACTGAATCCATTTCAGGTGAGCGATCTCAGGTCCACTTGCTTCTTGTTTGCTATACTAGATAAGGCATTAATGAAAAAAAAAAACAAGGTGATGTAAGGTAACTGCTGGACTTTGAGAATTACCACTGATCACTCTCTTGTGACATTTTGCAGGAGAACTTGAGCTGTCAGGAAAGTTTTGTTGCTGATCTAGATGACTTCTATATGGAAAAGAGAGTCTGTCAAGAGGTTCAACAGTACCAAAAAGTCTTCAACTACCTCAAAGATCAAATCTTCACAGACTTTGTAAGTGAACAGATACAGACATTAGTAATTTAACTATTTAAGCAAAATATTATATTGTTTAACATCCTCCCTAATAACTTTTAAACACTTATTTTGTGCTAAAATATTTAAAATTCTGAAAGATCGTCCTTTCTCATTACTTTTACTGATTCCATAGTTGCATGTATTAGTGGGCTTTTGATGGATTTTGTCCTCTGCAAGCAATTTGAATGAGAAATGCTTTGCATGATAATTTTATCAGTCTGTCCAAAAGATTTACAACTGTGGTGGCAAGTACAATCCCAGTTAGCTCCACCCAGTGGTAATCCCTGTTTTCCATGCCAGTTGAGTCATGAAATATCGGCATCATATATAGCTCTGCACAGTTGTAATCCCATTTTTCCATGCCAATTGAGTCATGAAACAACTGCAGGAGAAAGCAGTGATTTATTGTCTTGGTACTAACACACGCACCAACACAAAAAATATTGAAAATTTTAGCCATATTTTTTTTTATTTTAATACCCAAATCTCTGGCCTTTTGTTCAATGTAATAGTATCATGTAAATATCTATTTATTTATCTAATAACTTTATTGTTGCATTCAGCACATACTTGTAAAAAACACAATGTATTTTTTTCTGCTTTACAGAAAAGTCAGGTGAGTGACCTTGTAGTTTCACCTTTGACCCAGCTGTCTCAGTCATTTGTTGGCCCAATCAAGGTCATTCAAAAGAGGTATGACAAGTTGCTGGATTATGACAACATGAGCAGGAGATACAAGGATGAAAAGGTTGGTATTGTGTGGTGATAAGTGAGATATAATTTCTTGAAAACTTGTACCATAATGGTTGAGTATTCTTACAGTTTGTATACACTTTTATCTCAATGAGATTATAAAATCTGAAATCCTTCAGTGAACAGAATCTTCTGTCCAGGAAGAAGTCTTGTTTATACAGATGCATCTCATTTTTTCTTGCTTGAAATAAAAATTTATTTAGATTAATAATTAAACTAGTTATGCATTAATCTTTAGTTTGCATTTACTAAAAAAATTTCATATAATTTTAATTGGTTGTATGGTTTGAAACCATTTTGTTTATTTAAATGACAAGTTAACTGGTATTTGTGCTGAGTATGCTGATATTAAAATGGGGAAAATTCAGTTTGAATTTTCTGCTTTAGAAAGAAAATAAAATATTTATATAAAATAGTGAGTAAAGGTTTTTTATTTATTACAAGTAAAATGTATTGCTACTTGCCAAATTGAAAGTGGACTTTTTAGATTCTGTTTAACATTGTAAAATATGTATTTTTTTATCTTAAGGCAACAGATAAGGCTGTGCAGGCTGCAAAGAATGATTATGAAGCCCTCAATGCTCAGCTGTTAGATGAGCTACCTAAACTATACAAGCTAGCGTTTCAGCTATTTCAAGACTGTATTGCTGCTTTTGTCCGAGCCCAGCATGAATTTCAAGACAAGAACCTGAAACAGATGTACTCAGTCATGGATGTAAGCGGTCTTTTTTCATTGTCATTTGCATCTGTTAATCATCAGTCATTCATGTGAGAATATGGTATATGCTTGCATTGCTGTGAGATATTTGAACTGTCACAAGCATACTCACCTTAATCTTACCTTGGTAAGTTGACTCCAGTATGTATATATATATATATATATATATATATATATATTAGTCTTCTAGATTTCAGTTCATTATACAGCTGTCCAATTTGTTATTGTCATTTTGCTTTCTTATAGATGTACATGTACCATTTGACATCTATACCCAGGGTTCCTGCTTTCAAATTTGTTTTTCCAGGCCTTGAAGAGGTCTGGAAACATTAAAAAATGAGTAAAAGTCGGTAAAAGTCTTACATTTTCGTGTTCTAGAAACGGGAAATGTGACTGCTCTTTTTGGAACTCTTAAGGCTTTACTGTAAAATGCAACATCTCAAGTTTCGTACAGCTGATAAATTCATGGGAGAAGGCCATGCCATTTTGACTGGTGTTTGCTGACTCAATTAGGGTTAATCTAAATTTTCCATTCCATGGTTTAAATTCATTGGATTTTATTTGATTTGGCCCTCTTGGACCAATCATATTTGTTTGCAAGTGTGGAATTTCTGGAAACACCCCTCTATGGGTAGGTGTGTTTGGGTGTGTGTGTGTGTGTGTGTGTGTGTGTGTGTGTGTGTGTGTGTGTGTGTGTGAGAGACTTATGCATTATCTCCCCTTACCACCACTAGGTGGCTACTGGTTATTTGCCAGTTTAAGCTTATGCTCCAGATTCATTTACATCATCCATCATAGGACTCTATGCACACACCCCTCAAGATCTTCATTAATTATATTCCATGGTGAGAGATCCTGAGGTTTAAGATTTGTACAAGGGCTGGGCCTGAGTGGTTTAAGTTGCTTGTCTTTACAGATCACTCCCATGTCACCTCATGGGAAGCTTGCCATGGGTTAATGGTTCATTTCTGGGTCATTCCTGGGCCTGCTTGTTTTAAATTAGGTACAGTATGGACACACTTTATCATAATGTTATCACTCATCAGCTACCATATTGTCCCCCTAATCCCCCCCTTTCTCTGGATATAGGTGTGGGGGAACATCCCCCTCATATGAAAATTCCTGGCAACATCTCTGCATCCAGGCCGGAAGAGACAACTTGGTGCTGTACTAACTGCTTGGATACATTCTTGGAGTTGCTAGTGAGGAGGTTAATTCAAGACATGACAACACTGCTACATTCTATTTTTGGGGAGTTGTGTCTCAACTCCTTCCCATTCTGCACCCTTTTCATACTGTTTTGGATTTGCTTGAAGATTGTTATTCATATATATGACAGTACAGTGGACATAAGTCCTCTCATACGGCCATGTTTGGCATTAGGATCTCAGGGGTAGAAAAAGTTTGAAATCCATGCTTGGGTCTGGTCAGACAGCTTAGAGAAACTGGTTGAGCATGAGATTTTTCTGGTCTCTGGTCACCCTTTAAATTACTGTGATTGTTCCTTAAATTGCACAAATCAAAAGTATTCAATAACTTTTTAGTATAAAATTGGCTTCACAGTTTTTAAGAAGCATGTATACAAAATCAGGTTATCCACATTAGATATGTGCTAATGCAATTCCTGTGAAAATAAATAATCAATAATTAATAAAAATTTTATTCAAATGTCTAATCAAATTATAAACTTCATTTTTTCAATAAACGATAACAGATATAAATGATTTAATAAGTATTAAGATTTTAAGGTTTATGACTTTACAGTTTTTCTATAAGCTGTTGGAGCACAAGAAACTAAAAAATCATAAAATAACAAAATTTCAAAGAGCTGCATTAGACATAATTCTGGTTGTCTATAAATTATAATTTTCCTGTATACATAAAATTTTTAAAGTGTAACTGTAAAGTTTTCTACAAACATTTATAGGCTTGTTCCTGATATGAATATTAAATTTATGACAAACATAATTTTTGATCTTCACAATAAAAGGTTTCTTTTATGTACTACCATTTTTTAAAATATTTTTTATGTTATTTGGCTTCACATTTTCCTGTGGAACCTTTTTTCCTCATTAGCTGTGTGAGTGTATCTGGCAAGTTAGCAAATCAGTTTGATAGATTCAAAAAGAAAAATAAGAAAGGCAGCCATAATTAACACAGTGTAAATATTTGTTAATATGATGTATCTGTGTGTAATTTTGATAGAGTTATTACACTTTAAAATCATGTCTAAGTTCTAAACAAAAGTGGTCTGCATTAATTGAAAAGAACTATAAGAAAGATTATTGCACAAGATTGAGTCTGCCAAGTATGTATTAAATCTTTGTAAACAATAACACCTTGCATAAATAACAACTAGAAGACCCATAGGTTGCCCATACATTAAGTTTTTCATCATAGTGATTGAACTTGATATAAACAATAGACATTTATGACTGAGGTGGATAAACAGCTGATAAATGTCAGATGCTGTAATTATGTTACCTACAATAAAAGAGTGTTGGATTGCTCAGTTGAAATGTGTTGACATCATACATGCCTGCTGGTAGGAATTGCATACTTTTTAACTATTCTTTATACATGATTATAAGTCAAGTCAAACTGCAAACAACAAAAATACTAATATGCCATAGCATAATGTGCCTACAGATCAGGGTCTGTGTTGTTTGTTCTTCTTTTTAATCCCATCAAACTGCACTGACCCATATCTGTCAGTGCATTATGCAACCGCAGATCAGGGTTTGTGCATTTTTTAGTTTGATTCTAATTAGAAGTGAGTGTATATGGCAGTTATTCTACCCATTTCACATGGCTTGATACAAAGACATAATTAACATGATAATAATAATCAGGTTAGCTTTTAATTGACTGTAACAATGCAACAAGTACTTCCACAAGATGGCGATAAAAACACAGTTGGCACTTAAGTAGGTTGCTATGGAAACACTTTCAAGCATCACATTGACTGTGACAGTTAATTGACACTTCTGTTTGAGTAAAGGAGGGCATATTGCATTTATGATGATTACACTGAAACCAGATTTAAAGTTGAAACTGATACACTAATTTCACTTGACCAGACTTTTATTTAATTTGTATTTATTTCCTTAAGTGTTGTCACCAATAGGCATTCAAGATCATTTAAGATACACTAAAGTGGGTGGTATTATAGAAAGGTAGAAAGATGTAGCTCTACAATGATAACAAATAATCTGGACTTTCTAGTTGCACTACAAAATGATGAGGGAAAAATGTAATTGTTTGGACCCAATTTTTTCCCACCCAAAATTCACCAGTGGTCGGAATTAAATTTTGTGTCTGGATTGTAAACTTTTTGGCCACAGTTCTAAGGCAAACCGGTCTGAACTGCATTCAGACAGGTGAACTTTTGCAAAAAGTAGGTTAAGATGAGCATTTGGAATAAAAAGTGGTCTTGATACAAAAATGAATGATCCATTTAGCAAAAAAACCCCCAAAAGTCCAACTTTTACAATTCTGCTCATGTGCAAATGAAATAACCATAAAAAAATGACATTTCTAATACAACTAGGCATTAGGTTGACAAGAAATCTCTTGGAAGTCAATGTATTAGGATGTATTCAGAAGGAGCCCCCAAAATATGTTTCCTGCTTATTTTCAGGTGAAAATAATAAAAACCTCCAGGGGTTAATGAGTTAATACTATTATACAAAAATACTCATCCGAGTCTGATTCTATTCTGTAGGCATGTTTTGTTGTGTACGCAACTATCGCTACTGATGTATTAAAATCTACATGTAATCACTTTATACAGCAATGCAGTAACAAAGTTGGTCAGTATGACCAGTATTTGCTGTCCATTGTAGATCAAGGTACTGTCAGAAGAAGGTGTGATTGAGACCTTCAACATCAAGCACGCAACAGTTGTGGACAGACTGTCCATTCTCAGCTTCATGCCAAAGAACTTCAGTCCCCGTGTGGCAGACCTCAAACAAGACACAAAGAAATCCAAACGACTTTCACTGGATCCACAAATGACCAAAGTTCCTTCTGTAAGTGGCATCTTACTTGTTCAGGGTAACAAATACTTGCTATCAAATCTAGAGATAGTCATCTGGTAACATAGTGAACTGCATGCAGCAAACAAAATTTTGATTGTATAAAAAATAAAATGCTGTGAATTCACACATTTTTTTTATTGGTATACTTGATTTGGCAGTACCCATGTTCCCTTTTAAGTGGTATGCTTAATTTGCCAGTACCTGCTTTACTTGGTTCACCAGTACCCAGTATACTTGAGTCTCAATTTCCAGTGTACTTGATTTGCCAGTTATCTAGTACTGGGTATTCTTGATTTATGAGTACCTTGCTTACTTGATTCTTCATTTCAAGGTATATTTGACTGACCAGTATTGGATATGCTTGAGTCCCCAGTACTGGATATATATAAGAAGCTATTGTTATTTTGCTTCTTACCATCAAATTAAGTGCTGATGTAACCACGTTTCTTGCTTACGTAAGTTGGAAATACTTGCTTATTATATGGTCATTTCTTTTGCTGCAGTATTTGTTTTTATGGTAAGGAACATAAGTGAGAAACTGGAATTCATCAAATCTGAATTTGTCCTATGGATCTGTGAACCCCACTTTTTTAAGGAATTAATGTATCTCATCTCTAAAGCTTTATTCTGATCAGTACTTTTTGTAAACATAAGAAAGACCATGTACATAAGTAACATTAATTATGCAATATCATTTATTGTTGTATTCAATTATGAATTCATAGATTAAATGTATGGAAACTCTTATATGTAAAAGTACAAAATATCTTTATATTTGTTTGTGATGTAAAATTACAATATATCTTTATATTTGTTTGCGATAGATGGTTGGAATTTTGTTGTACTTCACTGCTGTAATATTTAGGATTTTATTATTTCATTCTTAAAGTTATTTTTGTCCTTAAAATTTTTTGCATTCTCTGTCAATATTATAAATGCATATTTAAGTCCACATAGAAAAGATCTGCAGGGCACTTAAGAACACTTCAGTTTTCCCATCCATTAAGGGTGATTCAATTTCACATCTATTCATTGGCTTAAAAAATATACCAAGGCTCATAATTTCATTAAGGTTGAAAAAAGTAAAGGTATGTCTGAAAGTCAATAAACATTTACTCTACATGTATTGCAATTTGAGACTTAAGCACTTAAATTATATGGCTAATAGTAAACTAAGTCTGCTATTTAAATTGTAAGGCCACTGGGCAATAAACCCAAGTCTGCCAGTTTTAATGGATGCTGCTAAAAGTGAACTTGAAAAGCCAAGAAACAATGATCCATATGTGGGAACATTAGGACCCCTTTCAGAACAAAATAACCCCTTCTGTGGGAAGAGTAGGACCCCTTCTGTGGGAAAAGTAGGGACCCTTTTAAAACATTAGGACTCTTTCTGTGGTAACAATAGGACCCCATCTTTGAGAACAATAGGACCCCTTCCTTGGGTATAAGTGGACTCCATCTTTGAGAACAATAGGACCCCTTTTTGGGTATAATAGGAACTCATCTTTGAGAACAATAGGACCCCTTCCTTGGGTATAATAGGACCCCATCTTTGAGAACAATAGGACCCCTTCTTTGGGTATAATTGGACTCCATCTTTGAGAACAATAGGACCCCTTTTTGGGTATAATAGGAACTCATCTTTGGAAACAATAGGACCCCTTCTTTGGGTATAATAGGACCCCATCTTTGAAAACAATCGGACCCCTTCTTTGGGTATAATAGGACCCCATCTTTGGGTATAATAGGACCCCTTTTTGGGGTATAATAGGAACCTGTTTTTGAAAACAATAGAGCCCCTTCCCTAATTAATGAATGTAAGTACCAAACAAAATGTTATTATATTCAAGAAACTACAATAGACAACAAGGCAACAAGTGATTGCTGTTGCTAAAAACTGAGATTATTTTTAATGTGTAAAAAATGATTTCTTAGATTAGAAGTTATAATGACAATATTAAAAGGGGAATAAGAAATCTTTGTTATTGTAATAAAATGATGTGCAACAGATGTCTTAACTAGCTATATTTTGCATCTCTCAACTTTGCATAAAATATAAATAGAAAAAAAATGTGTAGATGGCCTGTTATCATTTAATACTAAATTCCTTAAGCCATAAATAATAAACTTGTAAAAAGTAAATCTTTCATTTGTTTTGCTAATTTGCCAAAAATTTGCAATTATAATTGTTAACAATATGGTGCATTTGCACTCAGCTATCGAATATGTATGTTATAAAATGTTTGAATCAGTCACTGAATGCATTCATGTAATCAACAAGTCATTATATCCTCTCGTGGCACCTGTGATTTTGATATGCAACCATTTTATTCTCAAATTATGGATCCTCGTGTTTCAGATTTATGCATTTGCAGTATTTCTTTCATGATGAGACCAAGGGACCAGTCTGATTTTCAGAGATAGATATCCTTAGTAAATATTTGCAGAATGTTGTAAAATGGAGGTGGAGTTATTATCAAGGATAAGCTTATCATTGGATAAAGATTCTGTTTGTTTGCTACACTGGTTTAAAACTAAATACAGTTAAAACTTCAAACATTCAAACTGTTGAGAGTCCCTGATTTTTCCTTGAGTTGCCAGTTGTTTGAAGTTTTCCAAGTCACAATCAAGAGAATTCTGTACATCAACCTAAATGAATCATTTGAGCTATCAGCTTTATTCAGATCACTCATATTTGAGTTATCAAACTTTTATTGTACATTTCCTGACAGATGGAGGTTGCACCACAGAATGAAGGACAGAGATGCTATGTCCTAGAAAAGCATATACCAACCAAAGTATTCAGGGTCACTCAGACTTTCACAGCCGTTGATTTGATGGACATCTCTCTTTTTGAAGGAGATCTTGTCGGGGTATTGAAAGAACAGGACCCTATGGGAAACAAAGAACGCTGGTTTGTGGATAATGGAGGTAAGATCTTTGTTCAGAATGGTTGCTGGCAACAAATGTTACTATAACAGTGTTAATTGTGCAAACCACCATCACATAATCACTAAAGCGCTCTCCATTACGTATCACTGCCATCTCACCTCTGTCTGTGTGGGTTCGAGTCTAAGATTTGGTGAATGTGGATATGTGAGAAAGCTTGCCAGTAGCTTCTCGTGGGTCGGTGGTTCTTTACGCGGATTTTCCCGGTTTCTTCCTCCACCAGTAATACTGGCTGTCATGTATAGCCTATCGTGTGCTGAAAAATGGCGTTAAGCCCAAAAACAAAAACAACATCAACAACCATCACATAAGAAATCCTGAAAACTGAGAAATAAGAAATCCTGAAAACTGAGAAAACCAAGCCCACTAATAAGCATATTTTTTTAGAATATTTTTTTTAAAGTGATTTTTTAAATTATTTATGTTATTGTAGGTTAATTTTGAAAATATCAAAATAGCATAGAAAATATAGTTGTATATAATTAATTGTAATTATACTTGTTATATAGCAGAGCATGTAGCTTGCAATTGTGCATCTTTTAACACAAAGCTGTACAGTCTTTGGAATGCCAAATAAACAGCTTCTTGACAGACTAGCAGCTAGTGGTAGGTAGATGATATTGTTCGGTTTAGTGTTTTATGGTACAACAACGTAAGTAGGTTATATAGTTGTGGGGCAATTGTCCAAGGAGTACCCATGGTAACAAACCTGGACTGAACCAGTGGTACATTTCAGTAGGAGAATGTATTGGGCCTATATACTTGTGACTGCAGAGGTGTAGGATTTGTCATTTACCCATTATTACTTTAGCAATACAATATCATTCTTAATCTAAGCTGTAAACTCTAGGAATGATGGGAAAGATTGGACATTATTATTAGCAGATATTTTGCTATCAAATAATAAATGGAATGATTACAAACGATTATGAGAAGTAAAATTTTTTAAAAGGAAACAAATAAGACAACTTAAAGTCCACAGAATTTTGTGAAATGATCTAGAATTTATGCAAGTATATCTACTCAACTGCCACTTTCATATTCTTTGACAGCTACCAAAGGTTTTGCACCAAAGAAAATACTTTCAAGCTACCAACCCTCCCCTACTCAAAGTAGAATGCCATCTGGAAGTGCTCAGGTAACTCTTCAGCCATTATCTGGGACTGTTCATTATTCTTCACAGTCCTCTCCCAGAAGAGGGAGCAATCAGTATGTTGCAGGACAAAATGTGACACATTCAGGAGGTGGAGGAGCTGGCAACATGTTACAGGAGGTAAAAGAGATTGACATGGACTTTGCATTGGACGAAGATATGTGTCCTGCTTTGCCAGAAGAACAGACTGATTCACAGGATGAGCTCACATTGACAGCCCCAGCCCATGAGGATGATGAGGTACATTTTAAGGAAACTAGCAAATTAATTAAACTAATTGACTTATTTTTTTATGTTGAGTTTATCAGTTGGCTATTTATTACTTCAGGGTACCACGGTTACACTGTATGTTTGCTTTTACAGTAGAGACGATATTGGAAAGGGTTATAATATAATAAATTATGATAATACATTATATATTGAGGGTAGCACAGTAATCTCCCCTGAGGCCCATGTCAGTACTAATATGACTGAATAAAGCAATCATGTACAAAAATTATCAAATGTGGCAAAGAACCTTTATAGCAATGCTGTGATACTGTGGTACTGTGGTAAGATATATATTTTGAGATGATGAAGGCTGTATTTAAATATTTCTAATGGCTTGTATGATGCACACTGACTTGACATCACATACCTTCACTATGCTACACTTGTGACTTGAAACATGGAGGATCATGCTTTTCTTAAACTTTACATTCCCTTTAAAGATACAAGTGGGTTGGGGGGTCATGCAGTAACCAAACACCTGTGAGCAACTTGTCTTTGAAGCAAAAGGGAAATATATTAAATTATACTTCAAATTATGTGGAGCAAATATTGAATTAAGGTAAAAACAATTTTTTTTCCTTAGCTGTGTATTTAAAGATCAAATATTCATTTCACTAGGACATGGAAACAAACAAGGTTTTGATTTTCCCTGCCATATTCTGTGGAGGGAGATTGAGGGATAATGTGTTATATCTGGTCCATCATTCACATTGGTCTCCACTCAATAATTTTTGAAGGTATTATTGGGTTATGACTAAATTTAATGCTAGGCTTTGTATTAGGGAGACATAAATTAGGATTCATGTTTGCCATTTGTCATAAAATATTTCCAGATGGAAAAAAGACACTGCATTTTGCAACAGTATAAACTTAATTGCATCTTAGATTTATTGGCTCAGCAGTTAGCTTGCTTGACTCATACCCACATGGTGTTGGATTGAATCCTAGAACAGTTCTGGTTGGGTGCTGTGGCATATCCTTTAATCCAGTTACTAAATAACGTACATGTATTGCTGTGCCATTAAAACACCAAATCAGTAAGAAAATTGTAGATGTATCATATTTAAATTGGTTGTATTATCATTTACTATATTTTAATTCTCTGATGCATTCAGAAGATTGTATTATCACAATTCCTGTAGAACAGTCATTAATACTGACAAGTATTATATTTTTATGAGCTGCAATATTGATATCATATCATTTTACTCTTGTTACATTTTTTTCTTAAAATTTTCATTTATTGAAATATCACAATATTCCCCACTGGTACTGTTCACTTGTATTTATATATGGCAAAGCACTTATTTCTGTGTATCAGTTTGTTTGGATTTATGAAAACTACCGTTTTATAAGATACAAAAATTCATGAATACATCTGACATGTTAGTGTTTAGCTCAACAGGTCATAGACCAGAAGAGCTTATGGGATGGTCTTTCATCCATCAGCACAAGTTTGTTATCATGTATCCTCCTAAACTACTACAAACACATTTATATACCATGGTCTTTTTGGTCCCAAAAGAAAATGGTCCTGCTTGGGTATCCAATATGACTGCTATGGCAGCCATCTTAAAAATATTGCTATCGCTACTTCTCCTGAATGAATGGTTATATCAACATGTGGTTTTCACAGAAAGACTGCTTGTGATGTTTAGTCATAAATTACTATGGTGCTGGTCAAATGTCCAGTATGGTCACTATGTCAGCCATATTGAAAATATCAACTTGGGGTCATATCAACATGGGGTTTTCATTGAAAAATCTTCTTAATATCTAGTTAATCCTAAATCAGTATGGTGCAGATTTGATATCCAAAATGGCCACCATGGCAGCCATTTTGAAAGTCTCATTATTGCAGCTATTCCTCAACAGAAAGTCAGATTGATTTGGGATTTCACCAAAAGACATTTTAATGATGTTTTCTTTGTCCTGAATGAAAATGGTACCAATCTGACATCTTGTAGGTCCAACACAGTAGCTGATTTGAAAATCTTGTTATTACTGAAGAATGTCAGCAATGGTTTCATAACTCAGCAGTTAAAAGGAAGAAATAGTCTTAGCTTGATTTCCTGGAAATTCTGTTTGCCCAGTAGAGCATCAGTGTCTTCAAGGGGCTCTTGTTTTGGAAACTTGGAGAAATTTTTATTGGGTTTTGAAATCTGTTGTTTGAAGCAACTATAAAATCCACAAAAATTGGTATACTAGTGTTATCCACAAAAATTGGTATACTAGTGTTATCCACAAAAATTGGTATACTAGTGTTATCCACAAAAATTGGTGTTATGCATGTATGCATCTTATAAATGATGGAATAGTAACGAATGTGTGAGAACAATCCATTCATTGTTATTAATATGTGATTAATTAAGATCTTATATAAAGCACAGCCATTTGTGGATAGAAAATGCATTATGTGTATGTGTCTATAGATTAAAATATCAGCATACATATATATTAATTTTTTTCATTGCTGTTAATTCTATTATGGCTACAGTTGCCAGGTGTAAGTATGATCCCTATAACCTCCATATGTTGTGTGATTATTAAATGTGTACTCACTGAAATCTGTCTATAGGGGACTTTAAGGGATCATCTGATATTATCTTATGGACCATTTGTATTTATATTTAGGAATTTGTCAATATTATCCTTTATGGGGAGTGGTCCATTATACAGATATGTTCATTAAGACAGGTTTCACTGTAACAGCAGTAGAAAAAATTCATTGCCTAGTAGCCCAGGACAAAAAAAAAAAATTAATCTTAAGTAGTAAAGGGACTCAAGAAGGATGACCAGCTTTTGATGTTAAAGGTTTCAGATAATAATGTTGCCATGACTCAAAATCAAATATAAATGTGCTGTCTGCATCATATCAAAAATGGAAATTGGAACTTTGGCCTTCATGTTTACAATATTTTCTGAATTTTGAAATGTTGAATTTTGACTTGTTTAAATCTGATTAATTTTATGTTTCTGAATTAGACAACCAGGTGGGTTTGGTTTTTTTGCAAGACAGCCACATTTTTCAGTCAGTTTGTTCAATCGGGCAACTTTGATTTTTGAACATTTTTCTACTTCTGCTGTCATTATGTGTCACTGAGCTAGTTAACAAACTTTTTCAGTGCCTTCAAGGAGTTAAAATAATAAATCTTAAAAATTTAAGAATTAAATAATATTCAGAACCTTGAAAGTAATGGCTTCCACTTTTTTATATATCCCCAATATTTGTTTACATTCAACAATTTATAAAAGACATTATAGAATGAAACCTAATTTAGTAAGAGTCTTTATATTATGAAGACCAATGTTTTATTGGATTTTCAGCATTTCTTTAAGTAAGACCATTACGGTGGCCTAAGTGGTTGGAGTGTCTGCCTCACATGTAACAGTCATGGATTCGAACCCTGGCTGAGTCATACCAAAGACTTATAAAAACGGTACTAGCAACTGCCTCACTTGGCACTCAGCATTGAGAGGTTAGTTTCAGGATTGGTCAGCCTGGTGTCAGGATAATGTGATAATGTGTCTGCAGCATGATGTCCCAGTGCAAGACATCACTATTAACTGTCACACTACATACATCATAGCAATATGACTAAAATTGTTAAAACTACTTTTAAAATCCAAATCAAACACCATTTTAACATGAATCTCGACATAGTTTTTCTTAGAAGTTTGTCCTGAAAGAATTAACACATCATCAGTTACACTTCATTGTCAGCCATAACAGTGTCTTTTAAACACATTTCTAGTTTGTAAAATAAACCAAAGGTGCTTACAGTCAAATAGCACCATATTGATGGTGATAAAAAAATCTACTTCTCTTGTAACGGCTTTCCTTCTTACATAAGCCTTGCACATTATGAAGTTATTTTCAAATCCTAACAAACATTTCATTTATATAACCAGACATTGATTAGTAGTAATTTCATTTATAGCTTTTTCCAATCCCAGGTCCCTGGGGCTATGCTATGGCTGTGATTGACAACTATAATAATAATAATAATAATAATAATAATAATAATAATAATAATAATAATAATAATGGTAATGATAATGATGATGATAATAATAATGATGATGATAATGATAATAATGATGATAATACTACTACTAATAATAATAATGATGATGGTAATGATAATGATGATGATAATAATAATGATAATAATAATAATAATAATAATAATAATAATAATAATAATAATAATAATAAAGTAAATTGTTATTTAATTTTTGGCAGTTGTAACATTTTATTTTCATTTTATTTGGCATTATATACTATGCACTCTGATAACATGCAAAACCAGTTATAATGTTCAGGCAGGTTTGGTCCCATGTTTAGCTGTACTGGTCATAGACCAGAAGAGTTAATGGGATTGTCCAATGTCAGTTGTTTGGCATCCATCCATCCATTAGAACAAGTTTGTTGTTGCTACTTTGAGGATTGCTTTCCACATTGTTATCTCAAAGTCTAGTTGATCCTAAATGAAAATATTGCTGCTTAGATATCCAGCATGGCCATCACAGCAACCATCTTGAACTTTTTGTTTATATTACTCCTAAATGGATGATCATATCACTAAAGTACTCCTTATGATGCCTAGTTGGTTCTAAATGAAACTGTTGCCAATCTGCTGTCCAATAGAGCCACTGTAGCAGCCATCTTAAAAATAATGTTATTGAAAGTCTTATCACCATAGGGAAAACTTCTTGTGATACCAATCTGATGTCCACTGTGGCAACCATCTTAAAAATAATGTTATTGAAAGTCTTATCACCATAGGGAAAACTTCTTGTGATGCCCAGAATAAATGGTCATGTTAACATGGATGTTTCACTCAAAGATTTCTAGTGATGTCATGAAAATTATGCTGATTTATCTTGGCACTTATCATGAAACTCTTCTTGTTGCTAATCCTCCTCAATGGATGGTCATGTCACCATGGGGTTTTTGCCAGAAGACTTCTTGTACCTTATTAGTCCTAACTGAAAACTGTGCTGGTTTGGTATCCAGTATGGCCACTGCAGCAGCCATCTTGAAAATGGTATTATTGCCACTTCCTCTCAACATGATGTTTAAACCTAAAGACTATTGAAGATATCTAGTTGGTTTTGAAAAAAAAATAGTGCTGCTCTAACCTTAAATATGGCTGCTGCAATAAATATACATGTATTTAAAATCTAATCACAAATTCTACAGAATGAATGTTCATATGAACATATGGTTTTCACCAAAACTCATATAATGGTATGTAGTCTGTCCTAACTGAAAATGCTGGCATTCTTATATCCAGTATGGCTGCCACGATGGCAAGTTTGAGAATCTAATTGCTCAGAAATATCAGAGATGGTTTCAACACTTAACAGTTTTAAAAAAAGATAGTCTATCTTGAATTACTAATAATTCTTTAAAGAATCTAGACTTGTTTTTCTTATAGAATAAACAGAAAGTAGGCTCTTAATTGCATAGCATGAACAAAAAATCTCAAAATTGGCAAATGAAAACTTAATCAGGGTCTTAAATTTGCATAGCTGTAATTATAAGGGGTTTTATACTTTAAATAGCAAATTTAAAGCCTTGTACTTTAAATAGCGATTTTAAAGCCTATCTGGGTTGAATTTGTTAGTTAAAATTTTTGGCATGTGCAGTTTTCAATGTGATAATTTCAATGTTTAAATTTTGTGCTTGCTTTTCCATAATTTGTTAATTGCCTCCATCACATTTTGTTATCCATGCAGCAGGAACTGGATTTGACCATGTTCTAATAATAGTAACATCGATTTAACCTTCCTTTTATGTGATTTTGCCTCAGAAAAATAGTAATTGCTCTATTCTTATATAGTTACATAAATATTTATTTCAAATCAGCATTTTCTTACTTGAAAACATGGTGTTTCTTGACATAGAACTTCTGAGCATATAATGAAAATTTCATAAGAAAGAGGCAAAATGCTGAAGTTTGAAAATTGTTTACTAGGTTATTTAGTAAAAGATACATAGATATCCCATGATGCCTCTCTGTGACCATATGTCCAACCCAAACATATTTAGTTCAGATGTGATTGGGTCAAAATTCACACCTATCTGGGTGATTTGATTGGTCACCTAAAATATTTGTTATGTGATAGTTGATTGACAGCTGTTGCCAAGAAGTGCTGGCCAATTGCCAGTACTATTAGCAGATTAATCAAGGGCAGCATCCAGTCACTTCTTGACCTTATGGTTGTGTAATCAGTGAGTAATACTTAAGTGATAATGTTTTGTCCAAAGTACTTGTTTATGTACATTTATATTAGGAACAAAGTTTATTACCTCAGAATTCTGGAAAGGTAAAATGGGAGTTTGTACAAGAATAAATCATGCATTTCAGTTCAGTTCACAATCATCATTTTCGAGCTAATGAAAATTTTGACAAAAATTTAATTTTATGTAGGATCACAGGACCACAGACTACATATATACATGTACTTGCATATATACATGTACTTGCATATATACATGTACTTGCATTTATACATGTACTTGCATATATACATGTACTTCTGTATATGTTGATCATATTGCAGAGCCAGAAAATGGACATCACAAAAAATTTCAAATGAAACTTATTGCACACAAGATTCTTTTATTTTATATAATCTCCAGTTTGTGGTTACAGTATCCAACAAAGACTATAAACTTTCCTGTTTTTTAGCACACTGATCACCTATATATAGCTATAGCGCACATTTCTCACCCTCTGTTGCTTACATGTACATGACTTGCAGCAATCCTAAAGCATATCATGTTAAGACTACCCTTCACAGCAGTAAGCATAGACATTGATCTGATATTATGTAGCATGCCATCAGATCTGCTTCTTTCCATTAACTTTTCTCAAAGTTCCTAGTACACAGCATATACCTTAACCTACTGGATACTATGGAATGACAGATCAGGTTCTATGTACCTTAACTTACTAGATACTATGGAATGACAGATCAGGGTCTATGTACCTTAACCTACTGGATACTATGGAATGACAGATCAGGTTCTATGTACCTTAACCTACTGGATACTATGGAATGACAGATCTGGTTCTATGTACCTTAACCTACTGGATACTATGGAATGACAGATCAGGTTCTATGTACCTTAACCTACTGGATACTATGGAATGACAGATCAGGTTCTATGTACCTTAACCTACTGGATACTATGGAATGACAGATCAGGTTCTATGTACCTTAACCTACTGGATACTATGGAATGACAGATCAGATTCTATGTACCTTAACCTACTGGGTACTATGGAATGACAGATCAGGTTCTATGTACCTTAACCTACTGGATACTATGGAATGACAGATCAGGTTCTATGTACCTTAACCTACTGGATACTATGGAATGACAGATCAGGTTCTATGTACCTTAACCTACTGGATACTATGGAATGACAGATCAGGTTCTATGCAATTTACAGCTAATGCGTATTATACACAGACTAATATATTACCCATATTTATTTTATCATTCTTGTCGTCTTTCATAGACTAGAATAACCTAACATGAATAATCTTCATTTTATACTTGCCAACAGAAATTGTCAGATTTGGAGTAGTTACTGTTTGCTGACTTGTAAGGAGACATGTTAGTCACAGTTTACTAACTTATTAGCAGATGTCATTATAATTAGTCAATTCAAAATGTATCTGTATTTATATTTTTTAGTCAGAGATATTATCACTGGCATAATCAGAGCTTATTATTCTTGTTAGTGAAGAAATGACTTTTTGTTTTTCAATAACTATGGTTTCAGGATTTGGAATAGGCCAAATATAGTCTTCTATATGTCATAGAAGACACAGAAGTTGGAACATTTTATTTTAGTGGTTAAAATGCCAGAAATGCAATCTAAAAGTTGTGGTTTCAAATCCTACAATTTGATCAACCCAGTTAGACTACCATGCTGTGTTCTTGGGCAGGCACTTTAGAGTCGCTTTGGCACTAAATAACTTGTTTGTGTTGCTGTGCCATAAGATGCCAAACCAAACCAAACCAAACTATACCTTGTCGTTCCTTTAACTTTATTGATATATACAATCCTCAAACAGTACCGTACCTTATTTATAGAGAAACCTGTATCATACAAAAATGCAACATTTTATTCCACCCAGTTTTCTAATTTTCATTTCAAATAATTTGAATATTACAGAGGTTACAAATATTAACACCGGACTGTGTATAAGGTAAGAGTAAATAGACGAGTTACTTTCTTCTTCAAGAAATGGGACTCTAACCTGTATATTGAAGTTACGAACCTGTTTTCTTGAGGTGTCTTTATCTCTGTTGAATTTTTTTTTTACTGATTACTGCTTTATTGATGAGAGTGGCGAAAGTTGACATAAAATGAATGGAGATAGTGTAGCTTATATGCAAATTAGCAAAGAATTTACCCTAATAATGACATTAACTTTTCACTTTATTTCCTATTATTTTTATGGAGGAGCATGGCTGAGAATCATTGAGTTCATGACATAAATGACATAATTTGTGTCACATACCTGGTATTTTATCCTATGGACGAAGTATGTTCATATACTAGGTCTTCCCATGATACTTTGATTACTGAAAATACAGATGATGGATAAATAAATAAATTGTTTAGTGTAGTTATAGCTCATTCTTAACAATGAAAAATTTTACAATTTTATTTGGAGAACCATTCATTGTACAAAAATTTACACGCAGTAAATAATTATGATTTCTTCAGCTTGATGGTATATAATATAATAATTAGAGGCTATTCAAAAATTGCTTTTGGTATGGTGTACAGAAAAATATCAAGGAAAATACTTGTTTATTATTTTACTTTTGGTATGATGTACAGAAAAATATCAAGGAAAATACTTGTTTATTATTTTACTTTTGGTATGGTGTACAGAAAAATATCAAGGAAAATTCTTGTTTATTATTTTACTTTTGGTATGGTGTACAGAAAAATATCAAGGAAAATACTTGTTTATTATTTTACTTTTGGTATGGTGTACAGAAAAATATCAAGGAAAATACTTATTTATTATTTTACTTTTGGTATGGTGTACAGAAAAATATCAAGGAAAATACTTGTTTATTATTTTACTTTTGGTATGGTGTACAGAAAAATATCAAGGAAAATACTTGTTTATTATTTTACTTTTGGTATGGTGTACAGAAAAATATCAAGGAAAATACTTGTTTATTATTTTACTTTTGGTATGGTGTACAGAAAAATATCAAGGAAAATACTTGTTTATTATTTTACTTTTGGTATGGTGTACAGAAAAATATCAAGGAAAATACTTGTTTATTATTTTACTTTTGGTATGGTGTACAAAAAACATATTAAGGAAAATACTTGTTTATTATTTTACTTTTGGTATGGTGTACAAAAAACATATTAAGGAAAATACTTGTTTATTATTTTACTTTTGGTATGGTGTACAGAAAAATATCAAGGAAAATACTTGTTTATTATTTTACTTTTGGTATGGTGTACAAAAAACATATTAAGGAAAATACTTGTTTATTATTTTACTTTTGGTATGGTGTTCAGAAAAATATCAAGGAAAATTCTCATTTATTAATTTACCTTTTCAGTTTTACTATGCAGAATACCAGTTTGATTCCCGAGGCGGCAATGAAGTGTCAATGTTTGAACACCAAGTAGTTACTGTGCTGGCAAAACAGGATTTGCAAGGAAATCCAGAATGGTGGCTAGTAGATGCTGATGGACATCATGGATATGTTCCCGCTGCTTATCTCAAGAAAATGCCCACCTAAACATTGTAATGTTGTGATACGTAGATAAACTTCATGTGTTTCTTTATATACAGTAGATACCTATTTGCAAACACCATGGACCAACAGTCATATAATGTGCTTGCAGATCAGGTTCTGTACTGTTTAACATCTACAGACAGCCAGATGTCAGATCTGCTATCAAATATGGCACCAGTCTGTCAGGTCCTATCTATTTATCAACTACAAAAAGCTAGGTGCAAGATCCGTCATTAGATAATGCACCAGCAGATCAGGGTATATGTTATCTATTGTACATAAATCCACTATGTAGTTCTAGATTAGGGTAAATGTTATATATTCTACATAGATCTACTATGTAGTTAAGGTCTGGGTAGATATTATCTATTCATGGCTTCCATGTTGTAAAGGGAAGGCTAATAGAGTGGTAGGTATAAGTTGGCTTATGACAACATTGCCTTGGAAAGAAATTAGTCATAAAGGTAAACATTAAAATGTTTAGTGGTATAATTTGTCAGAATTATTGGGTAGTTGATCTTTGCACATATCTAAGAAGCGTAAACTAATGTTGTGTCATTCAGATGGTAGACTAAAGTTATGCATTGAAGGTATGTGTAGGTTGTACACTGCCAGTGATGGACCAATCATAGTCACCTTGTATATTTAAATTGAATGCTCCGGTGGCCTAGTAGATAGAGCGTCCACCTCAGATGCAGGAGATCACGGGTTCGATCCCCAGCCGAATCATACCAAAGACTTACAAAAATGGTACTAACAGCTGCCTTGCTTGACGCTCAGCATTAAGAGGTTAGTGTTAGGACTCGTCAGCCTGGTATCAGGATAATGTGACTGGGTGGGACATCATGCCACATGTCTGCAGCCTGATGCCCCAGTGCAAGTCATACCTATAAACCACTGCAGATATCGTAGCGATATGGCTGAAAATTATTAAAGCTATGTTATATATATATATATATATATATATATATATATATATATATATATATATATATATATATATATATATATATATATAATTTAGATTCCATGTTTTCAAGGGAAAACTATTGGAATTAAAGTTGCCTGTATTCAATAATATTCCTGTTACATAGAATATTTCTGATTGTGTATGCATATAATCTCTTTGATAATCTGTTATGGGGAATAATCTGTGCTTAACTATTTGATTGTTGAACTATGACTTCATCCTCAACTTTCATTTCTGACAGAAGCTCTGCAACAAGCCAAAGTGGTAAATCATAGCCTAAGCATTATTGATTCGAAATGAGTCTTTTTCAAAGGTAAATACAAAATACAGACAAGGCAAACAGAAAACAAATATTGTTGAGGTTAAAAAATTTTACATGACTAATTCTACAAGAATAAAGCTTAAAAGTTGTGATGTTTCAAGTAGTTGGCCTCAACTTGATGCTGATGCTGAAAAATATTTTATATTGACATAGAAATTGATGAGCCATGTTGTCATCTTTTCTATGTAAATTTGCATAACAGCAGATTAAATCTGGATATTTTATTGTTTTAGTAGTAATTATAGGTCATTGGGTGGCTAATAAGAAAATTGAAAGAATTATTTATATGAAAATGTGTCTGCTGCAGAAAGATGACGATTTTATTTGTGCATGGCTATCTTTTTCTAGTCTTGGTTTTAATCGCTTGGTTTCAATGTTTTAAGTCAGCAAATTCAGTAAGATTCCTTTTCTTTCCTGGTTTTGGAATTCCAGTTGGGGTTGTGAATGAATGTGTGGACAGGAAGAGATGTATTCTGCTTCTGGACTTCTGCACAGCTTCTTTGTTATCCAATTAGGTCTGTGAAATTTGATCCTTTTGTGTAAGTTTTCAGTTTCTCAGACATGTATCTCTTGTCACATTTTTTTTGCAATACATGTGTCTCTTGTCACATTTCTATACACATATGATGATGTTTTCCAGTGTAAAACTCTGGTGGAGGAAATCTGTCTTTTGTCACCCTGCTGTTGTACTGTTAGCATAATCTGCCTGGTTTCTGCCAGCACTTGAGTATTTTTCACAGTAATCAAAATAAACATTATTTGCTACACATTTCAACCAAAACTAGCAGTGGTTGATGCTTAGGTCCAGTTAACAGGACATTTCCCATTAATTCAAGCTGTCAAAAAAGCTGCTGTTTTAATTGTTATCTTTTTAATTTTATAACCTTGCATAGGGCTGTTCCATATAAACATCCATGGTGACCAGTGAAGGCCATTTTTTTAAAACTCTGTGTAGGGTACTTTAATTTAAAAGAGTTTATATTCAGATATTAAAAAAATTGTAAATTGCATCTATGGATGAGTACCCCACATTGAAAAGGGCCTTCTCTGGGTCTCAGGTATGTTTTACAGGTTTAGCAAGTTTTAAATTGCATCTATAAATAAGCATTGTATTGTAGGAATTCCTAGGTTCTATTTTTTTCTTTACAGGAAACTGAATGTATTCACCATTATTATGCACCACTTCAAATACTTGTTTACATTATTGTTCTTCATTTAGTTATTGTTGCATGTCATTTAGTATAATGTACTTACCATGATTTAATATGGCTTGTTATCTATATATTTTGTTTAAAGATTTCCATGTACATGTTGATCAGAATGTAATGGTAAAATGTGAATGCAAATACACATCATATATACATACACCTGTACATTTTACAAGCTGTTTAACTTGCTTTGTTACTTATCAGAGTCTATTTATATCTGCTTTTCATACTAGAATATTTTGGTATATTCTAATCACTTGATTGTTTTGTACCATTGAAATATTAAATGAAAACATTAAGTTCCTCATATTTCTTAAGTTTCTATGAATGCTAATTTGTTTCTACATTGAATTTAAGTATATATATACTAAGCTCCCCAAAAAAATAATATAGGAAAAATAGTATACAGGAAATTTTGTCTTTCTAATCTTTTCATTAATAATATTGTCCTTAAACGTAAATAGAATGCCTTCTTTTTTTTAAATAAATTTATAATTTTGCTATCTCCACTATGTCCTTCTGTTTTCCACTTTACATAATCTGATTACAAATTGTATGTTGATTTGCAGTAAAGAATCTCATAAGTGACATTGGAAGCCCAAATGGCTTTGAAGGTTATGTCTAAATGACCCATCGATTGGCTTCAAAGGTTATGTCTAAATGACCCATCGATTGGCTTCAAAGGTTATGTCTAAATGACCCATCGATTGGCTTTGAAGGTTATGTCTAAATGACCCATCAATTGGCTTTGAAGGTTATGTCTAAACGACCCATCGATTGGCTTCAAAGGTTATGTCTAAATGACCCATCAAATCCATGTCGAAATGTCCCATCAATTAGTCAATCAAAACATCACTGCAAGCTTTACAATAGTAAATTATTATTACTTCTGGAAGAAATCTGATGTGTATAAGTTGATCAAACGTATTTTGTGTAAGAATATTTTGATTTGTTGGAAAATCTTTGAATATTATTTTCAGGGTGGTTATTAGGACTTAGTGAAACTTTTTTAGATCTGTCATGTTTAGATTGTGGTTTCATTAGGAACTCATTTTAATCAGATAAATTATTAATTAACAACCTCCTTCATTTTTTGGACCAAGTACTGTTTGATTTTTCAGCTTGTCTGAGATCTCAAAAAGAGACAAGTATCACAAATTCAAGTTATGTTGGTTATAAGTGAGAAAGTCCCATCCAGGAGTCAGTATTTTCAGAAAATAATTGAAAAATCCAAAAGATATCAGTATTATGAGAGACTATTTAATTATGGCCTGAGAGTGGGGAACAAATTGGGATGTCCAGAGTTCCAAAATTAGTATTCAATTATGCACCACAGAAAAATTCAAACTGATGTACTTATTCATGTGCTAGGTGGAAATCAGATAATTGATCTAGCTAACATTCTATATAAACATTCAAGCAGACATTCCAATAGTCCTGTTGTTGCCAGAGCTTAATAAGAATTCAAAAAAACAAAATCAAAAAATTTAATTTTGGAATTATCTAAAAACAAGGATTACACTGTGTACCAAGAACACAAAAGGGGACAAAACCCCACCCATTGTATTAGTGGTTGGCCTAGAAAAGGCATCTCTCCTCTCTTTTCCTCTCACTTCAATAGTACACAAGGACAAACTTATATAGACACAAAAATGCTTCTTGCATCCTGCATAATTTTTTTCATTGTATTCTCAAACTTATTCTCTTTAGTACTTTAATCCCTCAATTTAAAGCCCCTGCCTGAATGTGCCAGTCGATCTGGGTCTGTTTAGGGTTTTTTTTTAGTAATCAGTATGACAAATGGCGTAATCCCTGATATATTCGTCACAATGTTCATTGCAGTTGGACTTATAAGATAATATTTATGGTACCCTAATTTAGGAAAATACCTGATTATAATGTCACCTCATTCATATTGTAGGACATTTATAGCTCCAATAAACAGTGTTATCAAGGGAGAGAGTTGTTAATTGCTCCTTATAATGCATACTGTATATACTCACATGTTGTCAAGTCCAGCTGTAGACAACATAAATCCAGAACTACTGTTGCATAATGTGCAGGCAGATCAGGGTCTCGATGTAATTACGGATTATTCCTAACAGAATGCTTCACATTTTTTAGTTCCTTAAAAACAAATTTTTTAAAATTTTTGAATTGTTCCTAGAATGAAAGAGCCCTGTTGATGAAGGAAGCAGATATCAGTCCTTTAATCAGCGTCATGTTGATGAAAGTATCAGATATGTATCCTTTCATCAGGGTTTTGTTGATAAGTTATTAGATATTTATCCTTTCGTCAGGGTTTTATTGCTGAAAGTATCAGATATATATCCAATAATCATTATAATATGCCATACAAAGTATTCACTTGTTTTGGGATTTGTAAAAAGAATCATTTTCTTCATTTCCATTTTTTGTTTTCATTATTTTTTCATGGTTACAGGATTGTTTTTTTGGCTTTAAATCGGGATATTGTGATATATATTATTATCATGATCTTAATGTCAAAAGTAGGGCCATAGCATGGCTTTGGTGGGCCTTGAATACTTACAATGTGGGGGGTGGGTAGCTACAAATACATCCTGAATGCAGTCCTTAAACTGTCCTTTATATGTATATAATTTATTATAGCTATGGTATATTTTGGTAAGTATTAGATGGTTTAGACATACCTATATATGGTCTATTTAAACACATGTAATTTAATCAGGGCAACCAAGGAGGGCCAGCATCAGTATGGGGGCCAGGGGCACATGCTTCCTGACATGTACCCTTCTACCTTCCCCTTTAATCAGACCAGGTCCAAAGCCTGATATAACTTTTATGTTTCAGGACCAATTTCCATATTTTAGCATTTGCAATGAAACTAGGCATATAAAAAATTAATTAAAGCTACAGTTACCACTGCAGTCATATCTAAATATCACTACAGCAGTGTCCAGTTTTTACTGTAACACTAAATTTTGTTGATGAATTGGTAATTTTTGCCATTGTCACAAAGATAACAAATGTAGTGGTATTTTTGCTACCGAAATTTATATACTTATATATCATTATTCTGATACCAATGTGACCATGTATATAGCATTCCTTGTGTCAGTCTGCCCATCTGGTGATCTGTCACTGATTGGATTGCATGAAACTTGGTAAATACTATGCTTATGAGAGGAGGATGTGCACACGAGAAATCACTTTGCTTTTTAATTATCGTTAGAGTTATTGCCCTTTTTTTTTTTCTTTGATGAAGTACATGATATGTCATTAGTGCAACTAATCCTGAAGCTTTTGAAGGACTGCCATGAAATTTGGTCTGAAGATGCACATGGAAACAGATCACTTTGCTCCTGCAGTATTTTATTTTCTTTTACACTATGTTGCAGCTGATAAGATTAATCTTATTACTGCATCAAGTCCTTTAATTGGTAGCTCTACTGGTCAAAGATCAGATGAGATTATGGGATGCCATGTTGTTGATTGTCCATCGGTCCATTATCAAAAGTTTGTTTATGATTCTTCTCTTAAACTACTTCGAGGATTGCCATGAAACACGTACATACATACCAAAGTCAAGTTGGTCTTGAAAATAAATGGTGCTTTTCAGACATCCAATATGCCACCACAGTTGCCATCTTGATCATTTTGTTATGATTACTCTTCCTGAATTGATGATGGGGTTTTCACTAAAAGATTACTTTGGTGTGTAGTTGGTCCTAACACATAGTGCTTACCAGATGTCCAGTATGGCCACCATGGTAACTACCTTGAATTCTATTGTTAATTCTCTTGAATGGAAAGCAATATTGACATGGTGTTTTTACCGGAAGACTTCTAATGATTTCTACTTAGTCCTAAACAGAAATGTTTCTGCTTGAACTTCCAACATGACCACCATAGTGGCCATCTTAAGATACTTGCTATTGCTACTCCTCCTAAAGATGTTAGCATGGGATATTCACTGGAAGACTTGTTATGATGTCTAGTTGATCTAAAATAAACATTGTTTCTATTCAGTATCCAACACTGCCACCACAACAGTAATTTTGAAAATCTTTTCACTACACCTGCTAAATCAAAAATAATATTGATGCAAGGTTTTCACCAGAACACTTTTTATGTTTTGTTGGTACTAAACAAAATTGATGCTAATTTGATAATCCAATATGGCCACAATGGTAGCCATCTTGGAAATCTTATCGCTTTTCCTTCTAAATGGAAAATCATTTCAACAAAGAGTTTTTACTAGAAGACTAATTGTGATACTGAGTTGGTTAATAATAAAAATGATGTGATGTTCATGATACTCGTGTGGTAAGTATTGGCATCATTGGAAGATGGACATCTTGACCAGTCGTTGTGGTCCTTAGTTTTTGGAAGAGTTACTGCCCTTAAAGCTGATGCAGTATATGACAGAAATTTGTGAATGGAATTACTCTTGCAGATTATAGCGGTTGTGTGAAACTTTGTACATGCTTTGGTCATTGTTATAATATATGTTGACAAATCATTGTACTCACACTGTTTTCAGAAGGGTTGTACATTTCTTATGATGACAGATTGATCTCCACAATCGAATGGAGGTGTGATGTGTGGAGATGCAGTTGTAAAATATGTTATTGCGGCAAAGGTTTTTTAATATTTATATGAAATATGCATGTTTGGAACCAGAGATATGGAAACTCTGTATTGTGTTATAGTGATCAAATTTATAATTTAGCATATTTATTTTCATTGATTTTCTTTCATGACTTGAATATTCCGTTGTAGTGATATATTGTTCAAGTGAGAGTTGACTGTACAAAATATTTTATTGGAAGCAGAAATCTGAAATAGGCACAAAGATCAAAGTATTTTAAATTTATTATGAATGATTTCCTTTTATATTCATTTAAGAAATAGCATCATTTCTTTTCTCCACACAAAATTGATCTTGCTAAAGCAAATTTTTGAACTCCAGGAAATGCAGCTTTGTTGGTGTAGTGTTTAAATATTATATTGTTGTTAAAGAAAGTGTTATTTTCTGAGGCTTTTATATATTTACTCAATAACAGCTGTACATATATAAATAAGTCATTCTTCTTATCATTCCATTTATACTTGCACATAAAAAATCATTAATATATCTTTTTTTATTAATGGGTTTCAATAAATAATTTGCTTATTTTATCAAATGAAACTACTGACAAGGAAGTATTGCTCTGGCCTGTTCTATTGGTCAGTTATCTCTCGCATTTATTAACAGATAGTAAGATGGCATATGTATCACCAGTGGTAAGTAGCAGTAGGAATGGCGTAAAATTTTGAATATTTTGTCCAAGCATTTTCTTTGAAATTTTGATGTGATACATAATTTTTTTAGCATGATTAAAAGATGTGACATAGGTTTTTGCCAAACCTTCATTTCTTGATTTCCTTGATTGTTGGGGGTGGGGGTGGCACATGCTGTAAAACTGCTGTTGAATCTGTCAAATAGACATATTTAGAAATGCCTTCTTGTTTTCAAAGACTAGTAAATTTAGCCATGGAATAAATTAGTTTGGTACTTAGTAAACTGCCATGACAGCCTTCCTTGGCAGGCAGAGGGTAAACATATGTTTTTATTTATATGCACTAATACTTTGTTTTATGGCTGAACAATAAAAATTGTTAATATTTTTCAAGAAAATGGTCTTCTTTTGTCTGCTTGTTACACTATTGAATGTGATATTTATGATTATTACATAAAATTGAATGAATGGGATGGTTTGATCATTGATTTGGACAGCATGGGGATAGTCTGGTTTGATCATTGATTTGGACAGTATGGGGATGGTCTGGTTTGATCATTGATTTGGACTGCATGGGGATAGTCTGGTTTGATCAATGATTTGGACAGCATGGGGATAGTCTGGTTTAATCATTGATTTGGACACCATGGGGAAAATCTGGTTTAATCATTGATTTGGACAGCATGGGGATGGTCTGGTTTAATCATTGATTTGGACACCATGGGGGATAGTCTGGTTTGATCATTGATTTGGACAGCATGGGGATGGTCTGGTTTAATCATTGATTTGGACAGCATGGGGATAGTCTAGTTTGATCATTGATTTGGACAGCATGCGGATGGTCTGGTTTAATCATTAATTTGGACAGCATGTTGATAGTCTAATGTGATCATTGATTTGGACATTATAGGAATAATCTGGTTTGATCATTGATTTGGACAGCATGGGGATAGTCTGGTTTGATCATTGATTTGGACATTATAGGAATAATCTGGTTTGATCATTGATTTGGACAGCATGGGGATAGTCTGGTTTGATCATTTATTTGGACAGCATGGGGATAATCTGGCTTGATCATTGATTTTGACAGCATGGGGATGGTCTGGTTTGATCATTGATTTGGACAGTATGGGGATGGTCTAGTTTGATCATTGATTTGGACAGTATGGGGATGGTCTAGTTTGATCATTGATTTGGACAGTATGGGGATGGTCTAATTTGATCAATTATTTGGACAGTATGGGGATGGTTTGGTTTGATCATTGATTTGGACAGTATGGGTATGGTCTGGTGTGATCATTGGCTTGGACAGTATGGGGATGGTCTGGTTTAATCATTGATTTGGACAGTATGGGGATGGTCTGGTTTGATCATTGATTTGGACAATATGGGGATGATCTGGTGTGATCATTGGTTTGGTCAATATGGGTATGGTCTGGTTTGATCATTGATTTGAACAGTATGGGGATGGTCTAGTTTGATCATTGATTTGGACAGTATAGGGCTGGTCTAGTTTGATCATTGATTTAGACAGTATGAGGATGGTCTGGTTTGATCATTCATTTGGATAGTATGGGGATGGTCTGGTTTGATCATTGATTTGGACAGTATGGGTATGGTCTGGTTTGATCATTGATTTGGACAGTATGGGGATGGTCTGGTTTGATCATTGGTTTGGTCAATATGGGTATGGTCTGGTTTGATCATTGATTTGAACAGTATGGGGATGGTCTAGTTTGATCATTGATTTGGACAGTATGGGGATAAACTGGTTTGATCATTGATTTGGACAGTATGGGGATGGTCTGGTTTAATCATTGACTTGGACAGTATGGGGATGGTCTAGTTTGATCATTGATTTGGACAGTATGGGTCTGGTCTGGTGTGATCATTGATTTGGACAATATGGGGATGGTCTGGTTTGATCATTGACTTGAACAGTATGAGGATGGTCTGGTTTGATCATTGATTTGGACAGTATGGGATGATTAGAGTGATCATTGGTTTGGACAGTATGGGGATAGTCTGCTTTGATCATTAATTTGGACAGTATGGGGATGGTCTGGTGTGATCATTAGTTTGGACAGTATGGGGATGGTCTAGTTTGATAATTGGTTTGGACAGTATGGGGATAGTCTGGTTTGATCATTGGTTTCGACAGTATGGGGATGGCCTGGTTTGATAATTGGTTTGGACAGTAAGGGGATGGTCTGGTTTGATGATTGATTTGGACAGTATGGGATGGTCTGGTTTAATCATTGATTTGGACAGTATGTGGATTTTCTAGTTTGATCATTGATTTGGACAGTATGGGGATGGTCTGGTTTGATCATTGATTTGGACATTATGTGAATGGGATGGTTTAATCATTGATTTGGACAGTATGGGAATGGGATGGATTGATCATTGATTTGGACAGCATGAGGATGGTCTGGTTTGATCATTGATTTGGACAGCATGGGGATAGTTTGGTTTGATCATTGATTTGGACAGTATAAAATGGTCTGGTTTGATCTTTGATTTGGACAGTATGGGGATGGTCTGGTGTGATAATTGATTTGGACAGATTGTGAATGGTATGGTTTGATCTTTGAATTGGACAGTATGGGGATGGTCTGGTTTAATCATTAATTTGGACAGCATGTGGATAGTCTGGTTTGATCATTGATTTGGACTGAATGGGGATCGTCTGGTGTGACCATTGGTTTGGACAGTATGGAAATGATCTGGTTTGATCATTGGTTTGGACAGTTTGGGGATAGTCTGGTTTGATCATTGGTTTCGACAGTATGGGGATGGTCTGGTTTGATAATTGGTTTGGACAGTATGGGGATGGTCTGGTTTGATCATTGATTTGGACAGTATGGGGATGGTCTGGTGTGATCATTGGTTTGGACAGTACTGGAATGGGATGATTTAATCATTGGTACAACTCTTAATACATACCAGTATACAGGGAAGTTACGTTACAGTGTGCTAAATTAAAATATATTACCAAAAAGTAAGCTAATTCATGAGATAATTTTTTTTTGGATATTGCAAGTCAATACAGCGAATTGCTTGTCCCATAAATCAACTAGAGGTACTAATAGATCCTATATCGTCAACTAAATGTGAAATTATGATCACCAAAACTTGTAAACAAGAATGAACATTTGCAGATGTTGAACTACCTATTTAGAATTGGATCTAACTTTTTATTTATCTTTTACAGAATTTTAACATCTGTACGTTTTATCTTTTATTTTGTAGTTCTTCATATGGGCTTTTTCTTTAAAAGGATTTATCTTCCTAAACTATTTTATTCCAATTCTTCATATTTACCTTTTAGAACTTAACATTTAATTGGCTCCTTATAGCACTATTGTGCTTACGTCCTATTAAACCAATGCACATACATACATACATACATACATACATACATACATACATACATACATACATACATACATGCATGCATGCATGCATGCATGCATGCATACATACATACATACATACATACATACATACATACATACATACATACATACATACATACATACATACACGGTTTATCTATTTATATACAAACACTATATTACCTATATCGATCCATCAATCCGTCCATACATCTATCTCTTTTTATTTGGGGGTGGGGGCCTGTTGGACCAAAGTTTGAGATAGAATAAATTCAAACGAAAAGAAAATTTACATCATTTAAATCGGATTCGAACTGGTTTCATCGAAAAATCGACCAAAGCCAGTGTCTGTATATTTGATTTGATATATCTTGGTAACCTCAAAGCCCACACGTTCTCGCCGTCTCCTAATGTAAACTTGTATATTTAAATGCGGTTTTCTTATCACTGCTCGTATATATAGTATGTATTTAAACTGATTTTGCTTGTAAAGTAATCCATTCATAGCTAAATCATTACTTTCCAATAAGCAGTCACTCAGTCGTGTGTAAACTGGGACTCTATTGAGCTTTTCCAAGTCATTTCACTCTCATTTAACAAACAGGTCGATCTAAGAACGTGCAAAGATTTTATATTTGTAACTTAATTTTCCGCCAGCTCAGGGATATTTGTCGTGGAACTCTATACATTCTATAATAATAGAAAACAGATAATATGAACAAAGTAATATTGACGTTCTCAATTTCAAACTGCCAATCAGAGAAACCAAGGGGATATGTGTATTCGCTTTTCATTGGAAAAATGGCGTTGCTGGTATAACTGGTATACAGCTGAGAGTAGTCCTTATAGTGCTGACGATAATTTGGATTAAAAAATAATCAAACAAATTAGCTTTTTATTTTACAAAATTATGTTGGAGTTTAGACATAACTATTATGTTTTATTTTTCGTTTCTCGTGCGCAGTGATTTGATTTTTATTGTTCTTTCCCTCTCTCTCTCTCTCTCTCTCTCTCTCTCTCTCTCTCTCTCTCTCTCTCTCTCTCTCTCTCTCTCTCTCTCTCTCTCTCTCTCTCTCTCTCTTTCTTTCTGTGTATGTGTGTGTGTGTGTGTGTGTGTGTGTTCAAACAACAATTAACGAGATTAATTCGTATTATTATATTAGAGACCGATTATAGCATGCCACGTATTATTATATTAGAGACCGATTATAGCATGCCACCTGGTATCGCTGGCACATTATATAGGGTCACCTGGTTTCCTTTGTTAAGCAGTATTTAATACTATTGCTCTGTCGGTATTTTCTCAAGCATCCTAATAAGGACATCACCAATCTAACAATGTAAATGTAGTCAAATTTATGATCTTTTTTTTGTTGTTCTTTGAAGTGAAGTCGATGACGCTTGTCAAAAATTAGCACTTTAGTCCGCCATATTTTTAACGTGGTCAATTAATGGAAGTCGTACCATGATATTATTAATACACAAGCTTTTCTTGTGTATTTGATATTAACTCAATATATTATAATGTTTTATTTGTTAATACGACATACATAATGATTTATATGTTAATATATGTTATATTTCAATATATTATAATGTTTTATAAGGCTCAGAGTCGAAAGCGCTCAGGCTAGTTAGTTACTAGCTTCGCACTGTTCGTCGTCAGTTTATTGCACAACAGACAACAGAGAACGATGGATAAAATATGCATCAAATTATCGGCATCCAATGGTCATCTACTCAATAGATGTTTGGATTTCTCCTCTAATTATATAAGTTTTGTGTGTGATTCATCAAAACAAAAAAAAAACTTGTATACATCGTTATTGCTCTGCAAGATGTATCCAAATCGTGGGTGTTAAGCAATAATTCATCGATTTCATATCCACTTAAAACCTCTTGAATTAAACTTTATCATCGTATTCAGTTTATGTTCGTCTTTTTTTGTCATTAAAATTTCGCTATTTAATTAATGGCAATTTAACGCAACTGGAGATATAGGAATAGACATAACTCAAAATTTGTGATAGACATAACTCAAAATTTGTGCAGGAATCAAACGACTTTTTATTAAGCAGCCAAATTCATTGTGAACACCTTTAAGTTTAAAATCGTCATCATCATCATTAGTATTTTGATTACTAATGCCTCGAAAAATGATGCTACTACTACTACTACTACTACTACCACTACTGCTACTACTAAGACTACGGTACTAACGTTTAATATTTTTATGGTTGATTGCATTAAATTCGTTACTATTCCAGACAGTTTACTTTCACATTCGAATAGACTCAGCATTCACCGGATCATGTTTAATCCCGTTTCCAATAAGTGTTGTGTGGAAATAATCATAATAGACTAGAACGTCTGACAGCAAGAATTACATGCATTTTGAACAACCAATAGGCATAAATAATCCGTTTTCAGTCTAATGTTTGCGTATTGGTGCTTATATAATAGTGTCAATTAAAACCGTAATATAACCGATCCGGTGGTCTAATGGTTAGAGTGTCGAACCCCGATCAAGTCATACCAAAGATTTACAAAAATGGTACTAACTGCTGCTTTGCTTTGCGCTCAGCATTAAGAGGTTAGTGTTAGGACTGGTTAGTATGGTGTCAGGATAATGTCACTGGGTGGGACATCATCCATAATCCCCCAGTGATAGACAGCACTATAAACTACCACATTGCAGACATCGTAGCGATATGACTGAAAAATTGTTAAAGCTACGTTAAAAATCTAAAACACACACACAACCGTAATAGAAGCTTCGCCACATTTTGTATTAGTAATATAGAAGTGTCCGATTATTTATTTTTATACTGATCTTCAGTTTTGAACGTTCGCTACAAAACTGACTGAGATAAAAAATGTTCACCCCGTTGCTTGTATTATGCATATTAACAGCGTAAGCACACTAGAAAAGTTTTCTTGCTTGAATTATGCATATTGACAATGTGACCACAATAGTCAAGTTTCCATGCTTGAATTATGCATATTGACAATGTGACCACAATAGTCAAGTTTCCATGCTTGAATTATGCATATTGACAATGTGACCACAATAGTCAAGTTTCCATGCTTGAATTATGCATATTGACAATGTGACCACAATAGTCAAGTTTCCATGCTTGTAATATTCATATTGACATTGTGAGCACACTAGTAAAGTTTACTTGTTTGTAATACGCATATTGACAATGTGAACACTAGTTTCCTTACTTGTAGTAGGCATATTGACACACACACACACACACACACACACACACACACACACACACATATATATATATATATATATATATATATATATATATATATATATATATATATATATATATATATATATATATATATATATATATATATATATATATCACAAAAGATGAAGACTATGGTAGCGACGTTCACTCATCAAACAACATATGGAATCTCAAACAGCATATCAAAAGCAAACACCATAACCAAATATGCAAGCTCAAAGCAGGAATCAAGTTGACGACGATTTCACAGGCAGAAGAGAAACGACACGGCAGTCTGGATAAATGACAACAGTCTTGCTAAATCAAACAAAAACACAACAAAAGAAATGTCGAATCTAGCTTAAAATAAATTAAAACTGAAAAACTGTACAGTTTGTTTCAAACAGT
Organism: Potamilus streckersoni; assembly: GCA_016746295.1. Lineage (NCBI taxonomy): Eukaryota > Metazoa > Mollusca > Bivalvia > Unionida > Unionidae > Potamilus > Potamilus streckersoni. The sequence continues at coordinate 2,759,810 of JAEAOA010000364.1, forward strand.
ATAGGACATATAATCATGTTTGAACAGATTCTTTTCTTACAAAGTTAATTGAAAAAAATAAGATATGACCATATGGAACAAATGAAGAACAGAATGGAAAGAAAAAACTAGAAGTAGACGGCTTGAATGAAGATTATTTGAGACGATGTCAATATCAAATTGTATGTTTTTCATTTTTCGTCGGCGGTATTATATAAAAGTTGGAGTCATAGCCAAAAAATGTACAAAGTGCAGCTTTTGTTGTTTTCTTTTTGTATCCGACATGACGTTATCGTAATATCAGATACCACGATATACTGTTTTCATTCAACCAAGATGAATCTTAGAATTCAACCCCCTAGACGCCCACAGGGAATTGAAGTCCCTAAACGCCTCAACGTCTCCAGGCTGAAAGACTGCAACGCTGAGCAAGATCTGACAAGCCAGCTAGAAACCACAGACTCCGATACCAAAGACATAGAGCAATGTTGGGCGGCTTTCAAAAAGCTGGTGTACTCTACTGCATATGAAACCCTTGGCGTCACTTCAGTACCAATACTGGTTTAACGAGAACTGTTAAGAAATACAGTCCCTGCTAGAGAAGCACCGTTTCCACCATCCGTTCAGAATCGACCCCAAGTCCGCTGACAATAAAGATGTCTTCAGCAGAATCCGCCAAGCTGTGCAGTAAAACTGTGCGAGATGCAGGGCACATAGCTGAGCCGAAAGGCTGATGATATTCAGTCTTTTGCTGATAGACACGACATGAAAAATTTCTATAGTGCTCTTCGTGATGTTTATGGCCCAGTAACATCAGGCACAGCCCCACTCTTGAGCTCCGATGGCAGCACTCTCACTCTCATAACCGAGAAGAAATAATGGAGCGCTGGGCGGAACACTTTTACAGACCCTCTTCCATCAACGATGAAGCCTACCAGGTGGAGATATACGAGAGATTGCCTGACCCTCCAACAGTGTTGGAAACTCGCAAGGTCATTGAGCTTCTGTCTAGTGGGAAAGCTCCAGGAGCAGACTCCATCCCAGCTGAGATCTTCAAGTCTGGTGGGCCTAAGCTAGTGGAAAGTCTAACAGGGATTTTTGTGAGATGTGGAAGCAGAAACGCATAACCCCAGGAATTAAAAGATGCATCCATCATCCATATTTACAAATCTAAAGGAAATCGCCAATCCTGCGACAACCACAGAGGAATCTCTCTACTATGCATAGCAGGCAAGGTCCTCTCCGTGTTTCTGCTGAACAGACTCACAGAGCACCTAGATCATGGCCTACTGCCAAAATGTCAGTGTGGCTTCAGAAAGAAGAGTTGCACCATCGACATGATCTTTGCTGCCAGGCAGATTCCTTGCTTTAACCACGCTCATGTATATTATGGTATATATTCGGGGTGATCTTCAAACGATCGATTTAATTTGCACCTCCAAATTCATGTATTTACATTTCTTTTAAACCTTTCAACGATAGCTCTATCCCATAAATCCATCCATTGCTTTTCTTTTGCAAAAGTCGTTTCCTTTATTCACGCTTTGTTTATTCAGGTTTTCTCATTTTGAAAATTCTCTAAAAGCATTGTTTATGCTTTCCTCCATTTTGTTATCCCTTTTTCAATTACAGCGTGATCTAATAAACTATTTATCCTCTCAAATTTTATTTGCATTGATTATTATTCTTTTCTTTATGCATTCATATCAACTGTGTCCACTTGCTACAGGTCATCCACGTGACTTATTTAAAATCTTTTTATAAGGAATCTTTCCTTTCGCTTACTCGAGTAGTGTAAAAGAAGACAATTGATCGGGGGAAAAAATGTTCTTTTAATTGTGTGTATTTCGTATCAAGATGGTTGTGATCCAGGCAATGCAAGGTCTGTCAAAATCATTCGGGGTATAAACTTGGTGTGCCCAATTTATGTAATTTCTCTTTATTAGGCAAGACATTCATTTTCCGGCAAAAATATTAAAAGGTTGCACCAAAAGCATTTATTTTCAAAAGAAAAATAAAAATCCAACCAACCTTAGACTCAATTCATGAGAATATCGGCCAAGAGCATTTTATACAAATATCAGTTAACAAGTATTCTTCACTTCAAAGCCCATCGCTTCATTATACATTATAATGTAAATGTATTTACTCAAATGCTTCAATTTCTTATGCTGACTTATACATTATGCAGTTAGGCCGATCTTTGTTGAAATTCAATCAATACTGCCATATGCCCACAGCCTTTCTGTTCAATATATACTAGTCAATAATGTGCAAGATTTTCAGTGCATGTTCACTTTTTATGAATTGACAAAAGCACGGCACATAAATGAGCAAATATTTCCCTACACGCTGAGATCAGCCAAATCTTCTCTGCTAAAAAACGGTATACTTTATAGTTGTGTGTAACACAAATAGGAAAACCACGAACCATGTACCTGAAATAACAATAATAACCATAAAAGCCAAATATTACAAGAAGAAAAAAATCAACCCAAAAGAACACTTAACTAAATTATTTCTTGTCCCGGTTATATTATCTACGCTTTGATGATGTGCGGTATACATTATCTGTTATCAGATTGATCAATGTCTATAGTCTTACTTTACCAAAGATGACGGTACACTTTACATTTATCAAATAATGAGTTTGATAGTTTATATGCAAAATACCGTCATATGAACGATTGGGGAATTTTACATTTGGATATACACCGGTCCGGTGGCCTAGTGGTTAGAGCGTCCACCTCAGATGCGGGACGTCGTGGATTCGAACCCAAGTCGAGTCATACCAAAGACTTATAAAAATGGTGCTTACAGCTGCCTCGCTAGACGTTCAGCATTAAGAGGCTAGTGTTAGGACTGGTCGGCCTGGTGTGAGGATAACAAGACAGGGTAGAACATCGTGTTACATTTCTGCGTCATGATGCCCCAGTCCAAGACATCACAATAAACTGCTACATTGCAGACATCGTAGCGATATGACTGCAGAATTGTTAAAGCTACGTTAACATTCCAAATCACATATACATCTGGATACTTTGATGTGATCCCTCATTCGGCTGTATAGCTTTGTTTTTATCCTTAATCCAATCATCCGGTTTATAATTTTATTTTACTGGACTAACTTAAGAATAAGCTAAAGACTCTTCGTTTCTCTTGTTCATAGGGATTAACAAAAGTAATGTGAAGATATTGTTGATGACATTGTCTTTAAGCACGTCGATATGCTCATGGTAGTTAAATGACTACAGTGAATTCATTTTCTGTCTAAAGTTTGGTGTGTCTAGTGGTAGAGAGACCAAGCCACTCACCGCATCAAAATTCTAGCCATTGGGATTGTTGCATCATCATCATAGTGGGTGGCATGGCAAACAAATCCAGTTCCGACTTGGATCATTCGCTAGACTCTCAGTGCATCATTTTTTTCCTTTTAATAATCAATAACGTCTATTTCTTGAACGGTTTTTCTTTTCTTGGTCTTTTTAGCTCTGGGTGTGTGAAAACCTCAGGAGGGCGTCTTCGTTGTCTCTTTCTGCTTTGTCCTTGCTGTGGTGTCGGAGAAGCAGGAATGCCTGACTATGCAGCATCCAGGGCATTTATAGGAATTTCATATCGACACAAAATGTCTTTGAAAGTTTGAAGCAAGACATTTTGCCTATTCTCAACAACGCTTATTTGGGATTTTGTTTGTTGATGATGACATTTTGGAGAAATGCTTTGCCTTGTGTCAAAGCGGTATCTTTCAAAGCGTGCATTCCATCGGTTTCAAAACCGGGGCACCAAACGAAACGCCGACTTCAGCATATCTCCTAAGCCATGTCTTCACTGTCGAGCGATTCCTAGGTACACCGGCTATATGACTTACAGGTCGTTAGAGAATCGTTTTCAAAAATGGAGTTTCACTGTGACTTTCCCTATGGTTAATGAAATATTTTTCCCAGATTTCCTTTTATAGCAATGTTCTCATTGTCGAAATACGACTTACTGACGGGCAAATAGTGAGCATGTGCTAATTCGCGATGAACGTGATAGGTGTTTCCACTTTCTGTGTCATTAGTCCTCGTAGAATCCGCTTTGAAAGGAATGACTCGCAGTAATGGTGCGGATGTGTGTCCCACCACTTTATACTCCACCATATCAGAGTACACAGAGATCAAATTTAGTCATTGGTTCAGTTCTACCGAGAATTGAAAAACTCTGCACAATTCAAATTGTTGGTGATAGTGACATGAGGAGTGGACTATTTACCATCTTGAGGTCACCGCCCAAATTGTCAAACAATTCGGGACAAAATATAATGGACAACGTTTTGTGGTTCGAACATTTCATCAGTAGGCGACGAGCTACTTTATAGTTCTCGAGGGTGACATTTCGTTTCGTTTTGTCCAAGGCATTGCCAAAAAGCGTATTGGATTTGGCAGCAATCGTGTCCACCAGATGTTGACCGTTAAAATATTAGCCTGCGGAAATTTTGAGTATCGGGGGACGCTTGTAGTTTCGTATAGGCATCTACAATTCTGTTTTCATTCACGTATTGTTGCAGATTTAAACGTGTTTTAACTCTCAGTTATGTTTATGATTTGTGTAGGGTGAATCATTTCAACCAAAGCCACTTCCCAATGGGCTTCGTGATCTAATTGGATGACCTGAGGTAATTTGGCCGTGAAGCAGCACAAAGTACTGTGGGGAAACACATTCATGAAATTTTAACTAGGCAAAGTTAAGAAAAAAAATTTTTTATTATTCCAAAATTCTGCTGTCCAAGGGGTCACTGGATGCCAGAGGAGTGTCTAAAAGAGGATTATTGTTGTTGTTATTGTGAATGTTGCGAGGGTGACGAATGTTGGGCGCAAAACTCCCGTTGTTACCATTAGAGTGTTTCAGGGAAGAATTGGGGAGAAGGTAACCGAATCAACTGCTCAGTAAAATGGTCCACAATTATCTCCTTGCTGCAAACTCAAATTGGCAATAGCAGCATCGATGACACAATACAACATAAAGATTTCTTCGAACAAAAAAAGATTTGCATTTTAGACACACATTCTCCACACAACTCCCACAAAGGGTTGCTTATGTCGATCTTGAAGAGAAGAAGTAGGTGAAGGAATTGTCACTGTGGTGGTTGAGGCTGTGATTAAGGGCACAAAGGTTACTTTTTTATATTTAATGACTTGCGAAGAGTCGATCCAAGAGTCAAATTTCTGCGGATATCCTTTCCAATGTATTTTGACTTCTTTGACACGACGTTTTCCCATTTTTCCGGTTCTTCGATCGAGAATGTTTTCGATATCGTACACTTCGTCTTCTATTTTGGTCATGAGTTGTTTTTTTTTTCAAGCAAGTAGAACGTCCCTTTCAACACTTCCTCGTTCAAGTCGTCCAATCTATAGACGGTAGGATGATGGCCACGCACTCGTCCAGTGACACGAAACAATTCGGTGGTCCGGTTGAGTAAGTAACCTTTGTCGAAAATGGCTTTAGTTTTGCCAATGCGCACCCAATCTTCCGTCATCAACACTCCACCTTTCTTTCTTGGGGACAGCCACAATCTGGGACGTACCAACATGCACTTAAAGACGGTCACTTTGTTGTCGGGAGTCACTTGGGTGAGAACATCCGATGCTCTTTAGGTAAGATTGGGTGTACGATTTGACCAGGTGCGGTAAGACGTTGATGTACTTAAGAGTGTGATGATGCGTAAAATATTTCCACATGCGTTCTTTTAAGGTGGGTCGAAAACGTTCCACGATGATAGCTTTGGTTTCGGGATTCTCGGTGGTGAAAAATGAATGTCTCTCGTTTCTTTAATTCTTTAGGAAAGCTTGGTTCAGAAAGCCTTTTACTTTTGTAGGTTTTCCATCGAAGAGGGCGGCGACCATTTTGTTTCAACACCAGTTTTAGAACTCGATTTGGAAGTCAATGGCACGACGCAGAAAAATTTGAAAAAGACGTCGATGACACAAAACAAATATTTGGAACTACAATTGTACGTGTCCAAATGAGATACAGCGGCTAAATTGGTTTACTATTGATGATTTTTTGAAAATTTTCGTCCAATGGGTTTGTGTAAAGTGTACTTTGCTTGTTCTTGTAACCATCTTTGCACTTGAGGTAACCGGACACTTTTGAATCAGGGTTTTGGCAGCACGATACAATTTCGGAACTCTTCCGTAATCTCAGGATGGGATGGTTCGTAGTAAATGCTAGCTAACATATTCGCTATCGGGACCTTTTTTTTAAAATAAATCTCACGCTATTAACGGATGCTACTCATTTCTTCGTGTGGCATTTTTTTGGCTTTTAATGCTTTGCGTGTCCGACGAGCAATAGGTGTCGAAGAGAATGTCTAAATAAGAGTAATCAGTTCTTTTGTCATCACCTTAATTTTCTCTTATAAGCAAGAAGGGGTTGTCATCATCTTTTTAATCCAACAAATTCTGGATGTTGGTGGTGTTAACTTGCGTATATTTTTAGTGGAGTTTGCAACTCTTCTTTTTTTTCTGTCTTGGTTACTGGGGTTAGTGGTGGTGGTGGTAGTGATGGACTTTTCATCATGGTCTTAAAATCTTTCAGAGTCGGTTCAGCTGTTTCATCTAAAACTTTCTGGAGAAAGAGTTGAAGTCTTTGAAACACTTGACAGTACTGTTGAGATTTTCCTTTTTTACAAATCGATGCGATCCATCAACGATTGCAGTTTTTGTTGTATCTGGGACATCTCGGTTAAATGAGGATTAAGAGGCAAATGTCGGATAAGGTATTCTTGCCAGCGATGGAATTCCAGCCATCGTTTGTAGGGCACTAAAATCAGTTTTCGTCTTTCCATCAGATTCCAATGGCCACGTCTGAGATCGTTTTGCCATAAATTTATCCTTTTTTCTTATTGGTCCTTTTTATCTTGGACCAATGGGTAAACACCTCCCAGGAGGCCTCCCAGCATGGCTTCCGCTATTCAATTGACAAGGTATCCCATCAGGAGTAAAAATTCTCCGCGTCGCACTAACAACTTTTTTTTCACGGATAAGTAGTTTCTTTTGAACCATTTGGCGACAAATGTTTTGATGTTCGTCGAAGTGTTCTTTCTGGTGCTTATATACAAAGGTATCGTTTCTTTCAAGACATTCAGACAACATTCGCTCACCGTATCGATGACTTCTTTGAAGGAGATTTGAATTAGTAGTTTTCGCATATGTGGAAGGGATTTGGACAGGACGGACAACACGTCCCAAGTTTGGCTAAACGAGGAGGCAGTCCTTCCCTTTTCTTTCCATTTTTGGTAAGAGAGTGGTGGACTGCACTTCTTTGAGGTTCAGGAGCAAAAAATACAATGAAGTCAATTGCTTGACATGCGTCCGTTCATCTTATTTTTTGGGATGTATTTGTAGATAAAGTTTGATAAGCCAGACTGTTTGAGCACATGTTATACCATTCCAGCGCCCAAAAATTATCCTATTTGGTGGTTCCTCTTTTTCTTTGGACGATGAGGTTTTCTTCTGGGGTAGACGTCGATACTTTGCTAAGCGATTTTCGGATGCGGAGTCAAACGACGAGACTGTCCTTTTCTTTTTCCTTTTCCTTTTTGGACATTTGGACAGGACAAAGACGATGGTGGTGGTGTGCACTTCTTTTAGTTGACATCTTTGTTACTTCCGGAGCAAAATATATCCGCTGATATCCATCGTTTGCAACAGATCATTTTTTTTATAGTGGAATGCGTCGCCACTGATTGTCGTTCCGTCGTATCATTTTCATGGCAGGCATCAAGCACCGTGACTATATCGGGTCAGTTCTTGCTTCAATAAATCCAGCAAATGCCCGATCTCTCCTGGACTTTGATTTTGGGGAAGGTAACTTTGCAGGATCTAAGGTTTCATCGATAACTTTGAAAGTGGGAGCAGAGACAGCAGAGGTAGCCATAGTAAAGGGGATATCAATTTTGAAACGAAGACAGACACGACATGACATTTTAGATTTTTTCAGGACACGTTTATCTCAAAACATTTTTTAAAAATGAATAGGAAAAACAATATAACGTAAAAGCCAAAATGGTTAAGTTCATCGATAAAATACACATCAAAACGATCAAAGTGGAATATAAGCACGTCACTGTACAACATTTTTAGTGACGAATGTGTGGTGTCCTAGTGACAGTTTGTAATGTTCTTAGAGGCTCTACACTTGGCACAGTCACACAGGGGTCCTGCAGACCATTCCATGTCAATGATGGTCCTATCCAGAATGAAGTGGTTTTTCCTCGGTTTCGGATTCTTCTTCTGACACTGTGGATAACAGGTTTAAAAGTTACTTTTTTCACTGAACATTTGCATTTATGATCATAAATCTTGGGCATAGTTTGCCGATTCTTTTGTCCAAGCCTCGAATACCAAGACTTTTCCAGTCATGTACATGTGGCCAGTGAGGGTGTAAGTCACAAGCTACACTCACATCTTCGTAAACATCTTCAGTGTCTAAATGCTGACGAATCTTTTATTCCCATGTAAGTCGACAAGCATCGAGATGAAAGCGGAAGACTTTGAACAGAATTATCCTCTTACATTTAAAGATACTACCCTCTTGTGTTTGGTGGTACTGTGAGGTACATATTGTAAAGAGCCCACAAGGAATAGGGTAAGGCATGGATGACATTAACCATAGTAAAGAGTCCACGATAACGAGTGGCATCGCTTTCGCAGCCGTCGGGTTTGACACGCACATCATCACTTTCCATGGTAGGTATTGTAGTGTTAATAGTAGTAGCCATAGCAAAGTTCCTATGATATGGTACTGAGTAACTTAGGTCACAGCGTATGGCAACCCTGCAATCGCAAAGCACAGCATCGCACACAACTTTAGAATCACTGAACTTGAATAGTGTGTTTGTTATGATTCATCTTTCTCGCTTGGCAATGGTAGTCACAATGCAATATCAGTTTCAGACGTTTTCCCTTTTATATACTGACCAGTGTCCGTACGGTAAAGTGAAGTGGCTGGGAAGCCGCACTCGCTTCTGGTACACGATTGATAAAAGTTTTTTCAAAGGCCGACTGATGATTTGCTGTGTGGCTAAACGTACAATCTTGTGAGGTTGGTAGGTGGTCACTTAAAAATGTTGACTCTATCCAGGCTGTCAGGCCATTTTCAATACTCGGAAGTTCACCACTTGACTGGTGCGATAATTGATAGTCAATCCTTTCACTTTACACTCGGTGTGCACTTCCTCTTTGGGGTACCTATATTCAAAGCCACTAGCACTAGCAAACTTAGAATCTTGTCGTCGGTGTGCTCGTCCGTCCAGGCTCCTAAATGGTCTCCTTCGATGTCAGGGATCTCAGTGACCCAGGCGATAGATGTAGATGTAACCGTGTGTGTCAAACTAGAGCACGCAATCTCCTAACAGTTTAAAAATATAGTAAAATTTTAAGCAAGCATGGGGATGTCACGTAAGCCGCAATGATGATATTTCCAAATTTGTCGGCTTGTAAAAAGTCCAGTTCTTCTTTCTAATTGACCAGGATCAAGTCTTCACGAAGTACGTCTCCGAGTTACGTGCATTTGATCTTGTCGTGAATCATCTAGAAGTTGCGGGTAGGTTCTGTCAAATAATCTGTATTGGGTAAACACGGCCGTTGTGTCATTTTACCCATTAGCAATACAGCATCACTTTTGCAAACTATTATCGACCTTCATTTTTGTCAATGTGATCTAAAGTGATTCCTGTTCCAAGTATTTCTCTTTGAATTTCTTTTGGTTTATGGGAGTGTGGAACCAAAAAAGATAGTCGCTGAATTCTTGTTTCGGTTTCAATAAGGCACCCACGTAGTCTGCGAAAATGGAAAGCGATATTTTGTTCACACGTAAGGATACAGCGAAAACGCGTCCAGAGATTTGATTTCTTCTCCTTTATACTCGTCGGCGTGGCACAGCAAGCAGGTGACATTCGTCCGACCTCCATACAAACTATCATGTGGGCTCAGAGAGTCCACTAGGTTGTAACTTTCCACGATACGTTTAAACACGATTGCTTTTCAAACGGTGATCGTACTCATGTTCCCACATTTCCATCACTTGGTATCCTTGCTGACCTAACTTCAAGCGATGATGACAAGTCTTTCATGGTTGGCTGTTAAAATGATTTTTAATGTACCGTAGAGGGTAACAGATCGGACATCTGTGAAATAAAGATCCCGTTAAACTGTTAAACTCATACACGATCTAGATGTTTTTTAAGCCCCAGCCATCCACCGAATACCTTCCGATGATCTTTTCACCTCCTCCGTTTCAGGAATGTTATATCCATTTGTCTTCCTTGTCACATAAGTACTGAAGCAAGAGTAGGGCTTTGACCGAGTATTGACGTTTGACAAAATTGGTCATATGAGGGCGTATGAGAGCCAGGGTCTTCTCTGACATGAATCGTTTGTGGTACACTAAAGAGCATGTCTTGGCAATTGTGCAGGCCTTTTTCAAAGGATCGATCCATCTATTCTCCATGAATAATTCTCGAAATTTTCCACAGCAGCGCCGTAAAATGTGCAAGTCAGAAAAACAATCCTTTAACATTTCTTCCTGAAAGTCGAAGGGGTCTGAGGCGTGAGTGTAGTACCAATGGTATAAAAGTTCTCGTTGTTCGGTACGCATATTCTCGGAATCGTAGGAGTGAGCATCAGGTAAATGGGGCAGAACGGCATGTTGACTGGCTTTGCTGTTGAAAAAATGTGGAAAATATCCTTTGGCGATTTCTGTCATTCCAAATGTTTTAGGCATTCGACTTAAAGGCATAACCAAGTAACTCATCGAATCTATAAACTGCATTTTGCCCATTCGCATGGAAATGAGCCAGACTCCGTTCAAAGTCACCTTTGGACGTTCGGTGCTTTTTTCCGTATAGTATTTCATAAGAAATTATCCATCGTAGCAGGAGAAAATGTTAACCATCACCGTGGGATAGAGATGACAATCTCTGTAAAGTTCTATGCCATCTTAACTCCACATTTTGTCAATATGGCCTAAGATCCATTAGAGTTCTGCTTCTCTTTGTTTTTTGCTCAGTTCCATTTCTAATGTTGTCCCAGGCTCTTTTCCATTCTGCCGTGTCGTTTTTGTCAGCATACGTTCGTCCCACCAGATGGCATGGGCTAAATACATCTGGTTTTGATGGATGTTAATTCGGACAATGATGCGATTGATGCTAAGAAGGTCGCACACTTTCCTGCGATGTCCGGTGCCTTTGGGAAAAGAAACGTGGGTTATGTGCACTGTCGCTTTTACATCGGTGATGTGAAACTTGTCGTTGGATTGCTGCACGTGTTGAATCTTGTGGATGACTTTCAGAGGTGTCAATTCTGCTGGGCTGATAAACTAGATCCAAACGGGGGACTTCAAACTGTCGTGATAAATGGAAAGTCTCAAGCTGTCGTCTTCTTTGGTTTCACATTGTCGTTTCAGTGTGGTTAACAAAGAATCCCACACATCGATGATGAACTCTTCTGCGTTCACCAACGGTAAGTCTGACTTGAAATCTTTTAATTTAACTGTGTTCGTGTAGGATGTGGTTCTAAATTTTCTAGAAAAGCGTTTATCCGTCTCTCGAATGTGGTAGCAATTTTGACGTGTTACTGGTGGTGGACTTTGGTTTGACGTAGACTCTCTAGGTCTGGATTTTGGCTCACTCGTGTCATCTTCGAAATCGCTGTCATGGATTTGAGTCAAGACTTCAGCTACTGTGCGAGATGATAGGTCACGTTTCTGATTCGTACTTTCTTATCCTTTCTTCACGAAATGACGCAATCATTTTAACTTGATTGCAAAAAGTCAAATGACTACATTTTAAACGCCATGGACCCATATGTATCTCAATGTAAGATCAATGTTTTTCCTATATAAAGGGTCAGTGTCTTCCCTCAAAGTTTTATTTCACTCTCAATCCTAGCAAGAAGATGGAAGAGCCTACACAGATCGAGCTTCTGATCAGAGCTTTGCGAGGTGTTATACAAAGGTTTTCTTCAGAGAAGCCGACGGACTACCCCCCTTCCTTTCGAGATAAAAGTCAAGATACTTGCTATATCTGTCAGACGAAAGAGCATTGGTTTTCAGAATGTCTACAGCGTAGAAGTAAACCAGGCATTAAAAGAAAGGTCAAGATACCTGTTATCATTGTCAGGAGAAAGGACATTTGTATTCAGACTGCCCTAAGAAACAAAAGGAGAAGGGGGAAGAAAGAGGTTCCGAACAGGAAGAAGAGTACACTCCGAAATGGATGAACACATACACGTTCAGAAAGAGAAGAACAGAAGACGAGAAGAAAGAGAGGAAAAAGAGAAAAACCCGTGAGAGTGAAGAAATTCAAAAAGGAGAAGATGAAAAAACGAGGAAGTCTATGAACTTTTTAAAGTGGTGTGTTGTGAAATTGGATTGTCAATTTGTAAAAGAGAATATGCCAGAAAGAAAACAGTGTCTTGGTTTTGATTTTTATAATAAATAACAATTACCTATACACTCAGGCACTTACATACGTCCATCATGGGAAAGAAAGGATCTGAGTTTTATTTCATTTTCTCGAACATTGAGTAGTCTCTTTTCGAGAGAGGTGGGTGGCCATGAAAAGGGTCTGGGTTCGAACCTGCGACCTACCGCATCCGATGTGGACGCTCTAACCACCATGCCACTTGAGCGGTTCTAATTCTTGTGAAGAAAAGAGAAAGTCCACAAAATCCAAATTAAAATCATTCTCATCTGGAAGTTTGACTGTTTTCTTTGAGTGCCGTTGCTATGTCATCACTTTTCGTCTCCACAGTCGGTGCACCTCAATTCATTGTCTTCATATTTTCCGTCATTTTCTAACTATGTCACATTGATTCGCTGTGTACGTCACAGGTAGATCTCTTCGAATTGGAAGACAGACTCCTACTGTGACTGAATTTTGTAACGCATGTTAGGATTGGTGAAAGAACTCAATCCGTTTCGATCTGCTCTTCACAAGATGTGGACTAACCTAGAATAGTCTACCCTGCTATCGTTGATGATGTTCTACCAGGACTATGTATTGTATGTCAAATCATCATGCGTAATTACTCAGACGACAGATACGGCCCTTTGGAAACGAAGAATCTATGTGGAGAGACAAGGCTATCTAAAAAGAGTGTTAATCTACGGTCCAGATGTTAGATCCATGCAATGTCCTCTATGTTTACTGAATGATGTTAACAAAAAATCCAAAGACCATTTTCAGGGCCACTCCATTGACTCGAAAAGATATATATTCTCTTTTGCCTAAAAAAAATTAGTCGATTTTTTGTGCGATAGATTTATGTTCATAAATCTATAAATGTCAATGTATCTAATCATGTGTCCATGTCTATATCTCTATTATCTAAATTGTTAAGGCTACGTTAAAAATACAAATCACACAAACACACACACACACACACACACTCACTGGAGTAACACGTATTCAGGTTAGTAACTTGCAACACTATTCCGCTTGACTGAGGTCAGCCACATGCAACATTATTGCCATTATTTTTCCAGTGTCCAGTACCGTGACGTCAACCATGTTAAAATGTTTTTGTCCCTATAGTGCCTGGACCCTGTTTGTAATGCTAATTCCCATTGTTTCTATAAATCTTGTCCCTATATCCCCAGGGGGTCTTGTAATGTTAATTCCCGTTGTCCCCATATCGCCCCTACACTACTACTATGCTAATGGCTCACGGGATGGAGCATGGGTTTTTTTGCGTGTAGGGAAGGCAAATGGTGCCATACCACGCAGTCCCAGGCTACAATCTCTGGAGGGGGATGCAATAATTCTCACACGCTCTCTTCGAAGCATATGCAGTTCTGATTTTCAAAAAAAGAACAATTCTCTAGGTAATAGTTACCATAGACCTGTCAGGATTCTAGCCATCATGTCCAAACTGTTTAAGAAATCAAATGAGACCCAGTTATCATCTTTTCGAAAACGTTCTCAACAAATGTTTGGGTGCTTTTCGTAAATTCGAGGATGTCAGACGACTTTGTTGTATTTCCATGAAGACTAGAATGAAGACCCTTGACGAAGAAGTTCTGATGGTGTTATATATGACTCCATCTATACCGATTTGCAAGCTAAGGACATATTGTATGTCAGATGGCTGTTAACTCCATGACTCCATCTATACCGATTTGCAAGCTAAGGACATATTGTATGTCAGATGGCTGTTAACTGGAAAGCAGCAAAGTAAGATGTAGTGTGTCTTGAGTAGCTTCAATGAAATTCAGAAAGGGGTTCCTCAGGGGTCAGTCCTCAGACCTGTATTCTTTAGCGTTTTTATCAATTATATTTTTAATTTTGTTAAATATAGTTCTTTATATATATGATTCCCTCATCGGACTTGGACACTAGGATTGACGCTCTTAAAACATTGTCCAGCATTGTGATTGACTGGTTCAAGACGACCAAAATGCAATCCTGAAAAGTTTCAAGCATTAGTTGTTGGTAATTCCTTCAGTATGAATGGATGTACGAGTAAACATTAAGTATCAAGCCCGTATTTTAAACTGTGAAGAAGAAATTGTTACATTTCTATGAATTGACGTTGACTATCAACTGCAATTTTATATACATGTAAAACTATCTTTATAGGAAACACAAGCAGTTAAGATTAACTCTTACTTAAGGCACAAATTCCAAACCTGAAGTTTACAGACATAAGGCTATGTCTCCAGAGACATTTAAAATTCTGACTAGATGTGCTTTAAAATTTTTGTATCATTTGATGTTTTCTATGCAGTAAATACAATTTTAGGTATTCAATTATTTTCGACACCCAAAGACATAAAACCTCAATATAGGGCAAAAGAAAACTCTTAGATGTGCAGGCGATATTCTATGGAATGAGTTACCTAATCACTTTAGAGACCAACTAAATTTTAGTTTATTTAGATCATTAATTTTATCATGGAATGATGAAGACTTTAAATGTAATATCTGAGAATAATATCACCCACTATGCCCCTCCCCCATCATATAAATTCCAACATGTTTAATCATGTAAATGAAGCTGAAAATATGTCACAAGATTCTGTTCAAAATGCTTAGTAAATACTAGCTTTAGTTTCCGACTGCTAACTATATTAACTCTCCCAGCAACGACTGACTCCCCCCTGCAAAACTCCATGTGGGCGGCCATGCCCCCACCCACCTATCCACCCACCCATTCCTGCTATGATGATGACAACTAATATCTGTTTTACCGTGTCCTTTTACTACAGTCTTCCCATCAAATGCCCTACTATTGGCTTCTTTCCTTTTAAGGTTACCACAGTCAAAGTCTGTCACGGTCTACCTAGGTGGACGGATGTTTATCCAACTGACACTAATCCGGTGATTAATCTGTGGACAAACGCCACGAGCAAGAAGCCAAGCGAGACGTAGTCGCCAAAAAGTTCTTTGTGCAGAACAGGGCATCGTAAATTACACCCGGGTGCTAATCCTTTAGTAGGACATCAAAAGAGCCATTTGTAATAAAATGGTAGGCAACTTATATTGACAGTTCCGCTGATTTACAACTTGGGAAAGGTTAGTCCACCGCATCCAATCAGAATTAAGATAGTGGGTGGGCATACCTCAAAGTTTCGAGGATATCAAACTGACTCAATCCCAGAATTATTTAGTAGACCGAGGCAGATTACTAGGTGATTGAACGATTAAGGCTACTCCGAGATACCCACTCGTAAATTTAGCGTGAATCGCAGGGAAAAGATTGCGAGCAAAAAGAAAGCTTCAAGAAGGTAGATATTCGTTTGATTTTTGACTCACACATTGCAACGCCGTAACCGTAAGTACTAATATTATGTTTACGCAATTACTAATAGTATTGTTAGAATGAAGAATTACTTTGTAGAGTTTAATTTGTGTACTTCTTTGAGATTTGCATTGGAGTTAGGAAATGATTGATGTAAGCAAGATTATGAATGTATGTTTGAATATGTTCAGAGCATAGATAGTTGCATATTTATATATTTGTATGATTTGTGATGCAAAATAGATGTGTTGGTTATTATGTACTGATGTCAATCAATTATCGTTGCCTGTATACGAGTAATTGATATCGTGCTTTATGATGTATTATTATGTTATGATTTTACATTGTGTTTACCATTCATGAATGTATGAGTATTTCGGTGGGAATGGATGCGTGACCCATGAAATTTGATAGTCTTATCTGGTGATAAGTTATCCGGGTAGTGTGAGTGTATGTGCCAAGCAAAATAGTATACCCTCCTTGTGTTTTACAGGAAGATTTCCGGGTGGGACAACCTCAGTTAGAAGGAGAGTCCCCAGAGTCTGAGAGAGAAGACTGAAGTAAGACTGTCGGTACAGTCAGGGTCGACGGACTGGATTCGACGGTTCGACGAGGAAGTCGACGGAAAGGGAAGTGGAGGTGGAGAGGAAATTCGAAGGCGTAAAGGAGGAGTGCAGGAGAAATTTAGAGAGACAGATGAGTAGAACCAAGGACAGGGCGAAATTCTCACACTGATTCAGATGATGAAATAGCCACAAAAGAGTCGAGCGATTGGGAAGCTCGCATGTTAAAGTTTTATTATTAATTAAATTGTTTTTATTTAATTCACCCCTTTGTACTTTTGTATTTAATTGTTTAATTTCACCCTTTAGTACTTTTGTATTTAACTGTCGGCATTGCTGAATGGGGGCTCAGAACCATATTCACCTACTTAACTTCTGAACCATAATCGAGCCTGGGTAGGTGCCATACCTAAATAATTATTGGAAACACCCCACCCCATTTTCATATAACCAAAACCATACACGGGTATAAAAATAATTAAACCCCATAACACTCAAGGGTATAAATAACTAAACCCTATCGTAACAAAGTCTCAACATGCTTTAATCCTAAATTGGCGGTTTTGCTTTTAATTTAATGTAAATTTCGATTTAACCTATAATATTATGTAACCTAGCGGGTGGTGATGGTGATGTCCTTCAGATCATCGTAAACTGTGGCTATTTTAGTTACAAATAAAAACTGAATTCCCGTTTAATTACTGCCTTTATAAAATACTTTTTATTTTTGCTTATCTTTTGAATTATGTGCAACGCTGATTGTCCAATTTTATCGACGTAGCACGCTGTGTATGTATGAATAGCAAATCGTATTTAATATACTCTCTTTTTATGTTATGTCGGGCGTTGTAGTTATGGCCTACCTGACTTTGTGCATTTTGTTTTTTTTAAAAAATTGTTTACTGATCCAGTGTATCTTGGTTGAATGTCTAACCTTGTTTACAGATTTAGACTGTTCTGGAGGATAGCATTTGACACACATCATGGTCATTTTTTGTCTTCTGTTTTAATTAAAATTGAGACAAAAACAACAATTTCATTCCAATTTTAAGATCAGTAAGTGGGATTATTTTCAGTTGTGGTCAGATATAATGTGAGAATAATCATTTATCTAAAAAATATTCACTCAAATTACAAAGTGCTCATTGATTATTTGAACTAAATAACCATTTTGGGATTATTGTGAATTCATTCAAAGACATTCCGGATTATATCATTGTGACACGTTAAAACCGTTAGTATATCAACCTATTAAAAACTATTGGTTCATCAGGACACTCAAGATTATTATAATTAATTCACACTACCGAACGTGCTATTGAAATTTTCACTTGGTAACTTTAAGACGTAAACTTATCTGTTGATTTTACTAAACTTGATGGTTTTGCTTCTTTATGTTACTTATCTAATGCCATAGAGTAGTAACTATATATAAACTTTACACACACACGCACGCACGCACACACACGCACACACAGAATACAAATAATATAGCGAATAACAGTCCTCTCAAGTGCACTGGATCCAACAAGGGATAACGTGTGTCAGGGATTGATTACAATAAATGCAATAAACTGACAACGTTTTGCACTGTTTGTTGTCAGTTTATTGCAATATATATATATATATATATATATATATATATATATATATATATATATATATATATATATATATATATATATATATATATATATATATTGCAATAAACTGACAACAAACAGTGCAAAACGTTTGTATATGTATGTATATATATATATATATATATATATATATATATATATATATATATATATATATATATATATATATATATATGTGTGTGTGTGTGTGTGTTTGTGTGTGTGTGTGTGTGTGTGTGTATGTGTGGATACCTTAAGTAGAAATAGCTTTGATAGTAGACTTAAGGTTAACAGTCAACAATTGTTATTTTATTATTATTATTAATAGTAGTAGTATTGTTGTTGTTGTGGTTGTTGTTGTTGCTGTTGTTACCTTTGAGATAGCTCTCACGTGTGAATGGGTTTGTCCTCTCTCTACCATATTTGATTTCCATTTCAATATGTGCATTGTTGTCAAGTTAATACAAACAGGTGATAAAATGTGAAGGAGATATTTATATTCATTTCAAGCAACTAATGGAGCGTAATTAACGAAAGGGTCTATAGGGCCAAGTCTGCGTATTGGCGCTTATCGAGATAGGTGAAAGGTTGCGTTACTCAATTTGGCAGACATTCATATGCAGTCCGATGTCGGTGTGCAGTATAATGTGATAAAGGCATAGGCAAGTTTCACTCATGGAAAGTGGCGCTATCAATAAAACCCAGTCTCTCTCTCTCTCCCTCTATTCAATACAGTTCGAATGTTGGAGGAAATCTACACAACTGATCGCTAGCTGTAGATAAGGATATATGTGTATTGGAGCTTTAGTGAAAGGTAAAATGAAGGAGTGGAGTGTGTGACAATGTTCCATTTGAAATATCCACGTTTTCGTGGTTTCTTCACGTGGGAAGAACTTGGGTAAGTAATCTTTGACAATATGCGTTAGAAAATATTTGACTTAAAACGTTTATTAAGATAATATCAGATATGGATGCTTAATTTCGTAATAGTCTAAATAATTAACAAAATGAGTGCCATCAACGTCTACATATTTATCCTTTTAAAAAAATTGACAGCGATCCGTCAGTCCATTCACAGGAGTCTGGCGTTTTCAGAAAAGTTCGATGAAATCTCTGACAACACGTACTATAAAGTAACTTGGAATTTATAGTACCGATAAAGTGATTTTGTGTTGCCAGAGATTTCATCGAATTTTATTGATAAAACGTCAGACTCGTGTGGTTCATTTTAAATGTAAGGTTGTATGCATCCATGAATCGTTGTAATTTGTTTGTTAAGAAAAAAAGAAATTTCACAATCCGTGTTCAGGGTTAAAATCAACTTAAATAATGATCTTTTCATGGTAACTATGTATTAACTTCCAGTAACATATTGTCATTTCGTTTCAATTGTTGATATTGCATTACACACACACACACACACACACACACACACACACACACACACACACACACACACACACACACACATATATATATATATATATATATATATATATATATATATATATATATATATATAGGTAAAGCAATATCATCAATTGGAACTATGAACTATATATATATATATATATATATATATATATATATATATATATATATATATATATATATATATATATATATATATATATATATATATATTGACCACTTTCTACATTTATGTCCCTGTACATATACATATAAGGACCACTTTCCAGCATCCATGTTGGCTAATAGTTGCTGTCTCTAGATCAAGTAGATATCTTTTGACATTACTGGTATTAAGCATAGATCTACAAATTGGTCTATTGCTGTCTTCATCTCACTTCAGACCATGACCACCCCATGTGAATAGAACCTAATATCAGGATACAAGCATATAGAGTCCTAATGCTATTTTATAATATATATATTTTTTAAAATGTGATAAAAGAGCAACATTTGATAACCAAAAGTGTTACAGGTAAATTTGAAGGCAGGCTTGACTGTATAAAGTGGATGTGTCTGTTATTTATCAAAAGGAATAATTATGGGGGGGGAATGACAACCCCATCAACCCCCTCAATCCCAAGACCCTCCAAAACTTTCTTAATAATGAAACAGCACTTATTCAGTATTTGCAAATATAACGTCTGCCAATACATATGTGTCCACATCACAGATAACATTGCCAGGAATTCACTCATATCACATCAGATATAAGGAACTAACCATTTAATTCTGGAGGTGGAGGGGTGGAGGTTTTTATCCAATAAGAGTATTACTTCTTCGATTACATGTTAGTTTTGTTTGTGACCAAAATGATGGATAGATTAAAGTCTTTTTGTCTTAAAATTGAATAAATAGATTTTTTTTCAGTTTAAAAAGAAAACCCCTATCCATCTTCCTCCACCCCCCAGAAACCAAATTTTCAGCTCAAAACCCAAAATGGAGAGCAGACTTAAGGATTCATAAAATAAAGAATGAATATTCATTGTGAAAACCTAAAAACAGTTGCCTACAAAACTTTGGTACTCCCACATCTGGAATACGTGTCTTGGCAGTCTGGTTCCTTCATACACAAATTTTGTCTATTAAATTGAATCCCTCCAAAGTCATTTTTGCAAGACCATACGAAGCCATAGATAAGCATCCAGCACTACAAAGACTCTACTGTCTGTAATTTTAAAAATGACTTGACCAACAAAGAATGACCCCACCGGATTTATAAATTTAAAAAGAACTAATCCCCAAAGAAAACTATTTGCACTGAAGAGACAATTAAATAGTTATCATTATCCTGTCCACTGATCCATGCTTCTTCAGATAACTGTATATACTTTCAAATAAGTCTCATCTAGCTGTAAACAACATAGACACAGATCTGCCATCACACAATACACCTGCAGATCATTGTCCATATTGTATGTTTTACCTATTAGTCTTTACAAGCTGTATATACCCATTATGAAGTAGCCAATCTGTCTATGCAGTTTGCAATTGGGTCAGACTTATAAGTGGGTATATATTGTTCTGCAGATACTTTTTCTTCTCCAGCAGTGTCATCCATTGTAATGCTTATCTGATGACTTACCATATATAATCACTTATAAGTTTAGTTAAACTGCCAACAACAAAGATCCTGATCTGCCATAACATACTATTCTTGTAGATCAGGGTCTGTATTGTTTGTTCTACTGATTACTCCTAACAAACTGCACACACACTTCGATCTGCCAGCACATTATGCTGCAGTAGATCTGGGTCTGTGCAGTGTGCAGTTTGCAGTTGGACTCACCTTATAAGTAAGTATATAGGGTAGTTGGATAATAAAGACAGGGATAATTCCAACAATGAAATTTTGGCATCATCATTTCCAGGACTGGAATTTTATTTTATCATTAACAGAATATTTATGGGAATAATTTAACATCTAGGTTCTAGTTGCTAACTTGTCCTTTTTCACTTATACAAGTTTTGTTTCAGTTTTTGACATGATGTCACTTTATGGAAAATTAAAAATTATTAAAAAGGTTTGTGTAAAACAAATTAGCTACTAAATATTATCTGGATTTGTGTATAGTGTAAACCAAATTAACTACTCAATATTATCAGGGTTTGTGTATAGTGTAAACCAAATTAACTACTAAATATTATCAGGGTTTGTGTATAGTGTAAACCAAATTAACTACTAAATATTTTCAGGGTTTGTGTATAGTGTAAACCAAATTAACTACTCAATATTATCAGGGTCTGTGTATAGTGTAAAACAAATCAATTGTTCTTTGTACAGAAGTCAATTGTTCTTTGTACAGAAGTCAGTTGACCTTTTTTGTAATTGTAGTGTGTTCTTGGGATATGAAAAAAAATCTTTCTTAGAATCCTTCCCTAAGATGAAATCAGGAATCTGCAACCAACAAATGTGTTAGTTTGCTCATTTAGGATGATATAAATTCAGGTGCATCATGTAATCTATGGAGAGGGATTATTGTGATAAAGTCCCTATGATAAACGTTGCCTAACAGACACTGATACCAATCAAAACCACCCAGCAAGTGGTGAATGTGTTAATCACACCAGATCAAGTAGTCAAAAACAAGACCAGTGGGACACCTATGCATTTTTCACTACATATAAACAATTTTAGATATTTATTATGTCAATATTTTTCATCTAATTTTCTTTAATTTCTTAGGTATGCTTAAATAGACTTATCCGTTTCATTGATTTTTTTTTTTTGAAAGAAGAAAAATTGTTATTGCATATACTTACATATCAGTTGGATCAGACCTAAAGCAACATAGACCCAGATCTGCTGTTGTTTAATGTGCTGGCAGATTTGGGACTATGCTGTTGTCAGACCCAACTTACTTAAAAAATTAAGTAAGAAATACGACTTCAATCCCTGATCTGCCTCGGTTAAGGTTAAAAAATGACGTTGTTTTAGAAGGCCTGAGTTGGCAGAGTATATATACTCTCACCTTTACAGATCACCAACATCTCACCTTTGTCTGCATGGCTTCTAGTCTTTGGCGCATCAAGAGTGGATAGTGCCAGTAGCGTTTTGTGGGTTGGTGGTTCTTTCCAGGGTTTTTCAGGTTTCTTCCTCCCAAAAAATATACTGCTGCCAATGTATAGCATAATATGTTGAAAATAGCATTGAACTCATAACAACCACATCACATCATTCTTTAAAACTTTACATAAAATTGCTTTTAATTATCTTCTGACATGTCTTTTTTGCTTTTATATTATTTATCAAATTACAGTTACAGTAGAACCTGTCTTGAAAGACCACCCCTTCTGCCAAAAAGTAATGGTCTCTCAAGACAGGTGGTCTCTCATAACAGGGGTCTCACAAGACAGGTTTTACTATACAAAGATAGAAGGTATGCTTAGGCAATTATCCATCATTTTGCGATTATAAATGCAGCTACCTAAAAAATAAAATGCAATATAGTGGTCACAGACCACATCTGTGCTGAAATGTCTGAAAATAACATCTAGGAAAGAACTGTGCTTGGATTGTTATAGCAAAATTTTTGTAGTAAAAAAACATTCACTAATAATAATGTTACAAAATTCGCATTAATTATATCGTTATTGCTTGGTTCATGTTATGTATTACTAAGCACTTTCTTCTACAGGTGCCTGGCCAGAGCCTTAGGGGTAAGTACTGTCACCACTAAATGCATTATTACTGTAAATGTCAAGTTTGAAGTGTCATTAAATTTGCAGTTGAAATAAATTCACTAACTGAAAATTTCAGATTGTATTCACATGATCTGACACACCATAAACTTAAACTTGCATTGTGCTGTACTCCCTGACTTTTACCTTCTTCAGTAAAAGGTAGTCCATTTTATTATACTAAAATATTTATGCATCTCATATCATTTAATAGTATTATTGTGTACAAATACTTAAGTATAAGGTAGTCTCTTATATAAGGCAGTTATAGCCTTGTATTCCATTTTATTATATAATAGTAATATTATCTACAAAATACCTCAATATAAGGAAGTCTCTTTTGTAAGACATGTATAGTCATGGACTCTGTTTGGATATTAAATACATTATGTATAAAACATCTCAATATAAGGCAAATCCTTTTTATAAGGCAGGTGTATGTATTGGTCCTATTTCATTATTATGAGGGAATTAGTGTTACAGTGAGAGAATTACAGTGAGAGAATGCAGTGTTATAGCGAGGGGAGATGCATTTGTTATAGTGATAGGAGACGCTGTGTAATAGTGATGGAATAATTCATTTTTTCTGAATTATCAGTGTCTTTGTTAAATAATAAAAACATTTTAATCTTTGATCCATTTTGTTTAAAAAATTTCTGAATTTGACACTTTATTCATTTTTTCTTGCATTGGAAATTGAAAATAAAATAAGATGGTTACCAATAATTAAACTGAGCTAGTTTACCAAATACATACATAAATTTAATTTCATCTTTATATTTTTCAAAACATTCCAGTTTACCAAACAAACATCTTTACTTTACCTTCTTATATAAGATTTTTATTGAAAATAATTTTCCATTTTTCTGGTGAAAATTGTATCATGCACAAAAAGTTTTCAAAATTTGGATGACATGAGATATTATGATTTACAGTTCCTGCCTGTCATTTTCTGTGTCTTATTAAGATTGGGTTGGATCTCATTTTTATGACCCCAAAAATGACATTTTTGGCTGGTTTTTTAAATAAAAAAAGTTTATATTAAGGAAAACAATATTTATAAGAGATATTCATTTGTTTTTACAATACCTGAATTTTCTATTCTTTATCAAAGATAGGTTTGTATTGATTCACTTATGGGAATATACATCAGGGTATAGATAAAGCTTAGAGAAAAATCCAGACTGAAAGTGAATTGACCACATACTGTTACCAAGGGCTGAAGAGCCGCATTTAGAAATATTTACACAACTGACAACCCTGGATAAACTTTCTGAAGTGGTAAAGGGGTTGATTGATTGAATGATTCAAACACTAACAAAGTAAATCCCCAATCAATGAATTTTTCATTTTGTTTGGCAGCTGCAATGCCAATGTATCTAACAGTAAAGTAAACAGATTATTTGGATGCATTTTACCAGCCTGATTACACCCCTCACCTAGGGATATGCTAGGGTTAATGGGTTGTATACATGCATTTAAAAGGTAATGGTAATGTTAGTGCTACATGTGCATAGTATGTTTACAGAAATTAATTACGTTATTGAGAAGGTTTGAAAAGTGAGAAGGCTGTTTATAAATTAAACAAAAAAGCTTGTAATCATCAAATTTATATTTAAAATTATTCTTGATCATATTTTTGTCAGCAATTACTTGATATCTTTAAATTATTATCCCCATGCTTGTTTTGCATTGCAGGTTGGACTGTTGTGATACCGTTTACCTTTCTGTGTCTCATAGTCCATTCATTCATTAGTCTGCTTTATTAATAATGTCTAACAGACTCACCTGTGCTGCAAGATGGAAATTTGAATAAATTTGGTTTGTGCAAATATTGCTAAAAAAATGTTAAGAAAATATAATAACATAAATGAATAAGAGAGCAAAATTTGATTTATTCCATGTATTTGTAATTTATTTATTAATAATTACCCTAGCCACACCCCTAATTTAAATATAATGCTGTGGGAAATATTTACTTTGCATGTCTTTTACAGGTAAATATACTGACTTTCTACCTTTGGGAAAATTAATTAGGATGGCCATTAGCTGTTATTTAGGCAGAAATACTCTTCATGCATTTTTAGTGGCTTTAAATTTACAAGCTTTCGGTGGAGTAAATGTTTGTGTATGTTTATTTGACCTTTTCAGTCATAAATTATTTTCAGAAGAATTGTTACATTTACTTCATGGCATAGATATCAAGTCATAATGCCTACAATGTATATAATTTACAACCAGGTATTAATAAATTTCATAGTTATGTGTACATTTCTATATTTCCTAGTTATGTTTACATTTGTATATTTCCCACCCTGATGGCCTAGTGGTTAGAGCATCCGCCTTGGATGCAGGATGTCACACGTTCGAACTCCAGCTTAGTCATACCAAAAACTTATTAAATTAACATGGTACTTACAGCTGCCTCACTTGGCATTCAGCACTAAGAGGTTAGTGTTAGGACTGGTGTCAGGATATTGTGACGGGATGGGACATGATGCTACATGTCTGTGGAATGAATCCCCATGCTTGACACTACTGTAAACTGCCACACTGCAGACATCATAGTGATATGACTGAAAAATTGTTAAATATCTAAATCATAGTGATATGACTGAAAAATTGTTAAATATCTAAATCACACACACACACACACACACACACACATGTATTTGTATATTTTAGTCTTTTAATTTCTTTGAATTTACTTAGTTGGCCCTGGGTCACAGAGTGGTCCTGGGTCACTGAGTGGTCCTGGGTCACTGAGTGGCCCTGTGTCACCAAGTGGCCCTATGTCACCAAGTAGCCCAGTGTCACCATGTGGTCCTGGATCACCAAGTTGCCCTGTGTCACCAAGTGGTTCAAGGTGCTCATCTTTACAGATCAATCATACATCTCACCTCTGTCTTTGTGAGTTTGAGTCTTGGCTCAATTAATGTGGGTATGTGAGAAATTTTGCCTGTAGCTCTCTGTGGATTGGTGTCCTATGTCTTCCTCCACTGGCTGCAATCTATAAACTATCATATGCTGAAAAATGGTGTTAAACTCCACAAAAAGCAATCATTACATTTTCTTATGAGAATTAAACTTTACTATGTTGCCATTTAATGAATGTGTGCATGAAATGTGTGTACATTCTAATTTTATATAAAACATTATATTTGCCAGTATATAAAATTTTACAGATTTGGGGATGAAGAAACAACAGTCTAACTGCAAACTGCACCAATTTAGATCTGCCATTTGATAACAGATTTTGGATCTGTGCAATTTGTTAGGAGTAATCTGTACAATAATAGACCCTGATCTGTCAATGTATTATGTGCTTGCAGATTAGGATCAGTGTTATTTAAAGTGAACCTGACATATAATCTAGTACAAACAGTAAAAACAAATACTGGTGAAAGTAATTACATGTTTATTGTTCTTTAGATATGGCAAAATGAGCAGCTGTAAAAAATGTTAAACAGAATTGATGAATTGCCACCTAAACAGGGTTATTAATGCGCCTTAAATTTGACAACTAGATTAGAGTGGGGTTAGGCTTATCTCTGATTTCAAGTGGTTGGTCTTCTGTGAAGACAGTATGAAAGGAGAGAAAATCTGATCTGTAAAACATTGTCTACCTTTAACACCTAAGTAAACTGCAAAGCATTGGAAACAAAAATATTGACAGAATTTATTTGTTTACATTGAAAATAAATGTAAACTATGCAGGTGGGTGTAACTTTGAAGTCTCCTTCTTGTATCAGCTCCAAATGGATTTGAGTTTTTTTTTTACCTGTGAAACATACATGGGATTGAGATATTTTCTAATTGGTTTTATTGTTAGTGGAGAAACCAAATTTGGTATGCATGATGCTTTTTATTATAGAAATGTTTGACCCTAATGAGAGAAAGACTAAAATAATCATAACATCCACAGTTATCTTCAATTTTTGACATATGAGCCATTAGTGCTGATAGGGATTTGGTCTTCTTGTGTAATGGTAGCTCCCATACATGGAAGTGCAGGACTGCATTTGGTATTACACGCAGCTTTAACACAGAGGTCTTAATAGTCTGCAAGGTTAGTTGACAGAGTAACTTGTGACACCCATCATACCCACCACCTCGATTATTTCCCATTCTCAAAGTTGACTGAAGATACACAAACCTCCATTTTTAAAATGATTCACCATAAGACTCCAGTGGCATCACAACAACATGCACAACTGAGAGACATAAGGGTAAGCTCAACCCCATTGTGGCCAGGCTGGGTCTCTATAGTTTCTTTACTTCTGTAAAAAAAGAAAAGAACTATTGCTCCTTAAGGTGAGGAATGCATAGAAATAAAATAAAAATTTGTTGTCATGATTGTGTTAGTTTCTGGAACACTGTTGCTATGCACAGTGATGAAACTTCTTATGTGGATAAATTGTTGAGGTATACTGCTCCTTGCACTATCATGAAACTTTACACATGAATGCATCCTAATGAACACTAAAGCAGAACATCATGATGTAGGTCATTGTTACCTATATTTCATGCTCCAATGGTCACATATATCTTCTATGTTTAAGTTGCTTTCTGGAACATTGTTGCTTTGCACAGTGATGAAACTTCCTATGTGGATAAATTGTTGAGGTATATATACTACACCACACTAACAAAACTAAGCCACCTTGACTTACCTTTCATGGTCAAGCGATAATATGTACATTTTTTTTGTTTAGGTTAGGTTTCTTGGACATGGTTTCTCAGTAATGGAAGGTATTATTCCACAATATCAAAGTAGGTCCCAGTTTGATCTGCTTGCTTTGAACATAAGTGATTATGGCTATGATGTTTATGTGTCTTTCTTGAAACCTTTAACTTGAACAGACATCAGATTATGTACTATGTAAGCATACATCCTGAGAAGTACTGAATCACCATTTCAGGGAATAGATAGATCATCCACTTGGTTTATCTTCATCACTACTTTGTATTGATCATCAAGGATACCAACAAATAAAAACCTCATTTGTCTGAATAAATATGTGCCATCTTCATATAATCATATTTAAAAATTGAGTCCCAAAATCTACAACAATAAGCAGAACAACAATAACAACAAGATCTACAACAATAAGCAGAACAACAACCCTTGGTTCTCATAGTCTGTGGGATGGACAAATCTGTTATTGGAAAGCATTAGGAACAATTTTAAAAATCTGATGGAGGAAGTGAAATATCCTGACAGATTTTAGAATTTTCTCTTGATTATGAAGGAAACATCCATGTTTAGGTCATGAAAATCTTTATTATGGATAAGTAGGACATTTCCATATGTGCTCAGTTTATTTGCGCGTCAAACTGCAAACTTAAAAAAAAATCCAGATCTGCAAAAGCATAATACATCTGCAGATGAGGGTCTATATTGTTTGTTTCACTGATTGCTCCTAACAAACTGCACAGAACCCAATCTACCAGCACATTATGTGGCAGATCTAGGTCTGTGCAGTTTGCAGTTGGACATATTAGATAAACAAGTACATACATTAATTCACATTAAAGCTTACACTCTTTTCAGAATACATGTATATCACTGCCATAAAAATATTTTAATCCCATTGTAACCTAAGCTTTTTGTTCACTTTCTCTCTGATTACATGAGAATCTTGAATGGGTTTTTTTTTCTGTTGTTCTCAATGAATGAATTGAATCCTGTGATAAAGGAAAATGGATAATGGAACCAGACTAACTGTGGTAGCTCAGATGCCTAAAGATAAATACATTGTGACATCTACATTTTGTTGTACCAATGAATGTAAAGAAACCTGAGAGTTTTGTCTCCAGCATGCTGAGAGCAGACGCCATGCACAATGCAATCTAAATTAAGTATCATAAAGCTATCAAAGAGTATGGTTTTATCCAGGTGGCATTTTACAAATTTTACAACCAGATTTATAGCAGTGTGCAGCCCAGAGACCTGTGTGGCTGAAGTGGTGAAAAGGTTAAGAACTTAATCCCTTGTAAAAGCCAGGAATAGCCCTGTTTTGTTGACTAAATTACCTAAATTTGTTTTTGAATTTTGACCTAAGTAAATAATTTTTATACCATGTTCCATTTGGTACTGTATGATTTGCACTTGAGATGGATGACTCCACATACTTGTACATACATGTACTTTGCTCATTTATGGTGATTGTCTTGGTTGATTTTAATTCTGCAGGAGTTAGCTTATGATCCAGCCATCATTTGTTTAGTAATTTAAATCAAACAAATGTATGTAGTTCTGCAAATATTACCCTCCAGAGTCAGATTTTATTGGTAATTAGATTTTCTGCCAGATCACAGCTATTTAAAGTAGTAAAGATTAATCCATATTGTATCCAGGTCAATTTAATCTGGTTAGATTTTACAGATCAGTTTAAAGTACTGCTCAATGTATTTACCGTAAAATGTTATTAACATTGTTACAGTTGGCTTAAATAGGAGAATTTTAGAAAGTAATACATGCCCTTGTGAATAAATAATAATCAAATATTTCTTTAAATCTGCAAGCAACTTTTAATCATTATTATCAGTTTGTTTATTCAGTATGCTGAAATTTCACAAGAATCCATTTCTGAAGTACTGTTAATTGTACAGGCCTGTTACTGGTATCCAAGTCTCAATGATGTCCCTGCAGCTGACAGCAGAGGGGTATCTTGATTTGGTCCCTCTGTATGTCCATCCATTTTTTGATTAGTCTATCCAGAGAAAATTTTTATTGTTATTGTGCAAAAAGATAGTTGAAATTAATTGATGGATGTTTGTTAGTATGTGGATGGCCTGAATAGAGTTTAAGACCATTGCAGTAATTTTTCATCTTGTAATAAAATTTTTCATTTTATGGTCTTTTTCTGAGGAAAACAAATTATTCATAAACTACTCAAAGTTGACAAATGAAATTTGGTATGTATATTTGTATGCATATGTAGGTGACCTAATGAGATTTTGATGCCATATTAGCTATTTTTCATTTTTTAAAATTAATTTTTTTAATTATGCTGGCTTTCGACTCTTGTCTGCAGTGTGAGTATGTGTTTTAAAAAGCACAAATTTAGTTGCATGTACAATTTATCAAGTATATATCTGGAAATTATATTATTATCTTGTATATAACCTCATGTCAAGTTACAAATACAATTTATCAAATACACTTAAACCTGTCTGGAAATGTTATCATTATTTCATATCTAACCTTATATCTAGTTAGATATGCAGTTTATAAAATACATTGAAATACATTGAAACATGTATGGAAAGGATATCATTACCTCATATCTAGTTAAATATACAATTTATCAAATACATTGAAACATGTCTGGAAAGGATATAATTACCTCATATCTAGTTAGGTATACAATTTATCAAATTCATTGAAACATGTCTGGAAAGGATATAATTACCTCATATCTAGTTAGGTATACAATTTATCAAATACATTGAAACATGTCTGGAAAGGATATAATTACCTCATATCTAGTTAGGTATACAATTTATCAAATACATTGAAAAATGTCTGGAAAGGATATAATTACCTCATATCTAGTTAGGTATACAATTTATCAAATACATTGAAACATGTCTGGAAAGGATATAATTACCTCATATCTAGCTGGATATACAAATGTATCAAATACATTGAAACATGTCTGGAAAGGATATAATTACCTCATATCTAGTTAGGTATACAATTTATGAAATACATAAAACATGTCTGGAAAGGATATAATTACCTCATATCTAGCTGGATATACAGATGTATCAAATACATTGAAACATGTATGGAAAGGATATAATTACCTCATATCTAGCTGGATATACAATTGTATCAAATATATTGAGACCGACCTGGAAAGGATATTGTTATCTAGTCAGATATACAGCTATATATATACAATTTATGAAATACATTAAAACCTTGCAGGAAAGGTTATCATTACTTCATATTTAGTTAGTTATACAATTTATCAGTCAGTGAAACTTGTTATGCAAGGACATTATTTCCTCATAAATAGAATTCTAAGAATATGATTGGTGAGTTATCAGCAAGTGAAATACCATATTTCTGCTACAAATTATTCTAGTAGGAGTAAGAACTCTAATGAGGTCATTACTAGATCATTTCACTTAAAAGTTGGGTGTAAATTAGTTACCTGATAGATGGCAATTCATGGGCAGCATTATAATGAGGTAGTATTGTATAATGTACTCATAATAAGGCAGTGTCGCCATGAGTACACTCTATGGCTCCCATGGGCAGCATTATAATGAGGCATTATTGTATAACGTACTCTTAATAAGGTAGTCTTGCTATGAGTACACTCTATGGCTCCCATGGGCAGCATTATAATGAGGTATTATTGTATGATGTACTCATAATAAGGCAGTCTCTATATGAGTACACTCTATGGCTCCCATGGGCAGCATTATAATAAGGTAATATTGTATAATGTACTCATTATAAGGCAGTCTCACTATGAGTACACTCTATGGCTCCCATGGGCAGAGTGTATACTATGGCTTCCTTTAAAAGCATTATGACAAGGGAACACTGTATAATGTACAGTGTACTTTTTTATAAGGTGATATCACTATTAGGCAATACACTCATGATGCTATGGACAGTGTTATACTGAGTGAATGTTGTAGACAGATGCTCTTGATACAGATTTGAAATACATAAAAGTGAAATTGTCCAAAAGGGATTTATAAATGATTTGTCTTGTACATAAACATATTTTGTAAGAATGGTTTCATGGTAACTGGTTCCATTAATTTGTTGACAGCAAATTACTTTTTTAATACATTTAAATAAATTTCAATTCATAACAGCTTTTTTGTTAGAAATATTCCACATGTTTAAAATGAAATATGAAGACATATGCAGAATGTTTAATGAATGTGCCAAATTTACAAATTTAATTTTGACAGTTTTATTCTTAATAAAGGCATTTTGTCACAAAATAGTATGCTCAAACCCCTTTCTCAACCAGTCCCAGAAAAACAAAATACTTGTTTCAGGCTCCATTTGCAACCACATCATGAGAAAATAAAATCTGTCACATATACCAAGGCAAGGACTTGACTAATGTTTTAATAAAATTTTTCGTCTTTACATTTTTAGAATTTGAATTTTATTTGGCATTGCCATCATGTAGTCATTATTGTGCTGATTTGCCACTAAATACTAATACATCATATTAGAGAGCTCAAGAGTAAGTATGTTAATGGCTGTCATTGCTTGTAAATGTTTGTTTTCCTAGGTGTCCTGGTGCCATAAACATGGCAATAAATGATGAGATTCTCATGGGGTGGGCTGATATATATACTGTCTTTAAACAGATGGTACTCTATGTATTTTTATGATTTTACCTGTTAAAACATTCAGCTAATTTAAAGAGCTCTTCTGCAAGTATAAAAAAGTGATATTACATGATTCCCACTGGATGACAAAATATCATGTGATATTACATGATTCCCATTGGCTGACAAAATATCCTTTGATTTATATGAATCCTATTGGCTGACACATCCTGTGATTTGCAATAGTTCATGATCTTGCACTGCTGTGTCATTATATTTTGTTAGGCCTTGTTCATTTGAAATGCCATTTTATTATACCGAAGCTAGTTAAATTTAAAAACTTTTGTACTAAATCATATAATAAAATAGTTGTGGACCTTTTTGTTTTTATGAATTTTAAATTTATGAACAATTATACCTATCATGTTGACATTAGGATGTAATATTTGGTTTACTGGTTCATAATACTTTATTTTCACTTCAGAAAGTTCAGTAATTGTATAATATTTCCACAGAAGGCTGAAATCACCATATTAGCTTTTATTATATGATCATTTTTTTTTTTCTCCGTTAACTTTAGATTGTCAGAATCGTTCAATATTCCCCGATATTGAACACCTTCATATTGCACTCCTCGCACTTGAAGCACGTGAGCATATGGTACGCTATGAAATTAAAAGGTCGGTGGGAGGAGATGCGCATGAATACTATTATTGTTTTTTGAAGGAATCTACGATTGTAAACTTTATTATTTTAATAATAATAGTAATAAATTTTATTATTAAATATATTTGGTAGTGAATTTTATTATTATGTCATTGGTTCTGAAACAAAAATGAGCATATAAGAAAAAGGTTACTGCATTTGAATGGAAAAATATAAACTCGTTTTGTCGGATGGATATACTGTACTCCCAAGGTCATACAGATACAGTATAGCCATCCAAAAAACTCGTTCATATTTTCTCATACAAATGCACTAACCTAAAAGTATAATGTGCATCCAACTCAAAATAATCTAAATTATGTTGTATACAATTAACTACCTCTGGTAAGGTGAAAATGAAGTTTTATGAACAGTAACCTGTCATTGCATTTAGCTGTGAACTGTGCAAACCAGACATGTCATTGTTAAAGGTTCTGCAGTTTACAGTCATAAAAAGAATGAACTGCTTAAATTTTGACCTTCTGGCAATTTATTTGATTGAAAGTCTGATTTAATAAATGGATTTAATTGAAATTTAAAAATCATTGATGTGATAATTCCCATAGGAAATTTTCCATGTGGATTGGATATTATAACAGATATTTCATCAAGGACATTTTTATTCTATAGCTAAACCATTGTTATGGATTTCAGTCTGTTCACATTATGGAAACATTGTGGATTCCTTATGTACTCCATGAGTACTGTACATTATCCATATTAAATTTCAGTATAGTAAATATGAAAACTCCGTAAAAACATTTGAATATTTTGAATATTCCATAAAGATTACAGCAATAGTCCATATAGAATACAGCCATATTGCACACAGTTCATATGGAATGCTTTACTACATTTAGAATATTACAATATTTTGTATCTTTTTTCACATTGGCTGTTTTTGATTAACAATGATCCAAAAAATAATAGAATCAAACAAAATCTGAAAAACCCGTGAATTGTTAATATGAGTAATATTTTACTCGCAATTGCAATAGGTTAGCATGAAAAGAATCACATTTGATTTGCAATACATTTTTGGCAAGAACAAAAAAAAACCTGGAACAAAGTTTTTTCCTGTCAAAGAACTTTAGCAGAGATAGAAAAATTAGATGAGTGCAATTGTAAATATAAACAAGCAATGAAATAAAGTACCAGAAATACTGGGAAAATTAACACAATGGCTGAAATATGATACAGTAGAGGCTCTGATGTTCACTTTCTGTAATGAGCATTCTGAGCAAGACAAAATCTTCATCGACCTATCTATAGATAAAGCGTAATCTTGATAACGCTATCAACAAATAAATCTTAAACTCGATGGGATTATCTACAGATAAATCTTAAACTTGATGGCATTATCTACAGATTAATCGTAATCTTATTGGCATTATCTAAAAATTTATCCTGATCTTCATGATGTTATCTGCAGATAAATTAGTCATTCATTTATTCTTAGGATTTATTAAATCAAAAGTTTAAACAGTTATATAATAACATTGTCAATACTGTAAAGTCATGTTATCTGTGAAGTACAAGTTAGAACAATTATATGAACAGAGTCAATACTGAGAAGTCATGTTATTTGTGATGTAATCCAGTGAGTTAATTTATTCATTTATTGTACCAGTACTGAAATTTAAAAAACAAACAACCAAAATGAACCATTCTGACTTGTAGCAAAGTTCAAACAAGCTATAGAATGAATTCCTTGACACCAAATTTAAGGTGAGGAACTTTCTCCAAAGTCAGATCTCAAAGCTATACATGTATATCTCTATGTTATAAATACATATTTATTTATTTAAACAATGGAAAATTAAATGTTTATATGCAGTCCAAATTGCACCTGGGCATGATCAAAGTAGGAGAGTATTGTTTCTAGGTTATAACTTAATGCAGATCTCAAATATTCCTTTTCATCACTACATACATTGTTTTTGGCACCGAAGAAAAGGAAAAAAAAATCAGCTTGCAAAATTATATTTCTGCTTGCTATCCTTGATGAGTTACTGTTGTTACCCTTACTGCAATTTTGGTTACAGGAAAAAGGTACTTCAGTACTTTTTAAAACATTCTAACACTACATTACAGCTTTGTGTTTTTCTTGTTTATAACTTAAATAAGATGTATGCATGCCATTGATACTTGCTTACATGTCGAGTCCAATTGCAAACTTCGAAGACCCAGATCTTCTGTTGCATAATGTGCTGGCAGATCTTGGTCTGCGCTGTTTATTAGGAGTAATCAGTAGAACAAAGAAGAAGAACCCTGATCTGCATGCACATTATGCTATGGCAGATCAGGATCATTGTTGTTTGCAGTTTGACTCAACTTGAAAGCAAATATATATGGTAGGTTGAAGTTTGTGCTTTAGGAAAATGAAAGAATTATGAATAATAAGCCACACAAGGATTAGGCAAGAATGTATTAAGGGCAAACATTTAATTTTTAGTGGATAGTTGGGCTAATGAATGACCCAAATGCCTCATCAGCAGCCATCAAAATATATTAGCAGAAAATGTCTTTGGAAGAGAAACATAATAGATTTAACTTAAAAAGTCCAAAATGAAGATAATATTGGAGAAATATTTGCATATTTTTGAAGGATATGATTTGTTGCAAATGCGATATCCTGCTTCTAAATGAAAATACAATAGACATATCAAGTGGCAGATTTTCCATTACATAAATAAGATAGTTATTTTCATTGACTAAATTCAGAGGAGAGTAGACAAATTTTATAACACGAAAATTTGGTCTTGTTAAACAAATTTATTTAATTTGTAAGAAAAAGAATAAACCTCTAGTACATTTTGATATTAATAAATGGCAAAAAGGACATTAAAGGCTTAGGTTTTTTTTAAGACTTTGTTTTGGGTGGACAGTGATGGTGATATATTAAAGCAACCCTTATAGTGCCAACTGGCAGCAAGATCATAAATCCAATATTTTGATGTGCTCTAGTCCACTGTGTATTATCAATAGGTATCTGTTAAGCCACATTAATAGGTTACATGCTAAACATTATACCTCATGTTAAAGGAATCAGTGGCTAAACATGCCTGGTTTTATGTTTTGTAGTTATGCTTGTGATTTTGATGGGGGGGGGTTGTACCATAGGATGTTTTACTGTTGACTTGCTTTATATCATTGGAAATTTAAGCAGTTGGACAAAGATGGAAAAGTCCTGAAATGTCAACTCACATTTTCCACAATCAATTTGATTTTGATGGGGGGGGGGGGGTTGTACCATAGGATGTTTTACTGTTGACTTGCTTTATATCATTGGAAATTTAAGCAGTTGGACAAAGATGGAAAAGTCCTGAAATGTCAACTCACATTTTCCACAATCAATTTGCATTGTGCAAGTTTGTAGGTGTTAAATTTGAGCCAAGATCATCACGTTATGCCAGTATACATATACAGACATTAAAAGACAAATGCATTGTTGAAGATAACAGGGGCCTGAGTTCTTCCTTAATCTAAAGGACTTATTTTAGGGTGGGATCAATACAGGTACATTATATACACGCATAGATGTTGAGTCCAGCTGCAAACAGTTTAGACCCTTATCTGCAATGCCATAGGTAAATCTCCTGAAACAAAAACTTGTAACCCAGACCAAATATAACCTTACAAAAAGGAAAAAAAAATCTTGTGCCAAAGACCTTATGCTTTTTGCTAGATCACATATAAACACCTGACTACAACACATAGTTACTTAACTTTTTACAGCTCAGTCACTTTATCTCTTCATTGGAGTGTACTAATTGTGTGCTGCACTTGCACTTTTTGCAGTTTGCAGTGTTGAATGTGGCATTTTAAAATCCAAGCAAAATGAATCCATGTTTATTTTGCAAAATTGCTGTAATCGCATTTATGTGTGGATGTTATTCATGATGTTATTCATCTCCATCTCTTTCTCGGACCTCTCACAGACACCATTGTCATATTACACATATTGATGACCAAGATGTTGACATAGTTTCAAATGAATCATTTGATTTCAAAAGTATTGGCAATTTTCAATGAGAGATTCTGCACATTGACTGGTTTAATGATATCATCTATATTTGATGGTTATATGCACTGCATCAAAAGATTAAAAGATAATCACTTTGGTACTTACTGCACAGGAATATGCTTGAATAAAGAAATAAAGCTCTTGAATTGGCACATCAAAATTTCAGGCAATCAGATTGGTTGTTTCAGGTGATTAATTTTATATTCTCATTATATCTCATGGAGATTCCCTATTTAATCTTGATCTTCATGAAAATCATGGTGAATTTGTAAAAACAATATTTAAAAACTGTTTTTATTATGCCTTTATACTGCAAAAACAAAAAAAACCCCTAAACATACAAATTACAAGATAAAAGTACTAGTTGACAGGTATGTATTGCACGGGCAGATCAGGCTGTTTGTAATATTGAGATCAAGCTGTATGCTGTTTGTACTACTAAGATCAGGCTGTATGCTGTTTGTATTACTGAGATCAGGCTGTATGCTGTTCTTACTACTAAGATCAGGCTGTATGCTGTTTGAACTACTGTCTACTCTTACCAGGTTGTATAGTTCTAGATCTGCCAGTAAATTATGCATTACTGACTTGGATTTGAAATGATCATATATATGGTAGGCATTGGGATATGTGTTTTATAAGCACTGAATTCTCAGTTTTATCAGTAATAAATAGATGCTTACATTTCTGTATTTTGTAATGAAATTTTGAAATTTATTAAATAAATTCAATGTTATGCAAACTTGCTAAAGCTTAAAAAATAATCATCATAAATGTCCTCATATCACATTTGTAATGGCACACTTGGTAAGTCATTGAACTTGCAACCAGATTTGGTGCATGTTTGATTCCCACAAAGATCAGACAAGATTGTCTGTTATGGGGTATCTTTTGGCAAGGGGCTTTACTCTTTTTGCCACTACACTATTTAATCTTGAAAGTGTTGCAGTGCTGCAAAATACAGACACATGAATTTTATGTCGTCTGGTATCATATACCAAATATTCTGACAATCATGCTAAGTGCACTTTGGTTTATATGAGAACACATTACTGTACTTGGCAATATAAATATTTAGCTTAAAGGTAAATAAACAGAGTAATTTTTAACCATAGTAAATCTACTTACTCTTCACATCAAAAGGGAGTGATTTATTGTAGTTATTGTTAGATGTTAGTTATTTGTCTGATATTTGTGCCAGACATGAGCAAAAGTAAATTTATTTCCAGCACACAACACAAGGGCTTTAGTAATAAATTCTAACCAAGTTCAAAGCTTTGCAAACACATAATCATATAATGTATAAAAGTTTGCTTCTTTTTTCATTTGTCGTATAATTTATGTTTTGATATAGGTCCAGTCTAGACATGTTTAATTCAAATGTTACAGGGTGTCAGATTCCTATAAACTTAAGGAATTTCTATATTTTTTTACTCATCATGGCAGATGTTAAATGGCTGGGGTATTTTTAATAGTAATTTTTTTAACTCCATTTTTCAGTTTTAATATGAATCTTGTTTATCGCCATAGATTTCATTACTTCTATGTATACTAGTGTCCCAGTAATTTTCTTTTTTTGTGATATGGTGATGCCTGTAGAAGTGTTATTTTTGTTTTCATTTCTTTTTATCAACAATCACAAGAATTCACTGTGAGCATATGAACGTTACATTTAAAAATTCCAAAGAAATTTTTTGGTTATTTTTTGCTGATCATGTACTCATAATGACCTAACATATACATCTACATGATAAATAAAACTTCTTTTTTATGGATACAAATAAAACCAGAACAGAAGAATTTCGGGCATTTGTCAACGAAAACTCTTTTCCAGATCTACTATGCATCTTCCTCTTTCAAACAAACTCGTAGAAAGTTTTGACTGTCATAATCATGCGCAGAGACACACATGTCTAACGGAAATACTGTTGGTCAAAATTGTAAAAGTATATTTTCTTTGTATATCATCCAGCGTTACATGAATAGCGTTGTTTGATAATTATATGTTTTTACTGTCTTGTCACCGTTCTGATGTATGCTGATGTTAAATTAAGCAAAGAATTTAAAAAAAGGATGTGGAATAGCAGCGAGGGAAGGATGAGGCCATAAATGTTTCTAGTAGGCAAAAAAAAAATAATTAATGATTTATTTTTTGCAGTATAGTTCTTTACGAATTTTCAAGTGACTGGTATTTGTATATGGTTTTAGAGTCTATAATAATAATAATAATAATAATAATAATAATAATAATAATAATAATAATAATAATAATAATAATAATAATAATAATAATAATAATAATAATAAACAACGCTTTATTTCATGAGATTATGTCAGTTAAATATAAATACTATTCTGCCTGATGTCTTTAATTTATTAAGTATAACAGCATGAAGTGTATATAATACACATTAACAGAGTAAATTGGAGTGTAGGTATTTCAACATGTACAGTAACTTCCTGTCAAGATTATGGTCATGATTTTGTTTTGAATGTATTTTTTTCTGATTAAATGGATTTGGGGAACTCATACTATAAAATAGCACCAGTGTACACAGATGATTTTGAAAACATTTGCTTTTGGAAATAGTAATTTGGATCTGATCTCAGTTTGTTCTTGGTATTGTTTTTCAGACTTAAAACCTATTATGCAGATATTGAAGGCAAATTTCATTCTTAAATTGGAACATTAATATTGACTTTTGGTAAGCCAGTCTGTATTTAAATTATTATTGATATTAACTTATAATTGTTTTATATACTTTAAAAAATTCTTAATTTTCCAATTTTTTTAAAAATAAAGATCCTTCATTTTTAAAACAACGTCCATTATTCTTATATTTTCTTTTACCTGCAACTGGCTTGGTGGCTTGTGGAGAAAATGATATTTCTAGAAATATAGCTTTAATATGCACAGTTGATATCTTGGTTTGCGCACACAGGCAATGTTTCAGCTTGCGCACACTGGCAATGTTTTAGTTTGCGCACACTGGTGATGTCTTATTTGATGTCTCAAGCATGGTAGCTCTATAGAAACGAACTTTAATATTTTGATCTTATTGCTTGATATCATTTTAAATTAATGCTTGTCATGGCAGTAAGGTATTTAAATAGATCATGTGACAATGGTTTTTGCTGTTTATTGTCTTGACTTTGCTTTTTGCAGGCAAGACATATGTATCTCTTTCCATTCCAACAGACCACTCAAGTGGTCCAGTGGTTAAAGCAGCCACCTCAGATATGGGAGGTCATGGGTTCAATCCTTGGCCAAGTCATACCAAAGACTTACAAAATAACAGTGGCCTCACTTGGCGCTCAGCATTAAGAGGTTAGTGTAACTGGTCGGCCTGGTGTCAGGATAATGTGAATGGGTGGGATATCATACTATATGTCTTTGGCATTTTGCCACTGTGTGAGACATCACTATAAACTGCCACACTGTAGCACTATGACTAAAAAGTTGTTACAGCTATGTTAAAAATCCAAACACACACCATTCCAGCGGCATCGTTTGCATAAGTGTTAGAAGATATAGATTGCACAAGCATCACTATCATGTTTTTTCATTGGCACCGTTTCTTTGATACTGTTGATTGAATTGTCATGAAAATTGATTAGTATATTTGTCTTACAAGGAACCATGGTGAAAATAGGTTACAGTTACCTTTCCATAATAATGTCAAGCTCTTGCATTTTGCTCAGTTTCGTTGAAAGTGTTGTATGCGGTCATGAATCTTGATGGCAGGTACTACTCACATAAAAAAGTAGGTGTCAGCTTTTCTTATTCTGGTAATTTTTCAGGGTTTTTAAATTATGCTATTTTCACTTCATTTGTATCTGTAAACTTCATAAAAAAGCAGCAAATTTAAAATGGATAATATAAATCAGCAAAGAAAATTAAATTGATAAATATTATATAGAAAAGTTTCTTATATTAAAGATCATAAAATCATGAATCATAGGAGTAAAAAATTTAATAAACATTATAAGACTCAGAAATTGGGATGAATACAACAAAAACATCATTACTGTCTTATTCACTTATAAGACAAGTCCAACAGCAAACTGCAAGATCCAGATGTGCCTCTGCATACTATGTTGGCAGATCTGGGTTTGTGCAGTTTGTTAGGAGTTATTAGTAGAACAGTCATCATAGACCATGATATGCAGTTGCATTATGCAGATGGTGGTCTTTGTTTGCAGTCTGACATGGCTTATAAGCAAGTACATACGGTACATGGCTATTTAATTGTTTAGGAGAAGTTTGAGGCTATTTTATGATAATGACAACCAATATGGCTGTAGTGAAAAAAAAAGATTAAAGAAACTCAATTTATTGCTGAAACTATGATAATACTTTGTGTTGTAGACTAAATTACAATTTTATATGTTTATTGCATTTTGACACAACAATTTTAGTACATGTAACTTGTTCCAGTTGATGCTGTTTGCTTTGCACTTAAATTGGATGACTCTACAATACTTATACAAAGTTTTTATATTGATTTTCTTGCTTGATTTCAATTTAGCAGGATTTAACTTATAGCGCTATCTTTTTTTAAATTCAAACCAGACTAAAGTCTTTGATTCTGTAGGTATTGACCAAACAGTCTGGATTTATTGGCAGTCAGATTTTTTGCGAGGTCTCTTGTTATTTAAAGTTGTAAAGATTATGGGATTTTAAATAAGGTTTTGACTATGAGAACTGTGATCCAAAAAGAATTTCTCTGCATTCTGCTGTGTTTTAAAAGTGTGTACAATTTTTTAATTGAAATGTTATTATTTGATTTAGTTCTTTGTATGACATGATGATTATTTGAGGGTCGTTGCATCAAAGACTGATTCATTGGTAGCTATTCCTTTGTGAACAGTAAATTAAAAGTCATCTTGCTTTGAAAGTTTATCATAATTGGCAATAAATTCGGTCACCACAATTTAAATCAGTGTAAATTTAATTTGACACCTTTAATAACTAATATATGCACTTCATAGTACCCACTCTGGTTTAAATATCCAGGTTCCAGGTAACAATTAAACTGTTTGTTTATTCTCCCATGGAATCTCTTAATTATTGACTCCATGTGTGTTATGACTTTGCTAATAAATTGTTTGCTTAGACTCCAAGAGTTAAAATTAACTTACAGCCTGTGTGTTGAGGCAATAAAGGGTATCAATAAAGTAAAACTACTTCTCCCCCTTTTCCCCCAACATAGAACCACCTACTCCTCTAGACTGTGAATTCAAGCTTATAACCCAAAATATGTATATAAGTATTTATTTATTACTGTCCACTGTACCTATAAAAGCATGTACAATGAATGGTCAAATTATATTCATAAAGGTTGTTCAGATATTTATTGTAATGGTAATTTGACTTTGCCACCACCAAGGGGCCTTAGGGAAGGGGATAGAGAAATAACTGAACTCATCTTACCTATGGAAACCACATGGGAATCACATGCTTCAAGTTTTGTGAAATTCCACTAAATGATTTAGGAAGAGATATTAATGGATAGACAGATAGATGGATGGATGAAAAGGTTTAGGGTTTCAAAATATCTCCCTGTTACAGCATAGGGATAAATATTTCTGGACAGGTAATATTTATCTAAGATTCCTAGAAAATATATATATATATATATATATATATATATATATATATATATATATATATATATATATATATATATATATATATATATATATATATATATATGGCCAATAACATTTTATGCTATTACAGTAATAATATCCTCCACCAGTGCTTTCTGCAAACATCACCCTTGCTTCATTTTGTACAGACAGTAAAATTTGGGAGGACAACATTTAAATGTAGGAAACATTGGCAGCATATTGTGAAAGGGGCAGAAATATATGCCCCTATACCATTTGCAACCTTGTGCTTTGTGTCCTGATTAATAGACATGTAATTTAAGTTATCAAGTCTTTTGGAGTTGATCATTCTGGCCAGTGGAACTTCACATGATCAAGATTACCTAATTTGTACTTTGAAAGAGCTCATGAATACAGCAGTGATCTGACTTCTTCACACTATATACTTTAGGGGCTGTGAAAAATATAAAAAAGAGATTCAATAGAGATAGCTGTGTATACTTGCTTGTAAGTTGAATTATACTGCAAAAATCTCCAAAGATCCTGATCTGCCATTGCATAATGTGACTGCAGATCAAGGTCTGTGTTGTTTGTTCTTTTGATTACTCCAAAGAAACTGCACAGACCCAGATCTGCTGGTCCATTATGTGATTTTAGATCTGGGTCTGTGCAGTTATACAGTTGGACTCATCTTAAAAGCAAGTATATACAGTAACAATAATGCCTTTTAATATTTGATTCCAGTAACAGAAGTGAGAGTTCCACTGATCTTGGCCTTAGATACTAATGCCAGAAGTAACAGTTCAACTGATCATGCATAAAGAATACACAAGAAACTGAAATATTAATAGTGCTAATGATCCCAGA
Source organism: Potamilus streckersoni (assembly GCA_016746295.1). NCBI lineage: Eukaryota > Metazoa > Mollusca > Bivalvia > Unionida > Unionidae > Potamilus > Potamilus streckersoni. The sequence continues at coordinate 2,803,437 of JAEAOA010000364.1, forward strand.
TATTGCTAATGATCCCAGATACTGCTAATGATTCCAGGTACTAATTATTCAAGATACTACTAATGATCCCAAATACTGCTAATGATTCCAGATACTATTAGGTTCCTGTATACTTCTAAGGATCCCAGATACAGATAATCATCCCAGATATTGCTAATGATTCCAGATACTGCTAATGATTCCAGATATTCAGATGATCACAGATTGTGCTAATGATCACATATACATGTACTCTTATGATCCCAGATATTCTAATGATCCTATATACTACAATGATGCTGCAGATGATTCCAATGTTTCCAAGATATAGGATTGACATTAAAATGACCAAAATGAAAGTAAAGATTTTATTTGTTACAACTGTGCAGTAATTAAAAAAAGGAAACTCTAGAGATGGAGTTGTGGGTCAGCCCAGTGTTATTTCCACTCTTATCTTTATAAATTCATACAAATTGAAACAAAACATAGGATAAAAAAATAGTATGACAACAATTTAGTTTCCTCAAGTAGTAATTTTTAAAAAAATTACTGCAGTTATTTACAGGAATTTAAAATGTAAATGTTCAGTTTTAGTGATGTAATAAGCAAGTAACAAGCTCATAATAACGGATGAAACAATAGGATTTGTGTGTGTGTGTGTGTGTGTGTGTGTGTGTGTGATTTGGCTTTTTTTAGAGGTTTTTAGCTCTAAAAAATTTTTAGTCATATCGCTACAGTGTCTGCAGTGTGGCAATTTATAGTGATGTCTAGCACTGGGGCATTATGCTGCATACATGTACCTAACATGATGTCCTACCCAGTCACATTATCCTGACACAAGGCATACCAGTCCTAACACTAACCTCTTAAAGCTGAGTGTCAAGCAAGGCATCTGTTAGTACTATTTTTGTAAGTCTTTGGTATGACTCAGCCTAGGATTGAACCCACGACCTCCCGAATCCAAGGTGGACACTCTGACCACTTAGGACACCGGAGCGGTCGAAATAATAGGAAGGGCACCCAGAAAATGAGAAAGACCTCTTGAAATTTTCTTGGAAAGTTTCTGCATTTCTAAATTTTGATTAAGAATACATTTTTAGATTTTGTAGCCTTGAACCCAGTCAGTAAGTTTGGGTTGTGCTGTCACAAAATGTAATGTGCATACAAAGGCTCTCCAACTCAGATCACTTAAAGCATGTAGATGAGTTAAGAGCTTACTAGTTTTTTATGCACCTTCAATTTCAATGCTTATTGGCCGTTTGCTTTCATACATTCAAAACGCTTCATTTGTTTTCAGTTTCCACAAGATCTATTCCGAAGTCATGCCAATGATGAGATTGAAGCAGAAGAACATGGTCTTTCAACTAAGGTACATTCATTCATGATAGTGATTTGTTCAGTGATATCAGAGACACAAAATACTCTCAACATATCAAGTAGTGAACTTTGTTCACTTAAGTAGTTTCATGAAAGGGGGAGGTAACTATTTAGAATAATGACAGTGATGAAGGCATGCATCTTTGTTACTACCTTACAATAAACAAGCACATAATGATTCATATCTCATCTTTTACTGGCTTTGTAGAATAGGCCTAATGCATCCTCTCAGCATATCGTAAGAGGTGAATGAGTGGAGGCAACTTGCTGGCATTGGGTTGCAACCCATGTTAAGGGGGGAAATGATCCAGGTAGTTGAGTAAACGGTAGACCCATAAGTGACTCCCATATGAATTTGGAATCTACTTCTCACCAGATGGGTGGTCAGGATGGATCCAGTTCTGGCAAATTGGCTTGTCATAATGATCCCTAAGAGGTTATCTTAGCTTGTTTCTGTGACATTTTCTTATTTAGATACTTTTTTTCCATTTATCTCTCTTAATACCATCACTGCCCCTAAAGTTTCCTCCTTTTTCCATTTGTTGTATTTTACCTTCTTTCTTTCTCAGAAGACTTTTAGAAAGTGATGGTTTAACAGATCAATTGGGAGGTATACTAAGCATATCCCATCTGTTGGGAGGTATAATAAACATATCCCATCTGTTGGGAGGTATACTAAACATATCCCATCTGTTGGGAGGTATACTAAGCATATCCCATCTGTTGGGAGGTATACTAAGCATATCCCATCTGTTGGGAGGTATACTAATCATATTCCATCAGTTTATCCCAGGCATTGGAGAAGTGTCTCCTTCCTGGGCTCCTTGGTGTGTTTCTGAGAATGAGTGATGATTAATACTACAAGAAAAGAAAAAAATAAAAAAGCAAACCCTTTGACTGACTTTGATAATGAACCAACCATTGACTGATTAAGATAATGAATCAACCTTTGACTGATTATGATAATGAACCAACCTTTAACTGATTAAGATAATGAACCAACCTTTGACTGACTTTGATAATGAACCAACCTTTGATGGATTATGATAATGAACCAACCTTTGATGGATTATGATAATGAACCAACCTTTGACTGATTAAGATAATGAACCAACCTTTGATTACGATAATGAATCAACCTTTGACTGATTAAGATAATGAATCAACCTTTGACTGATTAAGATAATGAACCAACCTTTGGCTGATTATGATAATGAACCAACCTTTGACTGATTACGATAATGAACCTTGTGGTATGGATTCATTTCCAAACTTTATGTTTATCCAATCAACAGATGCATCAGCACCACTTGCTGCCCTATCTCCACTTGAAGTAAAGAAAACCAAAATATATTAGTCAGCATGAGAAAAGCATGAAAAAATTAAAATCAGATAGCTTGCTTGTTTGAGGGTGCACCTGAGGAGGACAGGCAGAAAATATCCTAAAAATTAAGTCTTTATGTGATATACCAGTAACCTCTTTTTTGCTCTCTTGTCACTGAATTCATCCAAAAGGCATGATTTGCTGTCATGATTAGGTAGGAGTCAGTGATACTACAATGGTTATTTGCATGAAGAACCAAGGTGTCACTGCCATTGGTCGAATCTATTAGTAAAAGTTGGATTCTTTCAGATCAAGGTTGTGATATATATCCCAAATCCACATAATGATTTAAATGTCAAAAGTACATTATCATGAAGACAGATGATACAAAAGCCCAGTGTGTCGGTAACGTTTCAGGTTAAAAACCGGGTTATTATGCCACTGAGCACTGTATAAACTAGAAAAGGTCATCATGCTAACTTAAAGGACTGTGAAACCTGGAAACAGAAGAAAATTCAAAGGTTGAAATATACCAAAGTATGCCATTTACAGAGGCCAGAAAAGATGGTTGCATCTCAACCTCCCTTCATGCTCCAACCTTCTCAACTATAGCAAAAACTAGTTTGATGATAACAATGGAATCACAGACCTGAGGCAGCAATGCTTTAAAATGGCCATCATCATAAATCAGCGCCAAAATTACCAAAAACCAAAAACATACTGAACACTAGCAGCACAAAGGGTCTGATGAACCTATAAAGCTACATAATAATTTTGGCAGCTTTGAGGACAGAAGAAACTGCTCTAAGTCCTTAGGGACTGCTCTAAGTCCTTAGGGACTGATCTGAGTCCTACAGACCTACAAATCCCCAAATTTAGTACTTCCTTCTGATAAATAAGTGTATACAAGTGTTCTCTCTGAAAGGTCTAACCTTATTACTAAACCAACTTGGCTCTTATTTAATAATGAAAAATTCCATTGTACAATGGAATTGTTGAGGACTTGAAATCATTTACAGTGATATTATTCTGTTTCTAAATGAGCATTATCCTGCAATGCTTTATCTGCAGGAAACTTTTTAAAATATATGGACATCATGCTTAAAATATGTTTGACACTTGCTCAAAAAATGTTGACAGGACTTAAAGAGGAGTTTTAGTTGTAGTGAACAATAGGTACCCTCATAATGCCATTGCATCAAACACAAATTTATAAGCCTTTGCTGTAAGTGGCACTATGAAATGAGTGATTACATTGTGTTCCATACATATATAGCAACAAACTACAGCTTACAACCAAGTAAATTAGACATCTTTGTTCAACAGCTGCCTACCCCATTTTTTCTGCTCTTTGATTTCAATTCCCATAACATTTTTTGGTGATTAAAGTACATAAATGATACTGGCCAAAAGGTAGAAGATTTGATTTCTAGACATGATTTGTGTTTATTTAAAAACTAAGTCTTTGACATATTTACATTGTAGAATGGGTACATATACTTGCATAGATCTGACAGTTTGTTCTCCTCCTCTGCTTTTGTATTATGATTGGAGCTTTCTTTTATCCAAACTGGGCTATGGTTGCATTGTTTGTGGTTCAGCCAGAAAATTGTATTTAAAAATAGTTGACCCATATCACCATCAGGCAATACATTGAGTGTTTAGGACATCCCCAATTGAAAGTGTTTGGACTGAAGCAAATGAGCCGCCTTTATCAGATATAAACTATCTTTTTCAGCATCCCCCAAAATAGAGATCCACCCATTTATACTCTTCTTTTGTGTCTTTATATGAAAATAATCCAACAGTAATTCTTACATTTGGCATTTGAATATCTTCCAGCCTTCCTTTCAGAAATCAAAAAAGTAATTTGTTTCATAACGGCTTCTAAAACAACCAAACATATTTTTTACTCTGAGATGAATCTGTCCTTTTGTCATAACTCGAATAAGGTTCTTCTCTCCAAATAAAATGACTACACAAGAATTTATTGGCTCAAAGGATGGTAAAAAGGCTTTAAATAGTGGAAATCTGGCTATAAAACGTCATTTGTCTGATGGTGTATCAGAATTTTCAGCCGAAATCAGAGCAAAAGAGCATGCCTGAAAAATATCAAAACCAAAAAAAAATCAAAAATATTTTAAACTCTATCATCTTCTGTAATTCACTATCAGTACTTCACAATAGGAAGTTGGGGATTTGTGTGTGTGATTTGGATTTTTAACGTAGCTTTAAAAAACTTTTAGTCATGCTACAATGTCTGCAGTGTGGTAGTTTATGGTGATGTCTAGCAAAGGGGAATTATGCCACAGACATGTAGCATGATGCCACACCCAGTCACATTATCCTGACACCAGACTGACCAGTCCTAACACTAACCTCTTAATGCTGAGCACCAAGCGAGGCAGCTGTTAGTACTACATTTATAAGTCTTTGGTATGATTAGGCCAGGATTTGAATCTGTGACCCCCTGCATCCAAGGTGGATGCTCTAACCACTAGGCCACTGGAGTGGTCAATAGGAAGTTGGAAAACAAATGATTGAACAACATTCTCATTAAACATACCAAAGCTATTCATTAATATGGTAATTTAGTTTTTTTTTCTTGTTTAAGACAGGTGCTATCTTAATACAGATGTCTATTAAGGCAAGTTTTACTAGTTTAAATTATGGCATTTTGATGGAAAATTGAAGAATTGAGTGTAGTAATATATTAATAAAACATTGTTTGAACTGTCTCAGGAATAACTGATCAGAATGATTTTGAAAGTTTTTAATTATTTTTATCACTATTTTCAAGGCTATACAGCTCATGCTGGATTATAACTTGCTCTTCAATGATATGCACAACACTCAAAACATGCATTCCGCAGACTGGAATGGCTGTGTCATACGCAAGGCTGTTCACATCCTCGACCACAGGGCTATCACGTGAGTATTGAATATCCATAGCTGCAAATACTTTTGGGGCTTAGTTCACATACATAAAGGCATTTCAATACATGTGATTCCTTTTTATTCATTAGGTTTTTTTTCAAGTAAGTAATTTTTGATTTTTCATTAGGTATTTCCAAGTAAGTAATCCTTTATTTTTACTTAGACATTGTCAAGAACTAATTCTTTACTTTTCATTTGGCATTATCAAATAATTCATTTTTTTTTCATTAGGAATTTCAAAATAAGTAATTCTTAATTTTTTTATTAGGTGTTCCAAGTAATTAATTCTTAATTTTTCATTAGGCATTTCCAAGTACTGTAAGTAATTCTTTGTTTTTCATTTGTAATATCATACCCTGAGTGAGCCAGGACTATACAAGTCCTCTGTTTAACATTTACATGTCTTAGGAGGTTTACACATATATTGAACACAAGGGGGAATTTATTATTGTACTACAAGCAAGTAATAAAACACTGAATTGTTACTTGGCTGAATGGAACAGGGAAAGGGGAGATTATTCTAGCAATGGTAGGGAAGATAATTCTCATGAACAACATGTGCTACGTGTGCGACAGTTAAGCTGTTCCTCTAACCTTGATAACAAACATGGAGAACTCAGCATAAGTGTCAGGCATTTTTCAACCTGAGAGGACAGTGTTGTTCAGTAAATCAAATATTCAAATTGCATTTCATTATATTACTTAACTGTCCTGATTTGCAAATTAAAGTCCCAAATATTGGTGCAATAAATGTTCTCCAATTCGGTCAAAATACTGAATTTGTCACATTATTAGAAAAATGTAATGATTTTACTAAGAAGAACTGCATCAGCAAAGGAGGCCCCAGGTCACAATAAAAGGGAAAAAAAAATGCAAATCTGCTCATCTACATGACTGGCGGGTGGGTTAAGATAAATAATTTTGTCTGTATGAACAGCAAATATAAATAAACACACATTTTGGTCTCTTGTTTAGCAGGATAAATAACAGTTTAACAGTTCTTGAGTCTTTAATGTATTTTCATTATTTTCTTTTCCTTTTTAATCAATTTGCTATACAAAACTTCACTCATCTTCTTATAGATAACTGCTTTTCACTAATTGCATTATGGACATTTGGCAAGAGGATACTCTGTTTTAACCCTTTGACATGAAATGATTCTAGCTTGAATCTTATTTACATTTTTCATGGCTTTTACTGGGACAAGTACAATAAAATGCACACCAATCTACAACTTTTTTCATGGTTTTTAACACTGTGTAGCACAAGAAAATGCACACCAGTCTATACATTTTTTCATGGTTTTTAGCACTGTGTAGCACAAGAAAATGCACACCATTTTATACATTTCTTCATGAATTGAGATTACTTGGATCATTAACTAGGTAAAAATGTCCATTTTTAAAAATTTAAATACTCCCAATTTAAAACCAGTGATCATTCTTGATTAAACATAATCCTTGTTTTATTTGTTTCAGGTTTGAGGAACTGAATAACACCAGACTGGCATACCAGACATATGAAGCAGGGGATATGAAGGGCATGCTGATAGACCAGAACGTTATTCTCAGGGCTATCAAGGTAGATAATATTTGAAATGATAGATATGTCAAGGCAGACAACTATTGATAGTAATCAAGGTAGACAACTTTTGATATTACTATCAAGTTAGATGTTGCTCTAAATATATCAAGGTAGACATACAGCTATTGCTCTACTAACACCATTCCAGACACATGGGCAGATGACATTTTTTCAGATTTATACATATGATACTAATCTGTCAAAAAATATGGCCACTAAAGCAAATGAACTTAAAAATGAATTATTATCAGGAGTTCTCAAGATTTAGACATTGATGATTGTCTACTGTTCACAATGGTTTCTATTAACCAAACTTAGGCAAAACATCAAATGACTTCTTCTCAGAAACTAACATGAAAAAATTTATCCTAATTTGTCCGAAAGCATCATGGTAATCAGGGTTTTAAAAATTAATTAAAAACAAGACAATTTACAAAAATATGTGGCCACCATTTCTAAAATTAAACATTCCATTAAATGACTTCTATTCAAAATTATTTAACTAAATTTAGTCGTATTTGAAGGAAAGTATTTTTCACGAAAGTCCTTAAAGTTTATACAAATGATGCCAATTTGATTTCAAGCATGACTGCTTTACTCAAAAATAGAAAAACTTTTATCAATGTTTTTAAAATCATCACATAGCAGACTATTCAGATTTGGAAATTAATATTACTAAAATTATATAATGGCTGCTGTTTCACCATCAGATGTGGCAGTTGTTAGAAAAGCATGTAATAATAAAAAGAAGAAGAATTATAATAATTGTGTCTTTATTTTCCGAGGGTAGCCGGTTAGTTTGCAAAACTTATCTCATTTGATGCCATCTGTTATACACAAATTACTCCTTTTCATCAATAACTCCTACAAAATTTTGTTACTACAGCATAGGTGGGGGGGTGGGAGTAATCAAGAGACCTTACAAAAAGTAAGAATCCATAGTGAGAATTTGGGGTGGGGGAGTGGAAGAATGGTTAAAATTGCATGGGGAATAAATGTCAGTATATGAATAACTATTCTTTTCTGAAATATCATTAAAACATTCATTTAAGTGAAAATATTGTGTATTATGTCACCGCTTTTTGAATGTGAATGTGGATAAAATATTTTAACTCATCCTTGAGCAGATCACTGAGTGCCAGTTCAGGAATTTTAAGTTCACTACTGATCACTGAGTGCCAGTTCAGGAATTTTAAGTTCACCTCAGATCACTGAGTGCCATTTCAGGAATTTTAAGTTCACCTCAGATCATTGAGTGCCAGTTCAGGAATTTTAAGTTCACCTCAGATCATTGAGTGCTAGTTCAGGAATTTTAAGTTCACCTCAGATCACTGAGTGCCAGTTCAGGAATTTTAAGTTCACCTCAGATCATTGAGTGCCATTTCAGGAATTTCAAGTTCACTACAGATCACTGAGTGCCAGTTTAGGAATTTTAAGTTCACCTCAGATCACTGAGTGCCAGTTCAGGAATTTTAAGTTCACCTCAGATCACTGAGTGCCATTTCAGGAATTTCAAGTTCACTACAGATCACTGAGTGCCAGTTTAGGAATTTTAAGTTCACCTCAGATCACTGAGTGCCAGTTCAGGAATTTTAAGTTCACTGCAGATCACTGAGTGCCAGTTCAGGAATTTTAAGTTCACTACTGATCACTAAGTGCCAGTTCAGGAATTTTAAGTTCACCTCAGATCACTTCTCCAAAATTAACTGTGAAACTCATCTTTTCAAGCATCAAGTATGTCTTTTGCTTGGTTCCATTGCTGTCCTTGATTAGATTTGTGAATAAGTGAGATAAACCACTAATTAGAGTTAGAATAAATTAAGTTACTTACATAATATTTAAAATGGTGTTCCATTGCTCAGTTCAAATGAGTTTACTTGATACACAGCTGGGACCACTAGGACTTACACAGGTAGGATTTGCTGGTCTATTGACTTTTATTCTAACCCCTTTAGTTAGTTTAATACAAAATGTGTAAATGAGGTGATAATACCAAGCAAGTTTACTACTTTTAACTGATTGAGATAGTGTAACATTCACTCCTGTAGGTTAGAAATCAAAACATGATTGGCCCTTAATTAGATTCATGCTTGGCAGCATCACTGTGATGGTTGATTGACACTTCTCTGATAAGAATACAAGAGGGCATATCAGTGATTACAATGAAATTTGATTAAAGAAAAAAAATCTAAAAACATTTCATTGACATATTTAATTAGTATTTATTTTTTAAGTGTTATCACCAATAAGCAAATTCTAACATTTTAATTGATCAATATTTCATTGTATATTGTTATTTATTGTATATTGAAAAAAAATGTTACTAAAGAAAAGTTAATAGAATATATGACTTTTTATTAATAGTTTTGAATTGCATGATGTTGATTTAAATTTTCAGGCACTTTTTGCCACTTTTGCCAATAAAACAAGCATTATATCATGGTTTTAATTTACCAATTTCGACTCCTCCTCCAATTAGTATATTCTGTTCTGCCCCTCTTCTCTTCTATGAAGTTACTGTAATAGCCTGACAGCCATTCATTTCCTTAGCCTGACAGCCATTCATTTCATTTTTCTGACAGCCTTTCATTTCCTTAGCCTGACAACCATTCATTTCCAGAGCCTGACAGACATTCATTTCCTTAGCCTGACAGCCATTCATTTTCATAGCCTGTCAACCATTCATTTCTAGAGCCTGACAGCCATTCATTTCCTTAGCCTGACAGCCATTCATTTTCTTAGTCTAACAGCCACTCTCTTTGATTAGTCAATAGATGTTCACTGTTCCTGTATATAATGTGCTTTAGCATACAGAAATATTAAACATTATAGATATTGTAAGTACATATATGTTGGATTCAATGCAGACTGCACAGATCCAGATCTGCCATTGCATAATGCACCAGCAGTTCTGGATCTATGTAGTTTGTTAAGCTCAATCAGTATAACAAGCAACACAAACCCTGATAAGTTTGCCTATTATGGAATGACAGATCCCAGTATAACAAGCAACACAAACCCTGATAAGTTTGCTTATTATGGAATGACAGATCCCAGTATAACAAGCAACACAAACCCTGATTATGGAATGACAGATCCCAGTATAACAAGCAACACAAACCTTGATAAGTTTGCCTATTATGGAATGACAGATCCCAGTATAACAAGCAACACAAACCTTGATAAGTTTGCCTATTATGGAATGACAGATCCCAGTATAACAAGCAACTCAAACCCTGATAAGTTTGCCTATTATGGAATGACAGATCCCAGTATAACAAGCAACACAAACCTTGATAAGTTTGCCTATTATGGAATGACAGATCCCAGTATAACAAGCAACTCAAACCCTGATAAGTTTGCCTATTATGGAATGACAGATCAGGGTGAAGGTTATATGCAGTTGGATTCAATGTGTACACAAGTACACACAGTTCTGGGGCCACGCGTGGCTGAGTGGTCTAAAGTTCTGTCCATTATGGATCACTGCCATCTCACCTCTGTGTTTGAGTCTAGGATTCGGTGAATGTGGATATGTGAGAAAGCTTGCCAGTAGCTTCTCGTAGGTCTGTGGTTCTTTTCGGTGATTTCCCGGTTTCTTCCTCCACCATTAGTACTGGCCGCCATGAATAGCCTATCGTGTGCTGAAAAATGGCATTAAGTCCAACAACAACAACAACAACAACAACACACAGTTCTTGTGATATTTCTGTTCTTTGAATTTTGTAGATGTGTGGGAAGACAATATCACCTCTAAAGCTGATGCACAGACTTAAACACATGAGACAGGACTTTGATGAGAAAGACAGAATGCAACTATATGACTTTTTAGATCTTGTTCTCTGGTAAGTTTACTAACATAACATGGTTACTGTATGGTGAGTTTGCTGACATATCATGGTTACTATATGGTGAGTTTACTGACATAACATGGTATATGGTGAGTTTACTGACATAAAAAGGTTGCTATATGGTGAGTTTAATGACATAGCATGGTTGCTGTTTGGTGAGTTTACTGACATAGCATGGTTGCTGTTTGGTGAGTTTACTGAAATAGCATGGTTGCTGTTTGGTGAGTGTACTGAAATAGCATGGTTGCTGTATATTGAGTTTGCTTACATAACATGAAAGTTGTATAGTGAGTTTACTGACATGGCAGCTGTGTGATGAGTTTACTGACAGCATCATTGTTATATGTGAGGGTACTGAAATTTATGTTTGCTGTTTAGTGAGTTTACTGACATAACATGGTTGCTATATGTGAGTGTACTGACATATATGGTTGTTGTATGGCAAATGTACTGACATAACATGGTTGTTGAATGGTGGGTTTACTGACATAGCATGGTTGCTGTATGATGAGTTATTGATATATGGTTGCTCTGTGGTGAGCTAACTGAATGCATGGTTGCGTGTGAAAATAGAAATTGAAAGAGATTAGCTGTCAAATTAACTTAAAGATAATAAAGTTGAAGCAGATTTGTTTGTCAAATTAATTGAAAAATAATAAATCTGATTCAAATATGCTGTTAAATTAACTGAAAGATAATGAAGTTGATACAGATGTTCTGTTAAATTAACTAAAGGATAATATAGATGATTCCGATATGATGTCAAGTTAACTGAAAAATAATAAGATTGATGCAGATTTGCTGTTATATAAAAGATAATAAAGTTGATATGGATTTAATTATAAATGCTATATACCACAAGTATAATCAGCTACATCATGGTCATCCAACAAAATGACAGTAAAAGTACCTGCCAGAAGTTCTGTTGAGCTGGTACAAATTTTTTTGGATTTCATGGTTATAAAAACAACTGATTTAAAACATGTCTTTTAAATACATTATCACATTAATAATCTTCATTATACTCCAAGATGTAAAAATTCTCACATAATCAAAATTTAAAAATCACGGGGTAACACCATCTTAGCTCTATCCAGATACAATAAGCCAAACTGAATTATCTCCCTTTCCCTTCCAGTGAGATGTCACTGGTTAAGATGTGAAAGTTTTATTCAAGGTAACATTCCTGATATTGCGTTTATATTGGTTGCTGATTAAAACCAAAAGAAATTTTGACTTATATTATAAATGAAGAATATTAGCACTGTGTAGAAGTTGAGTTGCATTTCCAAAACAAGTTCAACATAATTTCCAAGGATGAAGTGTCATTTGACACGGTTTACTTGCTTTGATACATGTCCTACATGCAGATAAATTAGTTGAAATTTATGGATAACAGCTACATATATGAAAATTTGTACTCAAAATATTTCTGTTTACTGTTTTTCTGTTACTTACAATAATAGTGTACACATGTTTGGTTTTTTTTCCTCTCTCATTCTCTCTTTCTCTCTCTCTCTCTCTCTCTCTCTCTCTCTCTCTCTCTCTCTCACACACACACACACACACACACACACAGATCAGTTTGAGTCATTAGTAACAGGAGTTACTGCTAATACATGTCATAAATGCAGAACTTGTATAAGAAAATGGCAAAGATCTTGTGTTAAAAAAGTAGGGAAATAAACATGCTATATTTTTTATTAAACTGAATGGCCAGTTGTATGTACATTCAAAAGATGTTATAAATACAGTGAACTCTATCGACTGTTTCCCTCTAAAGACTCAACAGACGATGATGGACACCTTCTTGATGCATATGAATTGAAGAAATAGCAATGAAAATGTTTTGAAAAACAAAAATGAATTACAGTATTGACAACATTGTCCTGGAACACAATTTGATCAATTAGATTAATGAACTTTGTTAGATTAGAAATATACTTAAACAATTGTACTAGTCCCAAATAAAATTAAAATAAAAAGATTTCAAACAAATTGTTTTTATTAAGATGCTTGTTGTAGCAATTAATTTGATTTTAAACAGTTTTTTTTAAAAAAGTGTATAATTACACTCAAGAGACCACAAAAGTTCATCCTTTATTGCCAGGTTACTTTTATGAATGTATGTCTGTCTATGGGAATGTGTCCTTTGCATGCATGTCAATCACAGACATATGTTGATCATGGCTGCATTTCCTTTATGATGAGTATTAATTATGATGTGTGTTCTTTATGAATATGTGTCCTCTATGGACATCTATCCATTATGGGCAGGTGTTCATTGTGACTATGTGTCCTTTATGAATATTTGTCCTTGATGAACAGGTGTCCATTCTGGGCATGTGTACTTGTAAACATATGTCCTGTATAGACAATTGCCCTAGATAATGTGGTATCTAGTAAGGAAGGCTTGTGTTTCATTAGGGATTCAGAATGGATGCTGCATTCAGCAGGTGTCCATTCTGGGCATGTGTACTTGTAAACATATGTCCTGTATAGACAATTGCCCTAGATAATGTGGTATCTAGTAAGGAAGGCTTGTGTTTCATTAGGGATTCAGAATGGATGCTGCATTCAGCAATTTGTAATTGTGAGCAAAGATATCTCTTAAAAATCCAGAAGACACAGAATGGTGCAGGAAAATTGTTTTGTTATCCTTTATAATATTGTTTTGTTATCCTTTATAATATTGTTTTATTGGAATGAACTCTTGATCTTTTCAGAGTGAGAGAAATTTTTTTCATATCTCAATTGTTTTTTGTTTTTCCAAGGTGTGACATCTACTTGAGTTATAATCCAGAGGCATTTCTCACAACATCCAAGGAAATGGAGAGAGAACTTTTCCAAGTGAGTGATTATGAACTTAAAAATCACCTTTCTCACAATCTTAAAAACTCTTACTGTTTTTTAGTCTTTTGCATATAATGGTGTTCAAAAACTCATGTTCTGTATTTACCCATATGTTCTACACCTGAACTGCAACTTCCAGTATGTATTCAAACTCCTGTACTGTATTTACCCATGTGTTCTACACCCTGAACTGCAACTTCCAGTATGTATTCAAACTCTTGTACTGTATTTTCCCATGTATTCTACACCCTGAACTGCAACTTCCAGTATGTATTCAAACTCTTGTACTGTATTTACCCATGTGTTCTACACCTGAACTGCAACTTCCAGTATATATTCAAACTGTTGTACTGTATTTACCCATGTGTGTTCTACACCTGAACTGCAATTTCCAGTATGTATTCAAACTCTTGTTCTGTTTTTACCCATGTGTTCTACACCTGAACTGCAACTTCCAGTATGTATTCAAACTCTTCTACTGTATTTACCCATGTGTTCTACACCCTGAAATGCAACTTCCAGTATGTATTCAAACTTGTACAATATTTACTAATGTATTCTACAGCCTGAACTGCAACTTCCAGTATGTATTCAAACTATTGTACTGTATTTACCCATGCTTTCTACAGCCTGAGCTGTAACTTCCAGTATGTATTCAAACTCCTGTACTGTATTTACCCATGTGTTGTACACCTGAACTGCAACTTACAGTATGTATTAAAGCTCTTGTACTGTATTGACCTATGTGTTCTACACCTGAACTGTAACGTCCAGTATGTATTGAAACTCTTGTACTCTATTTACCCATGTGTTCTACACCTGAACTGCAACTTCAAGTATGTATTCAAACTCTTGTACTATATTTACCCATGTGTGTTCTACACCTGAACTGCAACTTCCAGTATGTATTCAAACTCCTGTACTGTATTTACCCATGTGTTCTACACTTAAACTGCAACTTCCAGTATGTATTCAAACTCTTGTACTGTATTTACCCAAGTGTTCTACACCTGAACTTCAACTTCCAGTATGTATTCAAACTCCTGTACTGTATTTACCCATGTGTTCTACACATGAACTGCAACTTCCAGTATGTATTCAAACTCTTGTTACTGTATTTACCCATGTGTTGTACACCTGATTTGCAACTTCCAGTATGTATTCAAACTCCTGTACTGTATTTATCCATGTGTTCTACACCCTGAACCTGAAATGCAACTTCCAGTATGTATTCAAACTCTTGTACAATATTTACCCATGTATTCTACCGCCTGAACTGCAACTTCCAGTATGTATTCAAACTATTGTACTGTATTTACCCATGTTTTCTACACCTGAGCTGCAACTTCCAGTATGTATTCAAACTCTTGTACTGTATTTACCAATGAGTTATTCTTGCTGGACTGCAACTTCCAGTATGTATTCAAACGCTTGTACTATATTTACCCATGTGTGTTCTACACCTGAACTGTAACTTCCAGTATGTATTCAAACTCTTGTATTGTATTTAACCATGTATTCTACACCCTGAACTGCAACTTCCAGTATGTATTCAAACTCTTGTACTGTATTTACCCATGTGTTCTACACCTGAACTGCAACTTCCAGTATGTATTCAAACTCTAGTACTGTATTTACCCATGTGTGTTCTACACCTGAACTGCAATTTCCAGTATGTATTCAAACTCTTGTTTTGTTTTTACCTATGTGTTCTACACCTGAACTGCAACTTCCAGTATGTATTCAAACTCTTCTACTGTATTTACCCATGTGTTCTACACCCTGAAATGCAACTTCCAGTATGTATACAAACTTGTACAATATTTACTAATGTATTCTACAGCCTGAACTGCAACTTCCAGTATGTATTCAAACTATTGTACTGTATTTACCCATGCTTTCTACAGCCTGAGCTCTAACTTCCAGTATGTATTCAAACTCCTGTACTGTATTTACCCATGTGTTGTACACCTGAACTGCAACTTACAGTATGTATTAAAGCTCTTGTACTGTATTGACCTATGTGTTCTACACCTGAACTGTAACGTCCAGTATGTATTGAAACTCTTGTACTCTATTTACCCATGTGTTCTACACATGAACTGCAACTTCAAGTATGTATTCAAACTCTTGTACTATATTTACCCATGTGTGTTCTACACCTGAACTGCAACTTCCAGTATGTATTCAAACTCCTGTACTGTATTTACCCATGTGTTCTACACTTAAACTGCAACTTCCAGTATGTATTCAAACTCTTGTACTGTATTTACCCAAGTGTTCTACACCTGAACTTCAACTTCCAGTATGTATTCAAACTCCTGTACTGTATTTACCCATGTGTTCTACACATGAACTGCAACTTCCCGTATGTATTCAAACTCTTATTACTGTATTTACCCATGTGTTGTACACCTGATTTGCAACTTCCAGTATGTATTCAAACTCCTGTACTGTATTTATCCATGTGTTCTACACCCTGAACCTGAAATGCAACTTCCAGTATGTATTCAAACTCTTGTACAATATTTACCCATGTATTCTACCGCCTGAACTGCAACTTCCAGTATGTATTCAAACTATTGTACTGTATTTACCCATGTTTTCTACACCTGAGCTGCAACTTCCAGTATGTATTCAAACTCTTGTACTGTATTTACCAATGAGTTATTCTTGCTGGACTGCAACTTCCAGTATGTATTCAAACGCTTGTACTATATTTACCCATGTGTGTTCTACACCTGAACTGCAACTTCCAGTATGTATTCAAACTCTTGTACTGTATTTACCCATGTGTTCTACACCTGAACTGCAACTTCCAGTATGTATTCAAATTCTTGTACTGTATTTACCCATGTGTTTTACACCTGAACTGCAACTTCCAGTATGTATTCAAACTCTTGTACTGTATTTACCCATGTGTTCTTCACCCTGAACCTGAACTGCAACTTCCAGTATGTATTCAAACTCTTGTACTGTATTTACCCATGTGTTTTACACCTGAACTGCAACTTCCAGTATGTATTCAAACTCTTGTACTGTATTTACCCATGTGTTCTACACCCTGAACCTGAAATGCAACTTCCAGTATGTATTCAAACTCTTGTACAATATTTACCCATGTATTCTACAGCCTGAACTGCAACTTCCAGTATGTATTCAAACTCTTGTACAATATTTACCCATGTATTCTACCGCCTGAACTGCAACTTCCAGTATGTATTCAAACTATTGTACTGTATTTACCCATGTATTCTACAGCCTGAGCTGCAACTTCCAGTATGTATTCAAACTCTTGTACTGTATTTACCAATGAGTTATTCTTGCTGGACTGCAACTTTCAGTATGTATTCAAACTCCTGTACTTATTTACCCATGTGTTCTACACCCTGAACCTGAAATGCAACTTCCAGTATGTATTCAAACTCTTGTACTGTATTTACCCATGTGTTCTACACCTGAACTGCAACTTCCAGTATGTATTCAAACTCTTGTACTGTATTTACCCATGTGTTCTACACCTGAACTGCAACTTACAGTATGTATTCAAACTCTTGTTCTGTATTTACCCATGTATTCTACAGCCTGAACTGCAACTTCCAGTATGTATTCAAACTCCTGTACTATATTTACCAATGTGTTCTTCACCCAA
Organism: Potamilus streckersoni; assembly: GCA_016746295.1. Taxonomy (NCBI): domain Eukaryota; kingdom Metazoa; phylum Mollusca; class Bivalvia; order Unionida; family Unionidae; genus Potamilus; species Potamilus streckersoni. Next base: position 2,820,994 of record JAEAOA010000364.1, read on the forward strand.
AACTACAACTTCCAGTGTGTATTCAAACTCCTGTACTCTATGTACCTTTGTATTCTACAGCCTGAACTGCAACTTCCAGTATGTATTCAAACTTGTACAATATTTACCCATGTATTCTACAGCCTGAACTGCAACTTCCAGTATGTATTCAAACTCTTGTTCTATATTTATCCATGTATTCTACAGCCTGAACTGCAACTTCCAGTATGTATTCAAACTCCTGTACTGTATTTACCAATGTGTTATTCACCCAAAACTACAACTTCCAGTGTGTATTCAAACTCCTGTACTCTATGTACCCTTGTATTCTACAGCCTGAAATGCAGAATAGACATAGATGTGTCTTTGAATAATAGTACACATGATTACCATGAGATACGCTTTTTTAATAATAATTTGAATTTCAAAGTTTTTGTTTAAATCATTTATTGTAACAAATCTAGATTTCTTGAAGGTGAAAAGAATACTCTTTTGCAAATTTTGATCAACACTTTACAGTCAGGTGCCTGTAAAAAAGAATACATGTAAATACATAAATAAAATCATAATGATAATTACATACAGTTTTCCACAGGTAATTAACTGGTATTGATAAAAAAGGAAACATTGGCTGACCATAACATAATTTTTATGCTTGCCCCATGACATTGTAAAAATTATAACATTTTGTGGTTTTAGTACAATGTTAAGGCATAGAGTATATTCATTTCAGAAATTATTTCAGCCATTTTGAGCCATATGGACCTGAAATCCATATAAGAAAAACAATTTGATTGGTTGAAGTGGTGAACAGACACTGGTGCAGCACAAAATTATTGTCCAATGTGAGTGTAGGTGGGTTATGTAATTTTTTTTTTCTTACAGCAGTATCATTTGGCTAAGTTAGTCTCTTCTCAAAAACTGCTTATCAGAATTTGACCAAAATTTGACAGAAAGCATCATGCCACAAAGGCCTTTACTGTTTGCTTCAATGATGCTGATCTGCGATCAAATACGGCCACTAAATAAATTTAAATAAACTTCAAATAACTTTTCAAAAATGACTAAGCAAAATTTAACCAAATTTGACAGAAGGCATTTCTGAATTAAGGATTTTTACGTTTATACAAAATGATGTAAATCTGTCATTCAGTATGGCTGCTGCTACTCAAAATAGAAAAACTTGTACAAATTTTTTTAAAAAAGTGGTTTAAAAGAATTTTACTTGATTTGACAGAAAATGTCCTAGCTTCAAGGCATTTCACAGTTTTAGAAATAATGTTGATCCTCCATCAAATAAAATGGTCATTGCTAAAATAGAGAAAACATATACATTATCTATAAAAAAAACTGCTGACCAGCTCTGATGGAAAGCATGTTGCAGTAGAGGATTTTCAATATTTGGCATATGATACTCTTATACCATTAAATGATGATGAAGGTATATCAACTGGAAATACATTGAAACAATTATATTCATAACATATGCAATCAAGACATAGCACCATACTAATCCACACTGACTGCTAATGCATTTGGCTGTTGCATATATATAAATCAGGTGAGCAATACCAGGCATACTTTGGTCTCTTGTTTAATTCCTTTAGTAAATAGGCCACTTTTAATTCTGATTGGCTGGAAAGGTGTATACTAATCAATTCCAATCCATGGTATGCTATAACCACTATTCAGAATTGTTAGTAGCCTATTCAATAAGCCCTCAAAACCGGATCCAGTGAGATGAGTTTTGTAGTAGTGGAGAAATTTCATGTAAAAGTGTCCATTAATTGAGCACCAAAGTACTTGAGTTGTACATAAGGAACAAGTTTGGGATGTCTCCTTTATGTTGATATAAGTTATGAGTGGTGGAACATGTCAATGGTTTAAGCAAATTGGGAGAAAAAGAATGTGTATTTATTGACACAATATTTATGACAGAAAAGACAGGTGAGGTCAGGACAGATCAAAAGATTTCCAAAATTTGCTCATGAGTTTTGGCCTCAAAAGAGGGAGGATTTTTACCAACTCATTTGATAGTATATTGCATGGACAAAAATTAAAACTATTGAAAAATTTACAATTTTGAAATGTTAAAATATTCACATCATTTCATAAAATCAGTCCTTCCACTGTTACTTGTTGGTGTTGACACTATTCCTCTATGTACCACAATCAATGTTAGAATTTCTTAGATCAATGCTGGATCATATAGGTGATAGTCCTCATTATTGTTGATCTTAACAATTAGGAGGCAATGTACTGTTATTGGATCCAGGTTTCCTCTAGAGTCAGCCTGAAGTTTCCACTGAATAGAAAATATCCTTCTTAGTGTCTGCATTGGAATGTGGTAATGTCAGTACAACTCTGCTGTTTCCAGCAAGAAGTTTAATTCATTTCCACAAAGAAGTTTAATTCATTTCCACCAAGAAGTTACCTCATTTAAACCAAGAAGTTTTATTTATTTCCACAAAGAAGTTTGACTTATTTCCACCAATAAGTTTAACTCATTTCCACCAAAAAGTTTAACTCATTTCCACCAAGAAGTTTAACTTATTTCCACCAAGAAGTTTAGCTCATTTCCACCAAGAAGTGTAAGTCATTTCCACCAAGAAGTTTAACCTATTTCCACCAAGAAGTTTAACTCCTTACCACTAAGAAGTTTAACTCATTTAACTCATTTCAACCAAGAAGATTCACTTATTTCCACCATTTTTTTTTCCACCAAGAAGTTTAACTTTTTTCCACCAAGAAGTTTAACTTATTTCCACCAAGAGGATTAACTCATATCCACCAAGAAGTTTAACTTATTTTTCCACCAAGTAGTTTGACTCATTTCCACCAAGAAGTTTAACTCCTTACCACTAAGAAGTTTAACTCATTTAACTCATTTCAACCAAGAAGATTCACTTATTTCCACCAATTTTTTTTTCACCAAGAAGTTTAACTTTTTTCCACCAAGAAGTTAAACTTATTTCCACCAAGAGGATTAACTCATATCCACCAAGAAGTTTAACTTATTTTTCCACCAAGAAGTTTGACTCATTTCCACCAAGAAGTTTAACTGATTTCCACCAAAAAGTTTAGCTTATTTTTTCACTTAGAAGTTTAACTCATTTCAACCAAGAATTTTAAATCATTTCCACCAAGAAGTTTAACTTATTTTTCCACTAAGAAGTTTAACTCATTTCAACCAAGAAGTTTAACTCATTTCCACCAGGAAGTTTAACTTATTTTTCCACCAAGAAGTTTAACTCATTTCAACCAAGAAGTTTGATTCATTTCCACCAAGAAGTTTAACTCATTTCAACCAAGAAGTTTAACTCATTTCTACCAAGAAGTTTAACTCATTTCAACCAAGAAGTTTAACTCATTTCCACCAAGAAGTTTAACTCATTTCCAACCTGTGGGCAGATTCAGATTGTTGACTGCCTGCCAGAACTGCTCAAGATTGTTACTGTCTGGGTCAGATTCTAATATTCTTTTTATATCAACAAGACTCTGCACATGAAGCACAATACATACATTATGCCGTCACACCCTTTGTGACTTTCATTTACAGACATCATTGTTATTATTATCATCATCATCATCATCATCATCATCATCATCATCATCATCATCATCATCATCATCACTATTACCTCTCATTAATAATAGCATTCAAATCTAGAAAATTGTTACTGCTTGCTAGTATTATAAACTCAGACAAAGACCATTTTATTTCAGACATTAGTGATTATGTGATGTGATGTGATTATGATTTTTAACATAGCTTAACAATTTTTCAGTCATATTGCTATGATGTCTGCAGTGTGGCAGTTTATAGTGATGTCTAGTATTGGGCATCATGCCGCAGACATATAGTATGATGTCCCACCCAGTCACATTATCCCGACACCAGGCCGACCAGTCATAACACTAACCTTATTATGCTGAGCATCAAGCGAGGCAACTGTTAGTACCATTTTTGTAAGTCTTTGGTATGACTCAACCGGAGATCGAACCCACGACCTTCCACATCCAAGGCGGATGCTCTAACCACTATGCCACTGGAGCGGTTCATTACTGATTACAATGGCAGTTAGTGACATATACTTTATCCTGGTTTACATTCATGTCTGAAAAGAATTAAATCAAGGTCAGTGATGTCTACATCAGTTTTTGCGAAGCAGTCATTCATATTAGTGTCAAATGCAAAATCTTGATTGCTGGTTGCATTCTGCAGATGGTTATTGATGACAGCAGTTATGTTGGACTATAAATAGTATCTAGGTATGTCTAATTTTTTCCACTTTTCTGCATTTGATATAGATTCTGTGATGGCATATTCATTGTCGTGGTTACTATATGAGATTAGGATTCTGCATGATGTGTGATGTCATTCTTGCCACCGTAAAATACTTTAAAATCAACTTTATAGTAAAAGCAGAATGCATATTTATGTCCCTTTGAATGTGATTTCAGTGACTAAAATTCCTGTTTCCAATAATCTATGGATTTTGTGATATTTCAGTTGCTTAGATTTTGGTGTTTTGACATTGGCACATTTAGAAATCTTGATAAACTTTGAACACTGAAGTTAAACTGACCCAGTTTAATGACACGTGCTCATGGATAATCCAACCATAATCAGTTAAGATCTTTAATTGCTTTTGATCGTACATAATACAGTATAGGCTCTCATCTTATTTTGACACTGAAGCAGAACTGTGGAGAGATTCAGAGTAATGCTTATTGTTTTATCCTCATTGGGCTCTTTAACAACTCAGCAATAAGCAATTAATGTCTTTAATCCAATCCAGCTTGCTTCTACTTCTACTCACACATAGTAGAGTCAACTTTGGCAACTTCAAATCATGAAACCAGCTGACCATGCCAACAGAATCAGAGGGTGAAATTAGCAATTGCATGTTCTTGCCCTGCTTAAACCAGTTCAGTCACATGATCACAGTATTTCTGTAAATATACTTCTGTAGATCTAGAATGTGAAAATGGAAAAAAAGAAGACATTTTTCACTAATAATTTTGCTTATGCAGCAGAAAACTTTCCAAGGCTCATATATATATATATATATATATATATATATATATATATATATATATATATATATATATATATATATATATATATATATATGCTGGCAGTAAGGAGTGCCTGTGGTCTGCATAGCCTACTGCTAATAATTGTTTGAGGTGGTGTGTGTACCCACAAGGTAAACAAACAAATATTTGAATACTGATACTTATTCAGGTATTCATGAAGAAATATTTTGATTTAAATGTCCAATTATTTATTTAAACTCAGTAATCATGCATCTGAATGGTAGAGGTCAGAATTGTAGTGTCTACCCTGTATGTCAGTTTAGATTTTGATCAAACTTAGTAAATAGACCTCTGTCATAAAGATACCCAGCGAGTTTTGTTATGATGAAGATCTGTCCATATTACTGGAATTCATTGCAATTAGAATTTGTTCTCAGTTCATATGCTATATGATCAGTTTGTTTTCCATTTCAAAATACATTTCATCTTTCTGAGAAAGACAGTCAGTTACTTAACAGCAAAATGGACTGTTATGATTCACAAGTTTTGCAGCTCTTCCTCTTGCAAATAAATGCTATTTTTTTATTTTTTTATAAATACATCTAAGAATACTGGTTGTATAGATTTTGATATAACAATTAATACATATTGCAAAAGTAATTCACTATAGCGATTAAGATGAATAACTTGTCATTATAACTGCAAAAAAAAAGTATAAAATAGAAATATAACAGCTTCAAGCATCTGTGGCATCAAGATTTTTGACACATTAGCATCATTCAAAATCCCATATATAAACATTTTGCCAGATGATTTTGGATACAAAGGATTTTGTTTCTTGGACAATAACTCATAGATTCAGAGGATTTTTTTCATGGACAATAACTCATGGATTCAGAGGATTTTTTTCATGGACAGTAACTCATGGATTCAGAGGATTTTTTTTCATGGACAGTTACTCGTACCTTGTGTCAGAGACACTCTATTTCTGCATCAGGTCAACATTAATCATGCCTTTATCTTTGGAAATAATTATAATAAAATAGGAAAATTCAAAATGATGTAATGTTTTTGGGACAATTTACATAGGATGTATCTTAAAATATTACATGAGTTGGCTTGATTAAAAATGTCCAGCTGTTAAGCTACATTAACCAGGTGAGTAAGATTGAGCCTACATAGACCTCTTGTTTTATTTTTTTCAGACACTAATAGATAATCCATTGCAGACAAACTGATGTTAGTGATTACAGACATCCACTGCAATTGATCACAAATATGTTAGTGATTACATACATCAACTGTAAATGATTATATTGCCTTTTGGTGATTATAGACACACAACTGTAAATGATTGTATTGCCTTTTGGTGATTACAGACACACACAGCTGTAAATGATTATATTGCCTTTTGATGATTACAGACACACACAACTGTAAATGATTATATTGCCTTTTAATGATTACAGACACACAACTGTAAATGATTATATTGCCTTTTGATGATTACAGACACACACAACTGTAAATGATTATATTGCCTTTTGATGATTACAGACACACACAACTGTAAATGATTATATTGCCTTTTGATGATTACAGACACTCACAACTGTAAATGATTATATTGCCTTTTGATGATTACAGACACACACAACTGTAAATGATTATATTGCCTTTTGATGATTACAGACACACACAACTGTAAATGATTATATTGCCTTTTGATGATTACAGACACACACAACTGTAAATGATTATATTGTCTTTTGATGATTACTGACACACACAACTGTAAATGATTATATTGCCTTTTGATGATTATAGACACACACAACTGTAAATGATTATATTGCCTTTTGATGATTACAGACACACACAACTGTAAATGATTATATTGCCTTTTGATGATTACAGACACACACAACTGTAAATGATTATATTGCCTTTTGATGATTACAGACACTCACAACTGTAAATGATTATATTGCCTTTTGATGATTACAGACACTCACAACTGTAAATGATTATATTGCCTTTTGATGATTACAGACACTCACAACTGTAAATGATTATATTGCCTTTTGATGATTACAGACACACACAACTGTAAATGATTATATTGCCTTTTGATTACAGACACACACAACTGTAAATGATCACATTGTCTTTAGTGATTATAGACACACACACAGCTGTAAATGATTATATTGCCTTTTGATGATTACAGACACACACAACTGTAAATGATTATATTGCCTTTTGATGATTACAGACACACACAACTGTAAATGATCACATTGTCTTTAGTGATTATAGACACATACACAGCTGTAAATGATTATATTGCCTTTTAATGATTACAGACACATTCAACTATAAATGATCACATGGTCTGTGTGTGATTAGAGACATCAATTCTAAATTATCATATTGTTTGTTAGTGATAACAGGTACTAGCTGTCAACAATATCACACCATACACAACTACATCTCTTCAACTTTGAAATGCATGTACTTGTAAAAAGAAATATGCCACATGTCTTATTGCAGAAAGACAGTTTTAGTTTTATATTTGTTCAGTCAGTTTCTATCAAGGTCTTTCATATTGGTAACTAGTATATAAAGCAAATAGACCAATTTTTATTTGCCTGTCAATATCAGTGCATAAGGGTGCAATGTATTTGATATAATTAAATTTTTGCTAAGAAGGCATTAATTGTAACAGTGAAGTTAACTCCTACATTGTAACTAGATATAATTGCAAAGGTAACCTTCAGCTAGGAATTTTAGGACTCATTAAATATTTACTTTCTATAGGTAAACATCAAAAGAAATTAATTATAGGTGGTAGTGATTATCAGTAGTTACAGGTAAAGTTTACCTTGAGGTGAGGCCAAATAGGCTTGTGGTGTGGTATAGTCATGTGTCTGTCTCTATACATCTGTCACTGTTGTTATTTTTAACATTTTTCAAAACATGATGTGCTGATTTCAACCAAACTTAGCAGAAAGCATGCTGACCTAAAGGTCTTTGAACTTTATACAAATGACTCTGATTTGCCATACAATATTGTTCCTGTTACATAAAAAAAAGAACAACCTTTAGACTACAACTTCTCAAAAAAACTGATGGACAGAATTTGACTAAATGTGAAGCAAAGCAACCTGGTATGGAAAACTTTCATGCTTGTACAAATATTGTGGATCTGCCAAATATGGCCACAGTTACTTAAACTAGAATAAACTTAAATGACCATAACTAAAAATGAAAAAATCTTTAAACATCTTCTCAAAAATGGTTCAGCAGAATTTGACCAAATTTGACAGAAAGAATACTGGCATAAAAACATTTAAAGTAAATTATGCTGATTCACAGTCAAATATGGCCACAGTAACTAAATGTAGAACAATGTTTAATTGACTTCATAAACTACTCCACTGAACTTGAACAAATTTGATAGAGTGCATCCCAGCATGGAGTCATTTGAAATTTATATAAATGATGCTGATTCTGGTGTAGTATATGGCAGCCAAAAATAAAAAGCCATAGCCAGCAAAATTTAGCCTAATTTGATAGAAATTATCCTGGAATAAAAATTATAAAAAGTTTTGCATGATCCACTATTCAATATGGTCACCATTGCTTAAAAAAAATAATATATGTATTTCTGGTCAACCAACCATCCCTGTGTTTCATTGCTAACCCAACCATTTTCCCCACCCACTGGGCAAAAAACATTTTTAAAAAAATTTCCAGAAATTTATTTGTGTATCTAATTGAGGATAGTTTAGACCAGTAGTTGAAGTGCTTAAAACATTATATATATATATATATATATATATATATATATATATATATATATATATATATATATATATATATATATATATATATATATATATATATATACACATATATACACATATATACACATATATACACACACACACACATACAAAACAATCCTAGCTTCCTACCCTAA